>JAVGWX010000012.1:71287692-71815192 GCA_036924085.1 Ariolimax columbianus
AGAATATCTCCTTTTTGCTGAATGGGGTGTGCTTCGGCACCTCCAGAACCGACTTGGAGTCACTAAAAATCGCAGTGTCTGTTGGTATCAATTTGCCCAAGTCAAACTGTTGGGGCAAAATTTTAACTGCTGTTTTTATAGCCTCGGCCTCTGCTTCATTATTTTCCTAACATAAAATGCGCGCTGATGAACGTGAACCAGGGTCCTTCAGACGGTTTTGCTATGCTTGGCTTCATCTGCGTCTCGTTTACTACTACAGGTAATATATCGATCCACCATCTCGTTAGCCAGACTGCCATGAAACAGCCTGCTTCCAGACAGAGCTGCATGAAAGTGAAGTGGGGGGGTCTTGTTCGGTATATTTCGCCTAACCCTGACTAGCATTGTCCGATCAGTATGTTTTGCCTGAGCAGACGTTAGTCTTCTCTCCCAAAACCTGACAGAAACATCTATTGAAATCGGGTGCACTTGGTCATATGCCTAATGGAACAGCAACATTTTTGTTGTGATTTATTTGAACAGGAAGTGTTTTTAAGATTTTTTTTCTAATTCGGATGTTGTTGTTGTTACCGATCCAGCAGCATCCGGGCTCTCGCCCTTCGACCTAATGCCTTGTAGTGGTATCTGCACGTGTTTATCAGCTGTTGTCTCGTGCCATACAAAGTGTTCCATGTATCTGGTCATGGAGGAAGAAGCATTTTCATAAAATCATTGAGCCCTGAGCACTCAAAGAGATGATAACCAATGGTTTCATATGGGTGTGTACACAGCTGGCACTCAAGAGTATGTTGTGGTTTGATTCTGTTCAGGTGTTTGTTTAGTGGGATATTTTGGGTTCTCAGTCGGAAAATGATGCTCTGATCCTTCCTTATGAGCTAATTTACACTATCATTTGGACTGGGGCTTGCCATATGTCTGTAGACCTCGTTTCCCGTGGCCCATCTGTTCAGCTAAATTTCTTTGTTTGCTGATCTTATGAGATGTTTATAAAGTTGTGGCTGTTCTTGTCTTGACCCCTCCTTTGCTAGTCTGTCTGCCTTGTCATTGCCAGGTGTGCTTGAGTGTCCAGCGATCCACTGCAGAACTATTTTAACAGCACTGGAAGTAATAATGCGGTCAATGTCTAGAGATATTTTGATTTAACTGTCTTATGCTTGCGCGGAGGGTTGCTCCAACTATGAAGCTGAGATTACTGCACTTGAATCCACTTTGTACCATATGAGGACCATTTTTTATGCCTTTCCTTAAAAGACCTAAAACACTGTTACTTGCACAGATTAAATGGCAGCTCTTCAAGCATTAGAAGTTGCTGGTCATTGTAGACCTGACCTTATTCTAATTCGGATCCCATTTATTTCAGTATTTATCTCATTGTTGCTTTTTATGTTTTGTTAGTGATTTGAATGGTTGTTTTATCCATAATGAAGACATTTTGGCTGTTTCGGTTTTGTCTGTTTCTGTGCCCGTTTTGTACTATTCTCAAACTTTTTGTTAATAGTGCCATTTTAGAGTGAACAAAACAAACAAAAAAAGCGTCCAGGAAAGAAATAAAATTAATTTACAAAATAATAGTAGTCCAGGAAATTAAGGTAGTCATGACAGAAAGGTAGTCCAGGAAATAAAAATAGTTCCGGAAATAAAAGTAGTTCAGGAAATAAAAAATGACTCATATTTGTTTCTGAAATAATTCATGTTTATTTTTGTATTTCAAATCCTCATTTAGACAAACCTCAAGGTGCCAAGGCTGCTTTGGCCGTTTTCCAACAAGCGGACAATGCCAATCTGAGTCCTGCTGCCGCCAAGCCTAAGTACGTCTGGCACAATGTGTCATTATTAACGTGCATTTTTGTACATTAATTAAAGTTTATGGGGTTAGGTGTATGGCTGTAGTGCTTTTATTAGCAATGTTTTTACATGATGATTAGCTAGCCTCATGCACAACCCTCTGCATTCACTTGAAGCTCTTAAGACCGCAGCAGAAATGACTACAACACAAAAACCAAATGCATGTAAAAATTGTGGGACTAACTGATGCACAGCCAGTCATAAAAGATCCCCGTCACGCCATACGGCGTATATGAAATATGGTGTTAGGACCCTATTATTTTGGGAGCCACAGCACATAGTAGATGGTGGGGTCAGCATCACGTGGCTCTCTTTACTTCCCAGATGGTTGGCAATCTGGAAAAAAATCCTGCACCTACTGGGGATTGAACGCTGATCACTTGACTGGGAAGTCAGTGCACTAACCACTGCACTACTGCTGCCCCACAGTCAGTCAACAGTACTCCAATCCCACAAGAACACTGAACTGAGCGAATTTAGGGCAGCCTTGATGAAAATGTCTCATGGATTTCAGAAAGCAGTGATACAGTGGATACTACTGCACTGTAGGATCAAAGGAAACTAGGAAGTCTACAGTCTAGTCAAAGAGTGAGAGAAACCGATACAGGAAGAATATCTGGTTAACTATGAAGACGAGATCAAGACGCTGAGCAGCTCATGAGCTGCAGTGGTCAGTGACCCATAGCTGATTGCTAGCATCAGGGCCAGCTAACCAGAGCTGCCAAGACCCTTCTACACCTCCACACGATAATCCTGGATAACAGGCTGCAATAGAGCAGGACTGGCTAAGGAGAAGGGATCGAAGAGGAAAGGCTAACCCGGTACTCAAAAAGTGCCTGCTGAAGTCTGATGTGTTGGACCGAAAGGTGCAAATATCACAGTCGAGCTGTAAACTACGACAACGCATTTCATTCACTGGACTACATCCTGCTACTTGCAAAGCCCTTTTTAGGGCTTGGTCGCGGGAGATAGAGAACGAACAAAGAATAAAAAGCACTCCATTGTTTAGACCGTGTTTGCCTCCCTCTTCGATCCACTTGTAGACGATACAAGGTCTTGGTCAGTTATCTGACCCTGATGCAAACAGTCAGTTATGAGTTTCCGGCTGCTCTCAGCTCTTTTACTGCTGCATCTTCGGCCACAGATAAAATATTTCAAGTATAAACCTAAAAAGATAAAAACATTTGGAGACTTGTCTAACAGTTTCAGCAAGCGTGTCTGTGTGTGCACTGCGGTAACGTTTGTTACCATTGTTAACCAGCTGTTCTTGTTACATTTTTCTGCATACAGTGACATTGCTTGCTCAGAAAACTGCAACCTCTTTCCAAGAAATGCTGCTACCAATACTAAGAAATCATGAGTCTCTGCCAACAGAAATGCCAACGCATGAGGTAGTGCATTTTTGAACTAATCACCTTTTTTATTTTTTTGGCTTTTTTTCGTTCTCTTTTTGTCTGGCTGAAAATGTGATGAATTAACAGCACTGCCTGGCACTAACCATTTCCAAGCTTGGGCAAAGAATATTAAACAGTACGGGGATTCTTCACAAAAAGATCTGTCTGAATTTTTATAGTATGGGAATTCTTCATGAAAACGTTTTTATAGTGGGGGGTTTCTTCTTCTTCTGCTGCTGCGTTCATTCTCAATCTCCCACTATCAAAATCTGAATAGGGCTTTGCAAGTAGCAAGATGTTGTCTGGAGAATGGAATGCTCTGAGTCACTAGTTTACAGCTTGACTGCGGTAATTTCACCTTTCAGTCCGACACATCTATCTTCAGCAAGGGCTCTTCATCAAAACCTCTCTGATTATTATAGTATGGGGATTCTTCATCAAAACATTTTTATAAAATGGGGATTCTTTATCAAAACATTTTTATAGTGGGGATTCTTCATCAAAACATTTTTATAAAATGGGAATACTTCATCAAAACATTTTTATAAAATGGGGATTCTTCATCAAAACATTTTTATAAAATGGGGATTCTTCATCAAAACATTTTTATAGTGGGGATTCTTCATCAAAACATTTTTATAATATGGGGATATTTCATAAAAACATTTTTATGGTGGGGATTCTTCATCAAAACATTTTTATAGTGGGGATTCTTCATCAAAACATTTTTATAAAATGGGGATTCTTCATCAAAACATTTTTATCAAATGGGGATTCTTCATCAAAACATTTTTATAAAATGGGGATTCTTCATCAAAACATTTTTATCAAATGGGGATTCTTCATCAAAACATTTTTATAATATGGGGATATTTCATCAAAACATTTTTATAAAATGGGAATTCTTCATCAAAAAATTTTTATAAAATGGGGATTCTTCATCAAAACATTTTTATAAAATGGGGATTCTTCATCAAAACATTTTTATAGTGGGGATTCTTCATCAAAACATTTTTATAGTGGGGATTCTTCATCAAAACATTTTTATAATATGGGGATATTTGATCAAAACATTTTTATAGTGGGGATACTTCATCAAAACATTTTTATAGTGGGGATTCTTCATCAAAACATTTTTATAAAATGGGGATTCTTCAGCAAAACATTTTTATAGTGGGGATACTTCATCAAAACATTTTTATAGCGGGGATTCTTCAGCAAAACATTTTTATAGTGGGGATACTTCATCAAAACATTTTTATAGTGGGGATACTTCATAAAAACATTTTTATAAAATGGGAATTCTTCATCAAAACATTTTTATAAAATGGGGATTCTTTATCAAAACATTTTTATAGTGGGGATTCTTCATCAAAACATTTTTATAAAATGGGGATTCTTCATCAAAACATTTTTATCAAATGGGGATTCTTCATCAAAACATTTTTATAAAATGGGGATTCTTCATCAAAACATTTTTATAGTGGGGATTCTTCATCAAAACATTTTTATAATATGGGGATATTTCATAAAAACATTTTTATGGTGGGGATTCTTCATCAAAACATTTTTATAGTGGGGATTCTTCATCAAAACATTTTTATAAAATGGGGATTCTTCATCAAAACATTTTTATCAAATGGGGATTCTTCATCAAAACATTTTTATAAAATGGGGATTCTTCATCAAAACATTTTTATCAAATGGGGATTCTTCATCAAAACATTTTTATAATATGGGGATATTTCATCAAAACATTTTTATAAAATGGGAATTCTTCATCAAAAAATTTTTATAAAATGGGGATTCTTCATCAAAACATTTTTATAAAATGGGGATTCTTCATCAAAACATTTTTATAGTGGGGATTCTTCATCAAAACATTTTTATAGTGGGGATTCTTCATCAAAACATTTTTATAATATGGGGATATTTGATCAAAACATTTTTATAGTGGGGATACTTCATCAAAACATTTTTATAGTGGGGATTCTTCATCAAAACATTTTTATAAAATGGGGATTCTTCAGCAAAACATTTTTATAGTGGGGATACTTCATCAAAACATTTTTATAGCGGGGATTCTTCAGCAAAACATTTTTATAGTGGGGATACTTCATCAAAACATTTTTATAGTGGGGATACTTCATAAAAACATTTTTATAAAATGGGAATTCTTCATCAAAACATTTTTATAAAATGGGGATTCTTTATCAAAACATTTTTATAGTGGGGATTCTTCATCAAAACATTTTTATAAAATGGGGATTCTTCATCAAAACATTTTTATCAAATGGGGATTCTTCATCAAAACATTTTTATAAAATGGGGATTCTTCATCAAAACATTTTTATAGTGGGGATTCTTCATCAAAACATTTTTATAAAATGGGGATTCTTCATCAAAACATTTTTATAGTGGGGATACTTCATCAAAACATTTTTATAGTGGGGATACTTCATAAAAACATTTTTATAAAATGGGAATTCTTCATCAAAACATTTTTATAAAATGGGGATTCTTTATCAAAACATTTTTATAGTGGGGATTCTTCATCAAAACATTTTTATAAAATGGGGATTCTTCATCAAAACATTTTTATCAAATGGGGATTCTTCATCAAAACATTTTTATAATATGGGGATTCTTCATCAAAACATTTTTATAGTGGGGATTCTTCATCAAAACATTTTTATAAAATGGGGATTCTTCATCAAAACATTTTTATAGTGGGGATTCTTCATCAAAACATTTTTATAAAATGGGGATTCTTCATCAAAACATTTTTTTAGTGGGGATTCTTCATCAAAACATTTTTATAAAATGGGAATTCTTCATCAAAACATTTTTATAAAATGGGGATTCTTCATCAAAACATTTTTATAAAATGGGGATTCTTCATCAAAACATTTGAATAATATGGGGATTCTTCATCAAAACATTTTTATAGTGGGGATTCTTCATCAAAACATTTTTATAAAATGGGGATTCTTCATCAAAACATTTTTATAGTGGGGATACTTCATCAAAACATTTTTATAGTGGGGATACTTCATTAAAATATTTTTATAGTGGGGATACTTCATCAAAACATTTTTATAGTGGGGATACTTCATTAAAATATTTTTATAGTGGGGATTCTTCATCAAAACATTTTTATAATATGGGGATTCTTCATCAAAACATTTTTATAATATGGGGATTATTCATCAAAACATTTTTATAAAATGGGGATTCTTCATCAAAACATTTTTTATAATATGGGGATTCTTCATCAAAACATTTTTATAATATGGGGATACTTTATACTTTAGTAGTAATGGGATTCTTCATCAAAACATTTTTGGGCTCATTATAGGCAGTGGTCTTCAGTAAATCCACGTAAAGTCTGCCTGTTCTGATCCATCCACTTGTAACTTGTCCATGTCTTACTGTTTTTTTGCTTTTATATCTGTCTCGAGCTCTTTACTCCATGGTCTGCCTCTACCTGTCTTTCCTGGCGGATCCCAGAATAAAGACTGTCTTGTAATGCGAACAACGTGTTTCCTTAATGTGTGTCTAATCCAATGGCAGCATCTTCTCCACATCTCATGTTCAACGTAGAAATGTCCGGTTATTTCTGACAGTTCAAAAATAATGATCTTATCATTCCATTTGAATCCTTTTATTCCCTGCAGGCAAAGATTTATGAAAGGTCGTACCATTTCGCTTCTTGTTTTTGTTCTCCATGTTTCATAGCCATAAAGTAGCATAGACTTTATATTGGCATTGAAGATTTGTGCTGAAGTTAACTTTTTTTGATTTCTGTTGTGGTTGTTGTTCTGAATGCCCACAATGAGTAGGTTTATATTTTTGTGCACCCTGAAAAGGATGTTTAGAAGGTTGGATTAGTGTTCCTCACATCCCAAGCGTGCTGATGAAGGTGAACTGAGATCAGACGGTTGTGCTATGCTTGGCTTCATCTGCGTGTCGCTCACTTCTGCGTTCGTTCTCAATTTCACTCTACCAAGCCCTGAACAGGACTTTGCAAGTAGCAGGATATAATCCAGAGAACGTAATGCGTTTTGTCGCTAGTTTACAACTTGACTGCAATATTTGCAGCTTTCAGTTCCTACACACCGTCTTTGACAGGATCGCTCACTACTACAGGTATCATGTTGATCTCCCACTTTGTTAGCCAAACTGCCATGAAAATAACCCTTTTCCAGGGAGGGCTACGAGTAAGCCAAGGTGATGGTCTTGGCCAGTGTATTGTGCCTGACCCTGACTAACATGTCTGATCAGTATGTTTTGCCTGAGCAGACGTTAGTCTTCTCCCCTCACACCCAATGGTAGAAGAGACAAAACTTGGCCTCTACACCTAATGGTAGGGAAAAAAAATTGGAGTCTATACCCTTTGGTAGAAGAGACACCAACTTCAACGCTACATCCTCTAGTAGAAGCGAAACAACTAGTCATTCCATCAAATGTTGTTTGTTTAGCTAATATATTTTGTATCTTTGATGATCTCAGAAACAGCTTGACTTCTACATCTTCTGGTAGAAGTGAAACAACTAGTCAATCCATCAATTTTTGTTTGTTTAGCTAATATATTTTGTCCTTTTTTGCACCTTTGATGATCTCAGAGACAACTTGACTTCTACATCTTCTGGTAGAAGTGAAACAACTAGTCAATCCATCAATTTTTGTTTGTTTAGCTAATATATTTTGTCCTTTTTGTACCTTTGATGATATCAGAGACAACTTGACTTCTACATCCTCTGGTAGAAACGAAACGACTAGTCAATCCATCAAGTTTTGTTTGTTTAGCTAATATATTTTGTACCTTTGATGATCTCAGAGACAACTTGACTTCTACATCTTCTGGTAGAAGTGAAACAACTAGTCAATCCATCAAGTTTTGTTCGTTTAGCTAATATATTTTGTCATTTCTATACCTTTGATGATCTCAGAGCTGGTGGAATGTCCCGAAGTCCATCTGCAATCAAGGACATGTTATTGAGCTGGACGAAGGCAATGACCCAGGGGTACCAGGTAATATCGTGAACACATTTCTGTACACTTATTTTGAGTAGGTTTCTTGTGTTTTCTTACACTTTTCCTGTCTTATCTCTTTCTCTCTCTCTCTCTTTCTCTAGTCATCACTCTCTCACTAATTTCTCTCTGTTCACTATCTAGTCTTTCTCTATAGTCTCTCTGTTCACTATCTAGTCTCTCTCTGTTCACTATCTAGTCTCTCTCTGTTCACTATCTAGTCTCTCTCTGTTCACTATCTAGTTTCTCTTTGGTCACTATCTAGTCTTTCTCTGTTCACTATTTAGTCTCTCTCTGTTCACTATCTAGTCTCTCTCTGTTCACTATCTAGTCTCTCTCTGGTTACTATCTAGTCTCTCTCTGTTCACTATCTAGTCTCTCTCTGTTCACTATCTAGTCTCTCTCTGGTCACTATCTAGTCTCTCTCTGTTCACTATCTAGTCACTCTCTGTTTACTATCTAGTCTTTCTCTCTAGTCTCTCTCTGTTCACTATCTAGTCTCTCTCTGTTCACTATCTAGTCTCTCTCTGTTCACTATCTAGTCACTCTCTGTTCACTATCTAGTCTTTTTCTCTAGTCTCTCTCTGTTCACTATCTAGTCTCTCTCTGTTCACTATCTAGTCTCTCTCTGTTCACTATCTAGTCACTCTCTGTTCACTATCTAGTCTTTTTCTCTAGTCTCTCTCTGTTCACTATGTAGTCTTTCTCTCTAGTCTCTCTCTGTTCACTATCTAGTCTCTCTCTGTTCACTATCTAGTCTCTCTCTGTTCACTATCTAGTCACTCTCTGTTCACTATCTAGTCTTTCTCTCTAGTCTCTCTCTGTTCACTATCTAGTCACTCTCTGTTCACTATCTAGTCACTCTCTGTTCACTATCTAGTCTTTTTCTCTAGTCTCTCTCTGTTCATTATCTCATCTTTCTGTCTAGTCTCTCTCTGCTCACTATCTGGTCTTTCTCTCTAGTCTCTCTCTGTTCACTGTCTAGTCTCTCTCTGTTCACTATCTAGTCATTCTCTGTTCACTATCTAGTCTCTCTCTGTTCACTATCTAGTCTCTCTCTGTTCACTATCTAGCCACTCTTTGTTCACTATCTAGTCTTTTTCTCTAGTCTCTCTCTGTTCACTATCTAGTCTTTTTTCTCTAGTCTCTCTCTGTTCACTATCTAGTCTTTCTCTCTAGCCTCTCTCTGTTCTCACAGTTGAGACCATTGTCACAATGGAAACTGACAACTTAACGTCTTTAAACTGGTTTAGAAGACTGCTGAGTCTGTATACAACCAGTTACATTTGCATTAGATTGTTCTAAAAGCTATGCGCATCCAATCTATTCTTAAATGCATTAACTGTTCCTCCATCCACTACTTTCTGTGGCAGTCCATTCCAAGCATTCACCACTCTGACTAAAAAAATATTTCCTAATAGCTAATCTGGACCTTTCTTTAGTTAATTTGTAGCTATGCCCTATTGTTCTTGTGGGTAGTTGTATTTTGAAAAACTTGTTATGGTCTAATTTATCCGTTTGTCATCAAATAAACCTGTATTAAGTCACCTCAAATTCTTCTCTTTTCTAGACACTATAGACCAGTTTTTCTGAACTGATGTCACAGTTGAGACCATTGTCACAATGGAAGCTGATGTCACAGTTGAAACTACTGTCACATTTTGATATTTCTTGACAAAATTTCACCAGTTATCATCAACATCCCTTTCACAATTTGTAACAAACACCATCTCACTAGACAGGCTCTTCCCTACATTCCGCAGGTCAAATCACTCTATTTTTATTCTGAAAATGTCCAATAGACATATGAAAAACCAAAAAATACTACAGATATCACAATTGTGGATGTTGTCAGAATTTAGGCCGTGTCACAATTTATGATGTTGTCACAATTTAGGATGTTGTCACAATTTAGGATGTTGTCACAATTTAGGATGTTGTCACAATTGAGACTATTAACACAATTCAGGTTGTTGTCATAATTAAGAATTGAGGCAGCTGTCACATTTGAGGCTGTTCTGAGTTCGCTGAGGATTGCCTTTATCTTTTCATCTAGGGTGTTGAAGTGACCAACTTTTCCACCAGCTGGAACAACGGTCTGGCATTCTGCGCTCTTATCCACCACTTCTTCCCCAAGGCCTTTGATTTTTCCGAGCTGGACCCGAAGAATAGACGCTACAACTTTACGCTCGCCTTTGAGACAGCTGAGTACGGTTACGCTTGTGTAGTTTTGTCATATGAATTGTGTGCGGTCATATAGTTTGTCATTTGAATCTTATGAGGGTCAAATAATTTGTCAAGTGAATTATTGGTTCATATACTTTGTCATATGAATCTTATAGGGTCAAATAATTTGTCAGGGATCAAGATGCTGAGCAGCACATGAGCTGCAGTGGTTAGCGACCCATAGCTGACTGCTAGCGTCAGGGCCAGCGAACCAGAGCTGCCAAGACCCTTCTACACCTCCATGCGGTGATCCTGGATAACAGGCTGCATCAGGGCAGACTGGCTAAGGAGAAGGGATCGAAGAGGGAATGCTAACCCGGTACTAAAAAAATGCTTGCTGAAGTTGGATGTGTTGGACCGAAAGGTGCCAATATCGCAGTCAAGCTGTAAACTACGACACAACGCATTCCGTTCTCTGGACTACATTCTGCTACTTAAGCCCTTTTAGGGTTTGGTAGCGAGAGATTGAGAACGAACGAAGCCAAGCCATATACTTTATTATGTGAATCTTGTCTGGTCATATACCTTGTCATGTGAATCTTTTGTTTATGTACTTTGTTGGGGGGAGGGGGAGCAAGGGAGGCGTAGCGGTTAGTGAGACAGCTTCATAACCCAAATTGCTTGTGTTCATATTGATTACAAAATAGCCTGGTTGCTCCCCTACATACATTTTATTTTAATGAACACTGGAGCCGGACTCAATGATCCGTTTGATGCAAAACATAGTACAAAGCATTCAGTCTTTTGAAATAAGGCAAGCGAAAGAAGAAAAATACTTTATGATTGGAATCATGGCAGGGAAACTGTGGAAGACGGATGTGTTGGACTGAAAGGTGCAAATATTGCAGTCAAGCTGTAAACTAACGACACAACGCATTCTGTTCTCCGGACTACATCCTGCTACTTGGAAAGCAAGGGCTTGATGGCAGGAGATTGAGAACGAACGAAGAAGAAGAATGGCAGGGATCAAGATGCTGAGCTGTGCAGCGTTAAGCGACCCAAAGCTGACTGCTAGCGTCAGGGCCAGCTACCCAGAACTGCCAAGCCCCTTCTACACTTCCACCTCCACACAGTGATCCTGAATAACAGGCTGCAACAAAGCAGACTGGCTAAGGAGAAGGTATCGAAGAGGTAAGGCTAACCCGTACTAAAAAATACCTGCTGAAGTCTGCAAATATCGCAGTCAAGATGTAAACTACGACACAACGCATTCCATTCTCCAGACAACATACTACTGCTTGCAAATCCCTTTTCAGGGCTTGGCAGTGGTAGTCTGAGAACGAACGACTAAGAAGAATCCTGTGGACCACTCAGGTCAGATGTCAGTTTAGGAGATGGCGTGGGCTACTGGGGAAACCCGGGGAAGCAAACCCTTAGAAAATGCAGGAGGAAGCAGACCCTTACATAAAATGCATGCCGAAGTCAAATGCACTGGGCCGAAAGGCACACCGTCTCGAGGAATAAAGAAAAATAAGGAAATTTTTTTTTTTTTTTTAATGTCAGTTTAAAAATATCTAAAGACAGAAGAGATCAGCCTGATGTTATCGTACCTCCATAGAGCTTGTCCAGGAATGGTTAATTGTATCCATATGTGCATTATCTGTTCCTCGTATGTTGTCCAATTTAACAGTTATTCTGTGATCCTTGTGTGTCTAACCCTACGTCTTCATCATTTAGAATGTAACCAGCAAATAATCTCACCGTGGAAAGCTGGCTAACAACTGAAAATCTAGGACTGGCCTAACAAACCAAAGGAGATTTTACATTTTTTGTTGTTGCTCATAAGCCATTTGGAGGATCAGATTCCTTGATCAATCTTTTGTCTCTCTTACTTCCTCTTTGTACACTTTTATACATTTACTTTATTATACCGAATCTGTTCAAAAAGTACCAGAACTTGTATGTGCAACTCTTTCAGGCCTACCAGGTCAACCTTATCTCCTTGGAAATTCTCCCGTTATCTATTGAAACATCATTTTCAACCCTGTTTCTACCTCTGGAAGCAGTTCTGGTAAGAGAGTGTGGGGATCATGCGTAAATCCTGGCTCAAGATGCTGAGCAACACATGAGCTGCAGTACTCGTAGCTGACTGCTAGCGTCAGAGCCAGCGAACCAAAGCTGCCAAGACCCTTCTACACCTTTATGTGGTGATCCTGGATAACAGGCTGCAGTAAGGAGAAGGGATCAAAGAGGGAATGCTAACCCGGTACTCAAAAAATCCTTGCTGAAGTCGGATGTGTTGAACCGAAAGGTGCAAATGTCGCAGTCAAGCTGTAAACTATGACGCAACGCATTCCGTTCTCTGGACTACATTCTGCTACTTAAGCCCTTTCAGTGTTTGGTAGTGGGTTATTGAGAATGAACCAAGCCAAGCCATGCGTATATCCAATGGGCAACTAACTAACTATTTTCTACCTACCAAGGTCTGAACTCCGGAAAAAAATGTCCATCTTTTGCATCAGATCTTCAACTACATGTCTGTCATTGATCCTCCTATCAATACCCCAATTTCATTTTTAAGTAATCTTCCGTGACTACCACTTTGTTTCTGTCTTTCATAGGAAAGAGGCCAACATTTCCCCTCTGCTGGATGTTGAAGACATGGTAAAAATGAAAAACCCGGACTGGAAGTGTGTCTTTACCTATGTCCAGAGTCTCTACCGACACCTGAGGGAGCACGAGAACAACAAAACAACACCTGTTGAGCAGTAAATGTTGAGCATTTGCTCCAGGGGTCTCAAACTTATGTCTCACTTGGAGCCCTCAAAACTGTGTCCCGTTATGTAAATTACATTATAATACGGAACAATACAAGTGGCTAAGAAGGGCATTATACAGAGTGATTCACTAAGTAGAGCGCCCAATAAATCTACTATATTTTTCTTACCAGTTACCATAGCTTTTTTTGCTGCTCTTTGACACGTCGAAAAATAATACTCAGTTTCTTGCAGTAAACGTCACTGACCTTATCGGTGATGTTTGCAGTCTGTTATTGACCTCTTAGGTTTGTTGTTCCGCTAAAGGAGCACATTTAACATCTTATGACCTTTGATCTGTTAACTTGACTTTATGTGGTCATTGTTCCATTAAGTTGACTTTTTGTGACCTTTGGTTCATTAACTTGACTTCATGTGACCTTTGGTCCATTAACTTGACTTCTTGTGACCTTTGGTTCATTAACTTGACTTCATGTGACCTTTGGTCCATTAACTTGACTTCATGTGACCTGTGGTCCATTAACCGGACTTTATGTGGTCATTGTTCCATTAAGTTGATTACTTGTGACTTTTGGTCTATTAACTTGACTTCTTGTGGTCATTGTTCTATTAACCTGATTCCATGTGGTCTTTGATCCATTAACTTGACTTGATGGAACTTTTAGCCCATTATCTAGACTTCATGTGACCTTTGGTTCATTGACTTGACTTGATGTGACCTTTAGTTCATAAGTTGTCATGTTGTGACCTTTGGTCTATTAACATGACTTCTTGTGGTCGTTGTTCCACTTGACGTCATGTGACCTTTGATTCATTGACTTGACTGGACTTCATGTGGTCTTTGGTCCATTAACTTCACCTCTTGTGACCTTGAGTCCATTAACTTCACCTCATGTGACCATTGGTCCATTAACTTGACCTCATGCAACCTTTGGTCCATTAACTTTACGTGGCCTTTGGTCCATTAACTTGACCTCTTGTGACCTTTAGTCAATTAACTTGACTTGATCTAGCTCACAGGTTGAAACGAGTTTAAGATCTCTGATTTACAACTCTGAAGCTTATGTTTGATCTGGCTTTCATATCTGTTGACCATTCTGTTATGTTTTGCCGTGTAATGAATTATCAGACAAAATGCGTTTGGTAAAGAAACATCTTACCCCATACTTGTCAGCATGTAAGGTTTAGCCATATTTTGCGAAGGGTTTTTTTTTCTGCAATTTTTGCTGGTGTAAGGTCGTACAATTGTCTTTTTGTGTGCATGTGTTTGTGCGCCGCGCAATGGACTGATAAAAAAAAATTGTTATTTGAATTTTGTTTTCTTCTTCAACCTAATACTTCTCTCACTTATTTTGTACCTTTTAAATGCCAAAAATCTCTAGTTTTATTAGAGCAACACTCTGAAAATTTAAAACAGTGCATTGTCTATCACCTGAGTGGTTCACACAGTAGAAGATTAGGCCAATCATAACCATCCAAGCATATCATTGAAGGTTTTGAAATCGTATTTCGACTACTATGTGTCGTATTTCCATGGTCCAGTGCACATGGCTGAACTGTGCAAGATTGGCACCCTCCGCCCTGATTGCTGACAATGCCGGTTTTGGTGTGGATAGAAAATTACATATGGGCCAATAATGGACTAACACATCGTTTGGGCGAGACTAGACCATGCCCGGTTAGCACCATGCTCAAGACTCATTGCTTGGGCGAGACTAGACCATGCCTGGTTAGCACCATGCTCAAGACTCATTGCTTGGGCGAGACTAGACCATGCCCGGTTAGCACCATGCTCAAGACTCATTGCTTGGGCGAGACTAGACCATGCCCGGTTAGCACCATGCTCAAGACTCATTGCTCACGCGCTGAGTGATGCCTTTAATCCTCGCAGCCCCCGTCCCAATGCAGTGGAGTACTCATCTCCCCTCAAGGAGTCTGCAGGGACCATCATTTCCGGATATTGGAAGTTCACCGAGAATTGCAACTTGGAGTGTTCTTTATTGTTGCAGCACGTGGCCGTAGCAGTGGTCAATCGACGCAACGGGCCACTGATGCCTAAGCGAATATTATTATTTCGTCTTCCTCGTCATTCGCTCTCACATGATCACATCTATTTCCCTCGTAAGCATTGTGGTTCATCTCAGGCTTCTTTTTGTCACTTTACAAATTGTGGATGTTGTTGTTGTTGTTGTGGATGTTGTTGTTGTTGTTGTTTGCGAATGCCCACAATGAGTGGGTTACTCTTTTGTGTGCCCTGAAATGGACGTTAAGTGGCGGGTTGCAGTAGCTTTCCTCACATACCAAGCCTGCTGATGAAGGTGGGCCGGTGACCTCCAGGCAGTTGTGCTATGCTTGGAATCATCGGCGTGTCACTCACTTCTACAGGGATCACGTCAATACCTCATCTCGTTAGCCAGGCTTCCATGAAAAACAGCCCGTTTGCAGGGAGGGCTACTAGGAAGCCGAGGTGAGGGTCTTGGCCAGTATGTTTTACCTGACCACATATTAAGTCTTCCTCCCCTAAATTGTGGGGGTAACCTAGAGATTAGTGGCATGACTGTCGAACAAACAAAACTCACATGTTTTTCTGGTTCATGAACCAGCAATGATTGTACCCTATGGGATGTTGACCTATTTTTATTTTAAATGCGTGCTGAAGTCAGATGTTCGGTCTACCTCTGTCTCTTTCACCAGGCACTGTACCATCCAGTATCATTCATTCTAGGCCAATGTTATGTTTGATGTGGCCAAAATATGTTATTTAACCGACAGGATTATCAGTTCCAGGCCTGCAGCGCTCTTCAAAAGGACAACTGTATCATCTGCATATCTTAGTTCTGGTGTTTCATTCTCGCCGACTGAGAACCTGTCATACTTTCTGTCATTCTTCACATTTCTCATTATTGGCTTGGCTTCGTTCGTTCTCAATCTCCCGCTACCAAACCCTGAAAGGCCTTAAGTAGCAGAATGTAGTCCAGAGAAGGGAATGCATTGTGGCGTAGTTTACAGCTTGACTGCGATATTTGCACCTTTCGATCCAACACATCCGACTCCAGCAAGACACATTTCTCATTATGTTTTCTGCATAGCTATTGAACAGATAAGGGGAGAGCATACATCCTTGTCTTACTCTCTTGTCGGAGATACAGATAAAGATATCAAAATAAGAATACGAAAGGTGAGAGGAGCTTTCATTGTATTGTAGAACGCATGGAAATCAAAAGATGAGAGGGGCTTTCATTGTATTGTAGAACGCATGGAAATCTTCTTCTTCTTCGTTCGTTCTCAATCTCCCACTACCAAACACTGAAAGGGCTTAAGTAGCAGAATGTAGTCCAGAGAACGGAATGCGTTGTGTCATAATTTACAGCTTGGCTGCGATATTTGCACCTTTCGGTCCAACACATTCAACTTCAGCAAGCATTATTTGAGTACCGGGTTAGCATTCCCTCTTCGATCCCTTCTCCTTAGCCAGTCTGCCCTGCTGCAGCCTGTTATCCAGGATCACCACGTGGAGGTGTAGAAGGGTCTTGGCAGCTATGGTTCGCTGGCCCTGACGCCAGCAGTCAGCTATGGGTAGCTAACCACTGCAGCTCATGTGCTGCTCAGCATCTTGATCCCGAACACATGGAAATCAAAAGATGAGAAGGGCTTTCATTGTATTGTAGAACACGTAGAAATCAAAAGAAATTAAGACAACTTTATTATTATTTAACTAATTAATTAACACAAAAATATATAACTTCAATTCAGTCCAATCACATGGCTCAGAAGCATTGAGAACAACAACACAAAAGGAAAGGTACATACTTTTATAGATGAAATATTATGATTAAATTGGTCTGACAGATTGAAGAACCATTGAACCCGATATCAGGGGACATTAGTGTGAAGAGAAGACGCAGACATTTGATTGGACACACTTTAAGGAAACAAGTGGATAGCATTACAAGACAGTCTCTGTTCAGGAATCCATAGCATGAGAGAAGTAGAGATAAATCAGACACACATAAGGTGCCGGGTTCGAATCACGATGGAGACCGTGATTTGATGAACGTGGATTTTCCTGTAAAAAATTCCCCCTTGTGTTCAGTGTCGAGCACATTAAATATCCCATGGCAGTTTTTTTGCATTCACCTAATTTCTCTAATCCCCAAGGCGGTGTGTGTTGCACTGGAGTTTTTATTTTGCGCCTGTTGACCCAGTGCAACCGACTTCAGCATGCATTTTATGTAAGGACCTGCTTCCTCCTGCATTTTCTAAGGGTTTGCTTCCCTGGGGTAACGGCCGGTGCTGTGTTGGGGATCGAACCCAGCACCTTCTGGTTGTGAGCCATGTCACTTAACCACTAGTCCATGCCGTCCCCTCCTTGACAGTTGAAAATCGAAAAGAGTAGGTTTAACTGCCGCAGTCCGGACAAAATTCTAGCTAAAAATCGACCCAAAAGTTATTTGTACTTTCCCCCCAGGTGGTTTGTTAAGAGCAGCTATAGATGGTGCCTAACTGGCTGCGGGTCTACTTAACTCTAGATTTGAGTCTATTAAACCACCCTCAAAGAAACTGGTTGTATACAGACTCTGAAGAGTCTTCTAAACCAGTATAAAGACGTTAAGTTAAATTATACATGGAGAAGGAAGGTCAAGACAGACAGAAAGGAATTAGGGAAAACAGAACAAGCTTGGATGGATGGTTCAGGACTTAGCATGTGTTTGTTGAAGACCTGTGCTTCACTGGGAGCTGCAAAAAATGTTGATTGATTTTTATTTATTTTTTTTTTATTTTTTTTGCGTTCGCCTTATTTCTCTATTCCCCAAGGCGTATGTGCATTACACTGTGGTTTTTATTTTGCGCCTGTCGGCCCAGTGCATCTGACTTCAGCATGCATTTTATGTAAGGGTCTGCTTCCTCCTGCATCTTCTAAGGGTTTGCTTCCCCGGGGTAACGGCCGGTGCTGTGATGGGGATCGAACCCAGCACCTTCTGGTTGTGAGCCGTGCCACTTAACCACTAGGCCACGCCGTTCCCTGTTGATTGATTGATTAAAGGAATTTTTTTTTAATCATCATCAGATGTCTTGGCGGTTGGCGATCATTGACCTCCATCCATTTCTATCCCGTTTGTCGTTTACCAACTCTGTTGTTGATTGTCACCCATGTCATTCTCTCAGGGTGTCCAGCATCTTCTCTCTCTGCCTTACTCTGTCTCTCTTTCTTGCTATCTTTCCCGTTGTCACAACGTGCTCTAAGCCACCTCTTGTCATAACATGCCCAAAAACGAATGACTCTTTTGTTCTGATCCTTGCAATAAGTTGTCTTTGTGTTTGTGCCTCCTCGAGTACTGTATCATTAGTCTTCCTTGCAGTCCGTGGGATCCACAGCATTCTTCTGTAAAACCACATCTCCGCTGCTTCTAAAGATCTAAGCGCTTGCTTGCTGATTGTCCATGATTCCAACAACAAAAAATTGTGAATCGTTGACAATGTGTTGTATCGCCTTTGTAATATGTTTATTGATTTAACAAACACGTTTTTCATCTCATTGAGTTAAAAGGTATGTTACGCCAAATAAATGTAAGCATTCTCAAGTATATGCTATCGCAAATAAACAAAATGCAAATATATATATATATATATATATAGTTTGTATATTTGCTCTTATTGCTTGCTATCTATTGTTGTCGTGTTATTTCCATTTCCTTTCGTTCGCCTTGTTTTCTAAAGTGGAGTGCATTGTATTGTGTTCTTTTTTTGCACCTTATGGACCAGTCCATCCAACTTCAGCACGTATTTTTTAACAGAAGGGTGGCGTGAAACTGTGAGGATGTTTTTATGTGTGCCCTAACGACCTCACTGGTTGCAGAATGACCTGACCTGACCCATGCTGAAAATACCGTTGAAAGGAACCCGATTTGAGTCACGAGAAATTATACGGAATACAATAACCCAGATGTAGTCCATTCCCAAAGAGGCCTTCATGAAATGCTTCCTACAATGCCAGGACCACTGGGAGAAGTGTATGGAGTCCCAAGAAGAGTACTTTGAAGAGAATTAAGGTTTTAAACCTCCAGGTGGAAATCAAGATGCAGAGCATGAGCTGTTGGTGGTCAGCGACCCAAAGCTGACTGCTAGCTTCAGAAGAAGAAGGTATCGAAGAGAGAAGGCTAACCTGGTACTCAAAAATGCCTGCTGGTGTCGGACCGAAATGTGCAGGTAACGCAGTCAAGCTGTAAACTATGACAACAATGCAATCCATTCTCCTGACAACATCCTGCATTACTTGCAAAGCCCTTTTCAGGGTTTGGTACCAGGAAATTGAGAACGAACAAAGAAGAAGAAACCTCCAGGTAAGTTATTTTATCGGCTCTAAGCTCTGAAACTTTTTGAACACACCTCCTACAAGGGCTGCATACTTTCGGTGCTTCCATAAAGTGACGATCAACAGGAAAATAAATGTCAATATCTTCATCATTCTACACAACATGCCTGAGAAAGTTTCACAGAATTTTCGGGCCGAACACTATCATCAATCAAATACTGTTTGCCTAGAGGATATTATCATCATCATCTGGTTTATCAGTCCAAAGTCTGGTTGTAAGGTTGTCTTGGCTTCGTTCGTTCTCAATCTCCCGCTACCAAACCCTGAAAGGGCTTAAGTAGCAGAATGTAGTTTAGAGAACGGAATGCGTAGTGTCGTAGTTTACAGCTTGACTGCGATATTTGCACCTTTTGGTCCAACACATCCGACTTAGCAAGCATTTTTTTAGTACCGGGTTATCATTTCCTCTTCGATCCCTTCTCCTTAGCCAGTCTGCCCTGCTGCAGCCTGTTATCAAGGATCACCACGTGGAGGTGTAGAAGGGTCTTGGCAGCTCTGGTTCGCTGGCCCTCATGCTAGCAGTCAGCTATGGGTCGCTGACCACTGCTTCTCATGCGCTCGTAAGGTTGTCTGAGCGTGTCTCTCCATCTGACCCTATCATCTGCGTGATCAGTCCTAAGACTGGTTGTAAAGTTATCTGAGCATGTCTCTCCATTTCACCCTATCATCTACTTGATCAGTCCTAAGACTAGTTGTAAGGTTGTCTTCGGGAGGAACCTTCCCCCGAACATCATCTACCATACACAACATGGAAGTCGCTGAACAGACTCAGAACATGGGTTTATCACCGTGCAAGAAGAATATGAAACGATGGGGAAACACAGATGATGACACATGTGACTATGGCGCAATTCAGGACCCAGACCACCTGATGACCTGCCCCAACCTCCAGGAAACATGCAATAGGTGTGACATGCTGGAGGCAAATGACAAGACAATTGATGTATCTGAATGCTGGATGACGTGATGTTTGGACAAGGGAAGTAATTAAGTAATTCTCTACTTCACCACTTTGCATGTGTGGACTAAACGGGCGAACTCCAGTTAGAGAAGATACACTTGACCAACGATTCAGCACTAAATGCAAAACTACGGAGCTAAAGCGATGCTTCAAAAAATGATTGAGATCATAACTTAACGTCGTTATACTGGTTTAGAAGACTCTACAGAGTCTGTATACTTCTTCTGCGTACACAGTCAGACAGTAACCATTATTTTTTCGAAAAAAGCGGCGGTCGTCCTGAGGCTCTCGCCACTGCCATAGAGCTTGTCTTGCAGTTCCACTGGTAATGGCCACATCTGATCCTCGTATGTCGGGCAGTTCTGCAGCAGATGTTCAGTGGTCATTTTACCAGTACCGCACGGGCATTCGTCGGTACACCCTATCTTCAATTTGTTGAATAGGTGGTACCTCAGTCTGTTGTGGCCAGTGCGAAGTCTGAAGACAACGACCTGCTCTCTTCGGTTCAACTGGTAATAGGCATCGTTTTTGGTGTAACCAGTATGTTCGGTTTCCCATTTGGTCATGTATCTGGCTTTGATAAGCCGTTTTGATTCTTCGTACGTCATACTGGTATCTGTTTGTGGTAGTCTTGCACCTTCTTTTGCCAGTCTGTCTGCCTCCTCGTTGCCTTGGATGTTGCAGTGTGACGGGACCCACTGTACCACTACCCTTTTTGGTGCGGACTGCTGGCACAGTTTGCAGAGTGCTGCTCTTAGGTCATTAAGCTCAGTGTTTTTCTGGCTTTTTAGCGCTGTGACTACTTCGAGAGCATCTGTCAGCAGAACTATATGGCTCTCATTTTCACTGTTTGTCACCATTTCTTCCACTGCCGCCCTCAGTGCCTCTGCCTCCGCTCTGAAATTGCTTGTGTACTTACCAGTAGCGAATGACAGTGTTATTTGTCTGCCATTTGGTAGGTTCAGGAATGCTCCTGCCCCTCCGTTCTGTGTAGTGTTTGTTACAGAACCGTCGGTGTATGCATGGGTCCAGTCCATGCTTGGGTAGCTTTTCGTTATGAAGCTTAGGGTAGTGTCTCTCCTTTCTTTTTCAGTCTGGCAGTTTTTGTTTGCAATACCTGGTATATTTTCTACCACCTCTGGAAATATATCCTGCCTCCAGGTAGGTTTTCGTACAGTAGTGATGTGTTTTGGTGTTGTTTGTGGGATCTTCGTGCATCTTTGCTTTGGCTATTTCTGCAAAGTTTCTCCGCTTTAGTTTCCCATTTCCCAAATTGTTTAGTCTCTGGTACATTGGATGGTCCGTCAGTCTTCGGAGTTTCTCTGACTGCAGCTGGGCTCTGCAGTCTCTTCTATCGGTCATGGATTGCAGTTTTGTGATCTTTTCAAGTTCTACAATTGGCGTTGACTTCATGCCACCTGTTATAATTCTCATGGCTTGGTTTTGAAGTTTGTTAACTTTATCGAAGTTCGCCTTCGCTGCTGTTGTCCATGCCGCAATGCCATACTCGAGAACTGGTCTCACTCTTCCAGTGTACAGTTTCTTTAGTATGCCTTCGTCTGCTCCCCAGCTTGTGCCAGCAAGTTTCCTCATGATTGCCATTCTTTCTCTGGCTTTCATTCGGTTTCTCTCGATCTGACTTTTCCATGTCATGCGCCGATCAAATGTGACTCCCAGATAGGTTGGGTTGTCGTTTGGCTGCAGGATTTTGCCATTTAGACTTAATTTGGTACTTTGGGGTTTTAATGAGAGCGAGAATATTGTGCACGTGGTTTTCTCCTCGTTTATTTTGACCAGCCATGAGTTCGCCCACTCTTCCAGCGATGTTAGGGCCGTCTGCATCCGATTTCTTGCTATGGTGAGATTCTTTTCAGAGGTCCACATAGCCAGATCGTCTGCAAACATTGAGCTATGGACTCTTCTTGGTATATTCTCTGTAATATCGTTTATATATACCAGGAAGAGTGTGGGTGACAAAACTCCCCCTTGGGGTACTCCCTGTTCGAGTGTCACCTTTTTGCTCATCTGCCCTTGTACTTGGACTCTGGCCGTTCTTTGTTTGAGGTAGTGGTTGATCCACTTGTACATCTTCCCACAGATATCACTTCTTCTTAGCTTGACTCTAAGTCCATCCTTCCAGACTTTGTCAAATGCCTTTTCCAGATCCACCCAAACAGCTACTGTGTGTTTCTGTGCCTGGTAGGCATCTTCTATCTCCTGGGCTATGAGGATGACCTGGTCCTCAGTGGATCTGTGCTGTCTAAAGCCGGCTTGCTGTGGAATTAGTATTCGTTTTTCTTCCAGATGCCACATCAGTCTGGTGTTTATCATCCGTTCCATCAGCTTGCCGACACAGCTCAGTAGGCTTATGGGCCTGTATCCATTTGGATCTGTTTTGTCCTTTCCTGTTTTTGGTACTGGTACCAGTATTGCATCTTTCCATGCCTGGGGTACAATACCCCTTTTCCAGCTTGAGTCTGTATACAACCAGTTACATTTGCTTTACCTTGTTCTAAAAGCTATGCGCATTCTTCTTCTTCTTCGTTCGTTCTCAATCTCCCACTATCAAACCCTGAAATGGCTTTAGTAGCAGAATGCATCACGGGATGCGTTGTGTCGTAGTTTACAGCTTGGCTGTGATATTTGCACCTTTCGGTCCAACACATCCGACTTCAGCAAGCATTTTTTTAGTACCGGGTTAGCATTCCCTCTTCGATCCCTTCTCCTTAGCCAGTCTGCCCTGCTGCAGCCTGTTATCCAGGATCACCGCGTGGAGGTGTAGAAGGGTCTTGGCAGCTTTGGTTTGCTGGCCCTGACGCTAGCAGTCAGCTATGAATCGCTGACCACTGCAGCTCATGCGCTGCTCAGCATCTTGATCCCGTATGCGCATCCAATCTATTCTTAAATGCTGTTTCGGCCTCCACTACTTTCTGTGGCAATGCATTACAAACATTCACTACTCTCTGACTAAACAAATATTTCCTAATATCCAATCTGGATCTTTCTTTAGCTAATTTGTATCTGTGCCCTCTTGTTCTCGTTGGTGGTTGCATTCTGAAAAACATGTTATAGTCCAATTTTACCTTTCCTGTGATTATCTTATAAACCTGTATTGTCACCTCGAATTCTTCTCTTTTCAAGGCACTGTAGGCCAGTTTTTCTGAGTCTTTTCTCGTAACTGTAATTCTGGAATCCCACTATCAGTTTTGCCGCTCTTTGTTTCCTTTCCAGCATATTAATATCTCCTCTATACAGCGTGGCCTAGTGGTTAAGTGACACGGCTCACAATCCGAAGGTGATGGGTTCGATCCCCATCGCAGCACCGGCCGTTACCCCGGGGAAGCAAACTCTTAGAAAATGCAGGAGGAAGCAGACCCTTACATAAAATTCATGCTGACGTCGAATGCACTGGGCCGACAGGCGCAAAATAACAAACCACAGTGCAACGCACACCGCCTTGGGGATTAGAGAAATAAGGCGAACGAAAAAAAAAATATCTCCTTTATGATAAGGACTCCACACCTGTACACAGTACTCCAATCTAGGTCCAACTAATGCTTTATACAGTTTGACTATCACCTCCTTACTCCTATGTTTAATATTTCTTTTTATCATACCTAACATTACATTTGCCTTATTCACTGCTACCTGGACTTGCTCACTCACTTTACCTGAATGCTCTATTATAGCCCCTAGGTCCCTTTCCTTATCTATCATCGCCCATTCTTTAATTATGTTCCATATTGGATCAACCCATGTGGATGACTACATTTATCTATATTAAACTATATTTGCCATCTCACAGACCAGTCTCATGGATCCTTAAATGTCCAAATCGTTTATATATATCAATGTATACTCGAACAATCTTATTCATTTCTCTACTTCTGAACTGAGAGTGATCAGACGGTCATATAATCAAATTAATTTCAGCCAAGCTTCCTGAACATGAATCTGCTGTTGTGGTGAAGTAAATTCCATATTGTCAAACGGTAAGCATCCCTAAAGAAACGGGTAAGACTGCTGACCTTCAAAAGCTGCACGTCGTCGCACTTTCAGAAACCAGAACGCACAAATATTTCATAAACACAATAGGACGTGATATACTTCAGCCCAACGTTTTGGAACCTCGTAAGCACACAAAAAATGTATTTGTTGGCTATGTTCGTTATATCTTCGTGCAATTGCACAACTGTGATTGAATACGTTAAGCATAGCTTGATCAGAACTGTAAATCTGTACATCAAGTCACGTTGAGACAGTTACATGCCATTCACATTGGAGCGTAAAAACGTACTTGCTCATTTGACGGACCCGATACAATCTATCAGATGTTCCATACACATTCAAATGTTCACTGCTTACAGATATTGTAACAACCAAGCATACAGACCAGTAGTGCCAGTATCATGTTCCAGATTCTCTTTGTAAAAGTTGAATCATATCCAGTTTATAACTCCTTACAAACCAAAAAGTTGATTTTCAACCGTCTTTTGCAGAGAATACAAATGGGCACCGCAATCTTGGTCGCTACATACGTGATGGAAAACAAAACAGAGGCCATCGAAATGTGGTTGTAGAGAAGAATATGTCATATTTCGGTACAAGAGAAACATACAAATATCGACGTCCTGGCCTGACGAGAGTAGACATGGGTAGACAATACTGAAGGACATATAATTATGCAAACACAATATTTTGGTCATATAAAGAGACACAAGGTTCTCTGCTGAAAAATTTAACGGTAGGCGAGCAAGAGGAAGACAGCGCTATAAGTAGGAGAGCAACATCAAGAAATAAAACTAATAGCAGTCATCGGAGTGTACCATAAAGGCAAGAATAGGAGAATGTTGGTGGTGCATTGCTGATTGAAGATTGCAGCCAACCTCCGATACGGAGACGGCACTTGAGATTTACATTATCATCGGCTGGTATATGTTATCTGCAGTTATCGCTTCTTATTATTGTACGTAACATCTTAAGCTGAGCATTTTCATTCTATAAACTTTCTTAACACAACAACATTAAAGTATAGTGCCTTGCGGACTTGAATTGTCTAATCTAACAATAGCTGAACATTTTTTAGTCCCAAAATGAGCTTCCGTATAAAAAATCGATTTGTTTGTTCCGCAAAAGAAAGTGTGCGTGAGAAATGTTGGAGCAAGGTTTTGTAGTGTCTGTCCCCTAGAGAAGACAAAATGGCGTCGAAACTGGTTCGATTGAATAACGCGCTGCAAGTTTGTAGAAGATTTTACTCGGCCAAAGCAGCTGAAGGACATTCCCATGGTATTAAATACATTATTTAAACGATAAGCAGTTAATATAAGCGTACAATTGAAACTGATTTTATACGCAAATCATTCAAGAACAATTTGGGGGACATTTGACTTGTAAAGTCGTGAAATTCTAGAACTGAATTCTATGCTCGTCAAAGTCAAGACTTGTCTAGCCCTAGTCCCAGATTAGGCCTGTAGTGTACATGCTATGATTCTTCAATGAGAGTGTAACTAGCAAATTGGAACCGAAGTGCCATTATTCTGCTCTTTTCAATACATTTGCTATAATTGTTTTATAGACCATAATTATGGCTTGGCCTTGAGTATGATAATCAGTAGTCACTGCAGAGTAGAGTAGTCATTAGTAGATACTAAGATTAAGATATATACTATAATATAGTCATATATACTATTTATTAGTATATAGGATCTACTTCTAACAGTACTACTCGTTTGTTAAATTGTTATTAATGTGCTATTTATACTCTATTTTAGACTGTTTAGCTGTATTGTCTTCATACAGACCTGATCAGTTTAACCTTACGCACTCCACATTATTTTTGGAAAAAATTTGACCTAATTAATTTTCTTAATTAGTCGCTGTGGTAGTCGTCTTTCAAAATTTGTAACTTTTATGTTTGTTTGTCAATAAATATGATTTTCTGGTGTGTAGATACACAATAGCATAACGAACATGTGGGTGTTATTGTTTTTGTTGTATGTTTGTTAGTTTTTGAGATTTAAAAAGATGAAGTTGAAAATTTATGAAAATCTCGGGAAAAATTTGGACTCGACCACTAGGCCTAGTCGCTTCGATAGAAAACCATTGAAACCACAACAACGTATCGATACTGTGTTTACAATATCGCCACAACTGTTAGTTTCCAATTCAAACGTAGTTCTTTCATTTAACCAAACAAAATAAACAGATCTACGCGATAAAAATCTTTCTCAACAACCTACTTCCCCTTTCGCAAAAAGTCGGCTTGCTCCAAACGGCGTATACAAAATTAAAACTGTTCAAAAGCCATTTGTAATCGAACACACGATACTTTAACCGGCAAAATATCGTGTATATATGGAGGACGTACTCAGCAGTAAAAAATGGCTGTCAGGAGTGACTCCGTTCAAAAAAAAAAAATTTTTTCCGCACACCGTTTTTGCAGGCCGAGCTGGTCCAAAGAGAACGGACAAGGGCGTGCTTAAGGTTAATATGTAATGTGAATAAATTAATACATTATTATTTTCTTGTAGTATTACGCCTACAAAGTCTAAAACAAATGACTACTTTGTCAAGTTTGTGAAAGTTTCAAATAATAACAATGCCCTTGAAAATGAACATAAATGTGAAAGGGGCGTGAACAAATTACGTTTTTTTTATACTAGTTTGTTTGACAAAGAATATAACTTAGAGATCCTATTATTTATCTGTTGACATTGATGTATAGACTACTTACTTAGTTACTACCTTGGTAGTAGTACAATCTCTTTGACTTAGTTTTTCTATTATTCTTATGTTGTTTTTTTTGCCCAGTGTGTCCCGCCTTGACATTGGGGAGCAGCTTGAGTGCCTTACTGATTCCCTGAATTCTGGTGAAACCTTTAACCCTTTCGCTGCCACAGACGACTTTAGTCGTCGGGCGGTATGAAGTTTTATTACGGTGATTTGTGCTACACAAACACCGGTTTTATTTTACCCGAATATTACCTCCATACGTTAGAGAGGTCTACTAAATGGCTACGCGTGTGTTTTGAAAAATTTAACACCTACAGTCCGAAATATAACGTTTTTATTGCATTTTTTCAATACGTAAACAAAAATTTCAAAATGAGCGATGTAGCTGATGATACCCAGGTCCATAATGACTCTGATTCAGACTTATTAGCTAGTTTGATTCAGACTTATTAGCTAGTTCTAGTGATATAACAGACTCAGAATCTGATATAGAACTGAACGTCGATTCAAGTGATGATGATGTTTACGATGTTAGGTCGACAGGAGATACTTCTTGTGGTGCAGGGACGGGAGATGGACCCCCACCTCAAAAAAGGAGGCGTGGCACTGCCACTGCTAGATCTAAACATAATGAAGCAAAGTGGACATGGAAAGTTACAGAGACTGTAGAGGATGTGTTTGCACAGAATTGGGCACCTCAATATGTTCTTGAACAGGGTAGTCAGGTAAACACAACAAACTTTTCTGTTAGAGATTATTTTAGACTCTACTTCCCAGACGCTGCAATCACCCTTATTGTCCAAGAGACAAATCGCTATGCAGAACAACATGCCAACAGTAATAGTTATTCGGGTAAATCCCGTAAACAGAATTGGCAACCCACATCTTTTGAGGAGGTTGAAGCTTTTCTTGGTTTTCAAATTGCAATGGGATTGTGCAAAAAGCCTTCACTAAGTGATTATTGGTAAACGGCTCATTGGCTTACTCAAACGCCGTTCACAAGAGTCATGAGTAGGAACCGCTACCAAATTCTTTGTTCATTTCTACATTTTTGTGACAATGTTCAAAGAATAGATAGGGGACAGCCTGGATACAATCCTTTATTCAAGATTCAAGGCTTACTGGACATCATTTTGTCAACATTTGGGCAATTCTACACTCCTGGCCAGCATCTTGCAATTGATGAATCAATGGTAAGATTCAAGGGACATATACACATGAAGCAGTATCTCCCTGCCAAACCCACAAAATGGGGGTTCAAGGTGTTTGTTCTGGCCGATTCTTTAACCCACTACTGCCTCAAGCTGAAAATTTATACAGGCAAAGAGGAAAATCGATATCCAGGTGAATCAATTAGCGCAAGAGTCGTACATGAGCTTCTTGTAGACTACAAGGGGAAAGGTCATATTGTGTTTACCGACTCTTACTATACATCACCAGAACTGTTTATGCAACTCAGAGGTGCAAACACTGGAGCTTGTGGGACTGTTTCTGAAAACAGGAAACAATTTCCAGACCAACTAAAAAAAAAACATCTCAAGCTGAAGAAAGGTGAACCTCCTCGATTTGCGGTAAGAACTGATGAGTCCATGTTGGCTGTCACATGGATGGATAACAAGCGTGTAAGCCTTATCTCCACTGTTGATGGAAATGATAATACAAAAAAGGTTGCGCACTAAAGGCCATCCCAATGGAAAAATTGTACACAAGCCAGCATTGATTGAGAACTACAATCTTCACATGGGGGGTGTCGACCACTTTGACCAAATTTCTGGCACTTACCCCTACCTCCACAAATCTTCAAAGTGGTATCTCCCGCTGTTTCATTTTCTGATAGAAACATGTACAGTAAATGCCTATATTCTCTATAAAGATACTACCACAGGCAGCAAAATGTCATCTAAGAAGTTTCGCCAAATTCTGAGTACAGCCCTTGTTGAGGCAGCAACTGTTGCTCGCAGCGCCTCTGCTTCTAGTGCCAGTGCACCTTTGGATCGTCTATCTGCCAGACACTCTGTCAACAAATATGACAATCCCAAGCACAAACCAAGATGTGTTGTTTGCAATGCTGCTGGGAAGCGAACCCAAACTTCATATTTCTGTAAAGAATGCAATGTTGCTTTGTGTGTTGTCCCATGCTTCGAATTGTATCATACTGTGGACAAGTATGGGGAGTGACGCCAACAGCAGTAGCATTTGGATTATGAACCATGGACTATATGTACATACAGACAGGTTAGTTGCAATGTAGATATGAAAACATGACTTATAAATGTGAAAAAAATAGACTATATGATATAATTTTTTTTATTAAAAAAAGATTTTGACCTGAAAAATACAGAATTTTGCAAGACCCAAATAACACTAAAAGAAACATGTTAGAAATGATTTAAACATCAAATAATGTTTCATAGCATGCCATCAGTGTGTTTTAGCATTGAAATCAATTATCTTATTTTTTATAAAATTTCTTTGAATGTACAGTTGTTTTAAACAATAAAGTGTAAATCCAAGATGGCCGCCAAGGTCACGGGACCCAATGTTACGCGATGATGTCAAAATTATTAAGCTTAACCATGTCCGAACACAATCTGAAAGTCTCAAGGTCCCAAGTTTATTTTTTGATTTTTTATGATTTTCTAAAATGATGGCACTGGGCCAGACTTGGCGGAAAAAAGTGTTGCAGCGAAAGGGTTAAGCTCCTGGCATTTAAGCGAGTCGAACTTGTCAGTGAGGCAAGATGCCAGACAAAGACTGCATGGCCAGCACTATAGCTTTAGGGTTCGGTTAGGTTGATGCCCTAATAAATACATTTTGTTACAGGAAGTGATGATCTTAACCCGCATTTTCCCCCGTAATTTTTCAACATTTCATATTTTACAATGGTACGCTACTTTGAAAGTCAATAACCTTTCTGTTTGTTGGTCAATATATATCATTTGTTTGTGTGTAGAGACATAAATGAATAAAGAACTTGTTGGTGTTATTGTTTTTTTTGTGTGTGTTAGTTTCTGAGATACAATAAGGTGAATGGGAACATTTATAAAAACCTAAAATTTGAACTCACCCGCTAGGCCTAGTAGCTTTGCTATAAATCCATAGAAACCACAACAAAGTATCGATACTGTGTTTATAATATCGGCTCAACTTAGTTTCCAATTCAAACGTAGTTACTACATCTAAACAAAAACAAATAAACAGATCTACCCCGAAAGGATCTTTACAACTAACTTACTTTACATTTCTAAAAAAAATTGGCAGGCTCCAATCCGCGTAATAAGAGGATACATCATTTTAAATCTATTTTTAAAATTAACATAATACTTTTACCTGCAAAAAACCTGTGTAGATGGACATGATGTATTCAGTATTAAATAATTGGCTATTGGTAGGGTCTCTGTGCTTGATCGTCCATAAATAATTTTTTTATTTTCAATTTGTAGGCAGAGTGTGTCAAAATAGGTTTGACAAGGGTTTGCTAAAGGTTAACACTACAGGTCCAATGAGATTTAGGGACGGTGTGGTTAAGTAACACGGCTCACAATCCAAAGGTGCTGGGTTCACTCCCCAATTATGGCACCTACCGTTACCCCAGAAAATAACACTTAGAAAATGCAGGAGGACGCAGACCCTTACATAAAATGTATGCCGAAGTCGGACGCACTGGGCCGACAGACGCAAAATAAAAACAGCGCAACGCACACCTTGAGAAATAAGAGCGCCAACAAACAAACAAAATTTTTGTATTTCTTTTTTAAACAATTTTCATCTTATAGTCCTCGGCAAGTGTTGCAACTCCATATCCCAAATAGTTTTTTCTCAAAATAAAATTAATATTAAACAAATTGAGCTAAAATTAGGATCTAAAGATCTTGAGACACATACAATTAAACTATCTATGGCATGAAGTACTCATAATAACATATATATTAATGTTAAATGTCATTGTGGAGGAGGAGGGAAATATGTCTTAAATAGGGATGTAACGAGAACCGATTTTGTGCAGAATAGTGCATTTATTTGCAGAATCACAGGAAACGAGAGAGCTGACGCCATAGCAAAAGATGGCAGTAAAAAGGCACAATTTAATCGAGTACCATACATCGAGATCAAGAAGATCAGAGCATGAGCAATCAACCAACCAAGATTATTGACTCATTTTTGTAACAGTGTAACACTTTGAAACGTCATGTTTTTGTTGATTATTTTATAATTGTAGGAAATGTTGGTTCTCTCCCTATTCGTAACCGTATTCATGTTTGACCATATTTAAATTCAGCCAAATAGTTTCGTTTTCTTTCCACTTGATGGAGCGTGTAGCCTAGTCAAAAGGCTTACTAGACTGCGATTACATCGTGACAGGAGTTCGAGGTCATGGATGGAAAAGAAAAAAATAGGGGCTGAAGTTTTGCGTCTTTGACAGTTCCTCCAGTCGACCCAGCTGTGTAAATGGGTACCTGACATATGAGTTGGGGAAGGTAAAAACAACAAGGAAGGAAACTAGCCACCCCACATAGGCTGCAGCTTTGTATATGAATAGTAATCTTCATCTGTGACGACAATTGTTACCATGGGACTGACCTTTGCGTATGTATACCTTATATTACAGAACCAGTATTACCAATTTATTTAATCAATAAATCTTTTGTGTCATGTTGCAGAATCATCCAAAACCTGGATGAATGCCTTCTTCTTCTTGGGTATACCTGCAGTAGGAGCCGTCTGGTACAATGCCTACTATGTGATGTCACAACATCCAGAGAGAGATGAGTTTGTAGCCTACCCCCACCTTCGGATCAGAGTCAAGGTAAGGATCACACTTGTTTTAGAACACGTGTTGCATATTTTATTACTTTTTGCTACAAGTCGACCCTGTTCTTCTTCTTCTGCGTACACAGTCAGACAGTAACCATTATTTTTTCGAAAAAAGCGGCTGTCATCCTGAGACTCTCGCCACTACCATAGAGCTTGTCTTGCAGTTCCACTGGCAATGGCCACATCTGCTCTCTCTGATCCTCGTATGTCGGGCAGTTCTGCAGCAGATGTTCAGCGGTCATTTTACCAGTACCGCACGGGCATTCGTCGGTACACCCTATCTTCAATTTGTTGAATAGGTGGTACCTCAGTCTGTTGTGGCCAGTGCGAAGTCTGAAGACAACGACCTGCTCTCTTCGGTTCAACTGGTAATAGACCCTGTTCAATACTAGCACTATCCTTTCTTCTTATTATGTTAACTGGCAATTTGTTTTTAAGGCTTGCCTAATTTCCTAAGGCAGGGTAAGTTGTACTGTAATTTTCATCTACCAGCCCAGTGCATCAGTACACTTTTTTTTTAAATATGGGTTTTGCAGGTGGGGGTGATGTTAGCCTAGTTGACAGTGAGTTGGCTTATTAGATTGGGATTACAGAGGTTCGAGTTCACAGATGGACAAACAAATCCAGGCTGTCGTTCGTGCCGGGTACAACCTCTCCTGCTGTCGACTCAGCAGTAAATGGGTACCTGACCAATGAGTTGGGGAATGACCTTGCTGGAGGGAGCCTTATGCTCATAAAGAAGAGATGGACATTGAGTATGTTGGGGCTAACCACATTGATCGTTCTATGCTCACATTGACCAAAAAGACATAAAATGGAAATACTAGTTTATTGGACTGGGCCAATGAACACTGCGCAGACACACACAAAGCCAACTGCAAATGGAAGAAATGAGTCTTCTTCTTCGTTCATTCTCAATCTCCCACTACCAAACCCTAAAAGGGTAAGTAGAAGAATGTAGTCCACAGAACGGAATGCGTTGTGTTGTAGTTTACAGCTTGGCTGCGATATTTGCACCTTGCGGTCCAACACATCTGACTTCAGCAAGCATTTTTTGAGTACCGGGTTAGCATTCCCTCTTTGATCCCTTCTCCTTAGCCAGTCTGTCCTGCTGCAGCCTGTTATCCAGGATCACCACGTGGAGGTGTAGAAGGGTCTTGGCAGCTCTGGTTCGCTGGCCATGACGCTAGCAGTCAGCTATGGGTTGCTGGCCACTGCAGCTCATGCGCTGCTCAGAATCTTTATCCCGAAGAAATGAATATCCCAGGAAGATAGTCTGTACAAGGCCCTCAACTTAACGATCTAGTACATTGACTTTCTTTGACATTTGTGCTGCAGTTTACAAGAAGACTGCTTTTCAGATCAACTCCAGCTTCAATGCGGCATATTTTTTTTTACCTTTGTTGTTGTCCCTCTTCAATCCTAATTCTCTCAGCCATGCTGCACGTTTTCAGGGCTGGCACTCGGGAACAGAATGGGATCTTTAACAGCAATCGTTTGTGGACCTTGTCAGTTATAAGTCGCTAACTGCTGTCATCTCGTTCTCTGCGTCTTCGTCCTCAAATTTGGTCATGTATGAGGAATGCGATAAAACCGTCAATCCGATGGAGTCCAGACCTACCAAAGGTTTGATGAGAGGACAATCTCTGGGCTCAAAATTAGATCAAAAGGAAGTTAGCTGATCAGATTGAACTACATTCTATGTAGATATTCTCTGCACCCTACATTAGTAAATGTTTTTAAAACATTTCTGTCTGGCATGTCCATATTTCTTTGACTTTATTCAAAATGTTATATATTGTTGCAAGTTGTTGTTTTTTTATGGTTTTCTATACACTCTAGGGTTTAGGGTTTGTTCTTGGATGTAACGATCCAGGATTTGCTCTTGTATGTAACAATGCAGGATTTGTTATTAGATGTAACAATCCAGGATTTTCTCTAAGTAAGCTCTCCATGTTCATATTTAGGGTGTCCTTGATATCTTGTGTACATCTACGCATTGGTCCGCCTCGTCTTCCTGAAACAATGCCTACAGAACTGCTTTTTCCAGTCCGTCATGGCGCTTGTTCCTACCAAATATAAATTATGTTCTGGGTCAAGATGCTGAGTAGCGCATGGGCTGCAGTGGTCAGCGACCCGTAGCTGACTGCTAGTGTCAGGGCCAGCGAACCAGAGCTGCCAAGACCCTTCTACACCTCCACGCGGTGATCCTGGATAACAGGCTACAGACTGGCTAAGGTGAAGGGATCGTAGATGGAATGCCAAACTCCGGTACTAAAAAAATGCATGCTGAAGTCGGATGTGTTGGGCCGAAAAGTGCAAATATAGCAGTCAAGCTGTAAACTACGACACAGCTCATTCCGTTCTCTGGACTACATTCTGCTACTTAAGCCCTTTCAGGGTATGGTAGCGGGAGATTGAGAACGAACGAAGCCAAGTCAAATTGTTAGGTTCAACACCAAAGCCCATCCCTACTGTACACAAACCCACCTGGAAGCAGCAGATCTTTCCAGAGGTGATAGAAAAGATACCAGGTATCAGATACAAGAACAACCATACTGAAAAGGAAAGAAGAGACATAACCCTGAAAACATAGAGAAAAACTACCCAATCATTGACTGGACCCATGCATACACTGACGGTTCTGCTACAAACGCAACAGAAAATGGAAGGGAGGGGGTATTTCTGAGCCTAATAAACGGGAGAAAGATGACACTCAGTGGCGACTGGAAAATTCTCAGGCAATTTCAGAACAGAGGCATTGAAAGCTGCAGTAGAAGCAATGCTGACAGGCAAAAGTCAGATAGTCTTTTTTACAGATGCCCTGTCCGTGGTTACAGAACTAAATGATTTAATATCAGTACTCTGTCAACCATGCCTGCAGTCCACACCAAAAAGAGTCGTGGTACAATGGGTTCCATCCCACTGTAATATTCCGGGCAACAAGGAGGCAGACAGACTGGCATAAGAAGATGGAAGATTACCACAACCAGATTCTAGTGTGACCTACAAAGAGTCCAAAAGGCTTATTAGGGCCAGATGCATGGACAAATTGGAAACAGAACATAATGGCTACACAAAAAATGATGCTTATTACCAGTTGAACAGAAGAGAGCAGATGGTGGTCTTCAGACTCCGCACAGACCACAACAGACTGAGGTACCATTTATTCAATAGACTGAAGATATGTGTTACCGGCGAGTGCACCTATGGTACTGGAAAAATGACACCTGAGCATTTGCTGCAAAATTGCCCAACATTCAAAGACCGGTGAAAGCACATGTGGCCATCACCAACACTAGACAAGTTCTACGGCAGTGTCGACAACCTCAGGATGACCGCTGCTTTCTTCAAACAAATTCAAGTTGACATCTGACAGCGGGCGAAGAAGAAGAAATTGTTAGGTTGTGTTATAACATTTTCTGTTTTTTGTTACTAGAGTGCAGAATAAATAACTTCTCTTGTGGTCGTTGTCACGAACAAACATTCTTTGTTTACAACTTGCTACCTTGATGTCTCACCACATTTTCTTTCATACGTGTACCTTTATTCTTCAGAAATTCCCATGGGGCGATGGCAACCATACTCTGTTCCACAACCCTTACTACAATGCCCTCCCTGAAGGGTACGAGGAGGGATCAGAAGAGCTGCACCCTGGGAAACACCACCACTAAGTTAGAGAAGCTGACGACATCTTTTTTTGTTTGCTGTACAAGTTGTTGTTTTTTTTTTTTGGTAATAACTCAAGTTGCTCCATAGCAGGTGAAATGAGATTTACTTTGTTTAGAGAATAAATGATATAAAAAGATTATTTGACTCGTGGTCTTATTAATTTGAATGTGTAACTAATTCATTATACATCAGTGGACAATAATCTTTATCCAGCAATGTGATTCAGCTATACACACAGAATTAGTCGAAGAATCAACGTCATTGCACTCGGTTTAACCCATAAGTGATCTGCTCATCTCCATATATCTTGAAAATTTCAGCACAATGCACAAACTCCGCAGCATCGATGAGGATCCTGTAATAGATTCTATAGATATGCAACAGAATTTTGCATGGACAAACGGTCATTGTCTGCCAGTACTTTTGTTTTTTAAATTTCTGAATGCAAAGGGATTTTTAACGTTTTAATTTTGACACTGCACACTAGTTTCCTATCTCTACTACTCAGATATCTGGGGGAATACCAGAAAGTCCACGTGATGAAAGAAAATCAGTCTCCACCATGAATTGAAACCACGACCTCCAACACCAGAGGTCGACATCTTACATCGAGACCACTCAATCATTCTCTTTTTTCTTTCTCTCCAGGACATCCTGTTTCACTTCGTCATCAGTGCTGAAATGCTGACCTTCAAGAGATTTTATTTGGGATCTTCTTCGTTCGTTCTCAATCTCCCATTACCAAACCCTGAAAGGGCTTAAGTAGCAGAATGTAGTCCAGAGAACAGAATGCGTTGTGTTGTAGTTTACAGCTTGGCTGCGATATTTGCACCTTTCAGTCCAACACATCCGACTTCAGCAAGCATTTTTTGAGTACCGGGTTAGCATTCCCTCTTCGGTACCTTCTCCTTAGCCAGTCTGCCCTGCTGCAGCCTGTTATCCGGGATCACCGCGTGGAGGTGTAGAAGGGTCTTGGCAGCTATGGTTTGCTGGCCTTGACGCTAACAGTCAGCTATGGGTCGCTGACCACTGCAGCTCATGCGCTGCTCGGCATCTTGATCCCTATTAGGGATCGATTAGGGACTGTAAGGTGGATATAGCAATACCTCCCAGCCGAGTTGCTGCAGATGGAAAATAGTGGGGTGAGAAGCACGAGGTCAAACTTCGCCATTTGTGATTAAACCAGGTCATTTTTTTCCGCAGACGGTTATGTACATCATATGTGGGATTACGACGCTGAGCAGCAGTGGTCAGCAACACATAGCTAGCATCAGGGCCTGCAAACTAGATCTGTAAAGACTCTTCTACACCTCCACATGGTGATCCTGGATAACAGGCTGCAAAAGAGTGGACTGGCTAAGTAGAGGAGATCAAATAGGGAAGACACCCCTGTACTCAAAAATGTCTGACGAAGTCGGATGTGTCAGACAGAAAGGTGCGAAAATCGCAGCCAAGCTGCAAACCACAACTCATTCCGTTCTCCAGACTAAATCCTGTTACTTGCAAAGCCCTTTCTATGGCTTGGTAGCGGGAGATTGAGAACGAACGAAGAAGACTCAAAATTCGTATGTACTGTTCGACTGAGGTACCACCTATTCAATAAACTGAAAATAGGTGGCACTGACAAATACACCTGTGGCACAGGGAAAATGACCGCTGAACATCTGCTGCAAAATAGCCCAACATACGAGGACCAGAGAAAGCACATGTGGCCACCAGTGGCAAGACTAGACAAGCTCAATGGCAGTGTCGACAGCCTCAGGATGACCGCTGCTTTCTTCTAACAAATTCAAGTTGACGTCTGACAGCGTACGAAGAAGAAGAAATATGTACTGTTCACTGTTGATAGTGTCACCACTGGATAGAAAATCAACATCCAGGAAAAGGCGTTGCCAATCTGGATATTCACAGGAATGACTGGTGGGTTGAGGGCCACCGCGGCCGGGATCAACGCTCTCAGATGTACGGCCTTCTCTAAAACACTTACACCATTCAAATGTCTTACTGCGGCTGACTGTCTCATCACCATATTGTGATTGTCTCATCACCATATTGTGATTGAATGTCTCATCGCCGTATTGTGATTGAGTGTCTCATCACCGTATTGTGATTGAGTGTCTCATCACCATATTGTGATTGAGTGTCTCATCACCGTATTGTGATTGAGTGTCTCACCACCGTATTGTGATTGAGTGTCTCATCACCGTATTGTGATTGAAGTCTTCTGTCAATCTCCGCAGGTTTCCCGCCTTCTTTCACAAGAAACTTCATCACAACACGCTGGTCCATGCAAGCAATAACAGTGTTATCCGCCATTTTTATTCATCTGTCCTGTGACTGGTCCATGACAAGTGGGCCACCTAGCAGTTATAGGGCACAAGTACCCCTAACTAATGATAGTAGTTTCAGCACGCTATAACCTATTCAGGTAGAACTAGAACAAAAAGTTAGTTTGATTTGAATGCCCCTCGTATATTCAACATTATTATACGGTACAGAAACATTGACTAGGAACAGTAGAGAAACAAAATAGAGGCCCACGAATTGTGGTTACACAGAAAAATGTCGCATTTCGTGGAAAGAGAAACAAACAAATAGCTACGTCCAGGCGAGAATATGTATGGGTATGGACACCCTGACGAGAGTAGGCATGGGTAGAGACGTCCTGACGAGAGTAGGCATGGGTAGAGACGTCCTGACGAGAGCAGGCATGGATATGGACACCCTGACGAGAGTAGGCATGGGTAGAGAACTTTTGACAGACATTAAAATTAGGCAAGTCAAATATTTTGGTCGTTTACAAAGACGCCATACTTTATTGGGATCAAGATGCTGAGCAGCGGTCAGCGACCCATAGCTAACTGCTAGCGTCAAGGCCAGCGAACTAGAGCTGCCGAGACCCTTCTACACCTCCACGTGGTGATCCTGGATAACAGGCTGCAGCAGGGTGGACGCTAAGAAGAAGGGATCAAAGAGGGAAGGCTAACCCGGTAATCAAAAATGTCGGAACGAAAGGTGCAAATATCGCAGTCAAACTGTAAACCACGACACAACGCAATTCCTTTTTCTGGACTACATTCTGCTACTTGCAAAACCCTTTTCAGGGTTTGGTAGCGGGAGTTCGAGAAGGGAAGAAGAAGAAAACAGTAATGAAGGCGAAGGTCACCGGGCATATCCATAAATGGACGAATATCATCGAAAGATGGACTAATGTCAGTCTGGCAGAGTGTACGGTCAAGACTAGAGGCGGGCAGCGCTAGAAGTGGACATGCTTCATCGAAAGATGGACTAATGTCAGTCTGACAGAGTGTACGGTCAAGACAAGTGACAGAGAATATTGGAGAGCCATTGCAATCAACCTTTGTTGCGGAGACAGCACGTGAATTGAACTGAATTTCAGTTTCATGTAGAGGACAAATACAGGCCATTGAAATGTGAACAAACAGGAGAATTGGTCGCATTTCGAGGAAAGAAAAGCAAATAAATAAAGAAGTTCTGAGAAAGAGTGGAAATACTGAAAGATTCCAAATTATGCAAACACAATATGTTGGTCATATAAAGAGACACCATACTGAAGGATGAGGACATACGAGCAAGAGGAAGACAACACTATAAGGGGGAGAAGAATATCAAGAAAGGAACTACGAGATGTGTATAAGAACTGGACAACGATGTTTACAGAAGGACGTGAGTTAACGACAGATCTTTCGAGACCAGGTCAGGCGCATATTGTTGCGTTAACTCACGTCCGAGACCAGGTCAGGCACATATTGTTGCGTTAACTCACGTCCGAGACCAGGTCAGGCGCATATTGTTGCGTTAACTCACGTCCGAGACCAGGTCAGGCGCATATTGTTGCGATAACTCACGTCCGAGACCAGGTCAGGCACATATTGTTGCGTTAACTCACGTACTTCTTTAAATATCGTTGTCCAGTTCTTCGCAGTTCTCTTCGACACACTTTTGTCACCATGCATTGCCTGCATTCTGCGATGAATGTCAACGTGTTGACATCCTTCAGCTGTTTGAAACAGAATCACCGCTCGCTGATCTACTCTGGACTGATATTTTGTGGTTTCTTTTTTGCGTTCGTCTCATTTCTCTATTCCCCAAGGCGGTGGTTTTTATTTTGCGCCTGTCGGCCCAGTGCATCCGAGTTCGGCATGAATTTTATGTAAGGGTCTGCTTCCGCCTGCATTTTTTATAAGGGGTAACGGCCGGTGCTGTGAAGGGGATCGAACCCAGCACATTCGGGTTGTGAGCCTTGTCACTTAACCATCTAGCCCACACCGTCTCCACTGATTCCGTATCACACCGACCTTGTTTTCAACTGTCTGCTGAGGAAACTTTGAGTAGGGGGATAATCACATTTTTGCAAACTTGACGGCAGGTATGTCCTGTTTACACCAGAAATAACGTCATCATGCGCATCGTACGTATGTTCACTTGTTGCAGTTTGGTCCGGTTTCATTTGAACACCCCTTTGTAATAGCAGTCGTCGGAGTGTACCACCAAGGCAAGAGACAGAGAATGTTGGAGGTCCATTGAAGAATGCAGCCAACCTCCGATATGGAGACGACACATGACGTTATCATCGGCTGGTATGTTATCGGCAGTTATCGCTTCTTATTTTTGCACGTAATATCTTAAACGGTGCATTTTCATTCTATTAGCTTTCTCTGTACACAAACATTATTAACATATAGTGCCTTGCAATCGTGAATTCTCTAATCTTGGCTTGACTTTGTTCGTTCTCAAACTCCCGATACCAAGCCATAAAAAGAGCGTTGCAAGTAGCAGAATGTAGTCCAGAGAACGGAATGCGTTATGTCGTAGTTTACAGCTTGACTGCGATATTTGCACCTTTCGGTCTGACACATCCGGCTTCGGCAGACATTTTTTTAGTACAGGGTTAGCCTTCCCTCTTCGATCCCTTCTACTTAGCCAGTCTGTCATCCAGGATCACCGCGTGGAGGTGTAGAAGGATCTACCCAGCTCTGGTTCGCTGACGCTAGCAGTCAGCTATGGGTCGCTGCAGCTCAGCGTGTTGATCCCTCATAAGAGGGGTATTTATCTGCACTAGTAACAAACAACAGAAAATGTAATAACACAAGCTAACAATTTCTTCTTTGTACATTGTCAGAACATTGAAATTTTCGACCCATTTACGATTGGGGGGTACGAGATTCCAGAGTTACGATACGTAGATGACACAGTGATACTATCCAGAAGGGCTAGAGCAGCTACTTTCAGCCGTTAATGGACATAGTAAAGATCAAAATCTGAACGTAAACAAAACAAAGATAATGACCACCGATAAAACACAATGTCAGCATAAATTTACAGTAGGTGGTGAGGAAATAGATCAGGTTACACATTTTGGATATCTGGGCTCCAGAATTGACAAAAATGGCGACTGCTCGAAAGAAATCAGAAGAAGACTAGCTATGGCAATGTAGAGACTGAACAGCCTGAAGAAATTATGGCAGGGCACCAACAAAACGATAAAAGTAAAAGTCTTGATAGCCTGTGTTTTTCCTGTGGCAGCTTATTGCTGTGAAGCATGGACGATTACTTAAACTTCTAGACAAAGAATCGAATCCTTCGATTCAAAATGTTACAGAAAGATCCTCAGAATACCATGGACAGAGAAAAGAACAAATGTAGACATTCGGCAAGAGTTGAGCATAGAGGAGAACTGGTTTATCAATTCCATTTTGGCTAGAAAATGCAAATACTTTGGTCACACCAAGAGACACAACGGTCTTGAGAGAACGGTGATGGAAGGTATGGTGTCAGGCAAAAGAGAAGGGGTAGACCAAGAAGACGATGGCACCAAGATATCCAGGAGTGCCTGAGTATGACAGTGGCGGACGCTGGTGTTTTGGCAAGGGAATGAGTTTCTTTCAGACAGACTGTGATGGGAGCGACGTTCTACAAAAAGATGCTAAATGATGACATTGTCAGATGTACTAATCTAACAATAGTTCAACTTTTTAAGTCACAAAATTAGTTTCAAAATTGATTGTTTGTTCCGGTGAAAAAAAGTGAACATACGAGAAATTGGAGCAAGGTTTTGTAGTGTCTGTCTCCTAGCAGAGATAGACACCATATCCTGGAGACAGACATTACAAAATGGCGTCGAGACAGGTTCGATTGAATAACGCTTTGCAAGTGTATAAAAGATTTTACTCAGCCAACGCTAAGGAAGGAAAGTCCCATGGTATTAAATATATTGTTCACACGATAAGCAGTCAATACTATCTTAAATAAGCCGCCCATATTGTTCGATGATACCTTTATTTCGTATAGCATTTGTGACTGCATTCATTTCAGTGCTATTTGACTGCTATCGAAGGCTTTTTCATAGTCCACGAACACTAGGCAGAGGGGCACACGCACTTCCTTTGCCCTCTCCATGGTGGAAGTAGTCAATGGCGGAGAAGCCCTTCCAGAATCCTGTCTGCTCTCGTGGCTGTTTCACGTCAAGCTTTTCTAGTCTGTTCATAACTGTGTCTGTTTAATTGAATCGACGTCACAGCACTCCGGGCATACCCATGGGTGCTCAGTCTCTCTCATCAAATGGCGTACGGTATGGATGCTGATTGTCCCTGTAGCTCGCTGGTTTGTACACTCTCCTGCGCCATACTCCACTCGAACCTTTGTTTAATGTCGAAACTTTGCAGTCTGTGGATTGCTGCCTTATCTACTGCCGTGTTCTCATCCAGCAGGCGGTCATTGTTTGATTTCAAAATGTCACTTCTATCCTTCACTAATGTGCCCATGATGGGAGCTTGTGAAGCCAATATGTCAGCTCTTTCATTGCCCTGAACCCCAGCATGAGCAGGACAGTAGATACAGGTCAACGACTGGAGGTTTGAGGCCTCAACAGCAGCTATCCACTCGTACCTGAGCCATCCCTTATCTACCTTCTGAAGTACGGCTTGTGCGTCTGTCACGATGACTGCCCTTGTTATAGAAGTCTCAGATATCTATTTCAGTGCTGAGGTCACTGCTTCCGTCTCCTTTCTCATACTGGAGGTTGTTGACATGTATGCCCTACTGGGCTCAGCCATGACCTCTCCTCTCACTCTAGCCGAGAAGCCCCAGCCTGATGTCCCACTGCGCACGACTGATCCGTCGGTGTATATGACAGCGTCACTCTCCTGGGTGTTCTCAGTTATCAGCTGATTTACCTCGTGCTCTGCTCTCTCGTTGCTCCGTTCTCTGCATTCATAATTACTCTCGTGAAAAGCTTGTACAGGGATGATAGCAAACTTTTCGGGCGGTAGTTCGGAAGGTCTTTTGTGTCCCTATTTTTGAATGAATTAGTTTTGTTTTTGGACGTTTTCCATTGGTTAAGGGATTTGACCTTCATTTTCCTGGAAGTGAAACTCACTCAATTTTCACAATCCCAACGCGCCTGGTTTGATTCCCACCATGCCCAGTTGGACAGATACTAAGCTTTTTTCTCGGGCGATTGCACCTCTACATACGGAAAGTAAACGGCAACCTACCGTAATGCACACTAACCAAGAAACTTATAACAGCCAAATAGGTGGCGGTTGTAAGAAACGACATACTACAAAGGACATGCTACTTTCTTTCCTTTTTTTAGACATTTATTGGACAGTTTCGTCAGCTCGCTTGTCAGTAATTCCATTCCCGTCTGAATAATATCTACAGTGACTTCATCCAGTCCTAGAGCTTATCCTGTTTTTAGATGCTTGATGGAGCAGCTCATGAGCTGCAGTGGTCAGCGACCCATAGCTGACTGCTAGCGTCAGGGCCAGCGAACCAGAGCTGCCAAGACCCTTCTACACCTCCACGCGGTGATCCTGGATAACAGGCTGCAGCAGGGCAGACTGGCTAAGGAGAAGGGATCGAAGAGGGAATGCTAACCCGGTACTCAAAAAATGCTTGCTGAAGTCGGATGTGTTGAACCGAAATGTGCTGTCCAAATGGGAAACCGAACATACTGGTTACACCAAAAACGATGCCTATTACCAGTTGAACCGAAGAGAGCAGGTCGTTGTCTTCAGACTTCGCACTGGCCACAACAGACTGAGGTACCACCTCTTCAACAAATTGAAGATAGGGTGTACCGACGAATGCCCGTGCGGTACTGGTAAAATGACCACTGAACATCTGCTGCAGAACTGCCCGACATACGAGGATCAGAGAGAGCAGATGTGGCCATTGCCAGTGGAACTGCAAGACAAGCTCTATGGTAGTGGCGAGAGTCTCAGGATGACCGCCGCTTTTTTCGAGAAAATAATGGTTACTGTCTGACTGTGTACGCAGAAGAAGAAGAAGAAGAACCGAAATGTGCAAATATCGCAGCCAAGCTGTAAACTACGACACGACGCATTCCATTCTCTGGACTACATTCTGCTACTTAATCCCTTTTAGGGTTTTGTAGTGGGAGATTGAGAATGAACGAACCCAAGCCAGCTAGATGCTTGATGAATCTGCTCTGACGTTAGTATCCCCGGCGCTTACGGCGTTGCTAAAAAAGTACAGGTGGACAGGTCGCGACAATAGATGAATACGTAAAGTGACGTCATGACGGTCCTAAACCTGGAATCGTCCACCAATGAGATGGAGAGATGGCCTGCGACAAAACATTGGTCCGGCATGGTATTAATAATAATTGGAAAAGCGTATTGACGCCTTCGAAATGTGGATGTATAGAAGATTGGGTCGCATTTCTTGGAAAGATAAGAAAACAAATGTGGAGGTATTGAATAAGTTTGGGTTGAAAAGAGAATTAATGATGGAAATCAAAGTTAGAAAGTTACGTTACTTTGGTGATATAATAAGACATATCTCCTTGTTGAAGACATACTGGAGGGTAGCGTGAAAGGTAGTCGTTTAAAAGGCAGACGATTTAAATGGGTGAATAACATCAGGGGATGGACTGGAAAAGTGCCTGTCAGATTGTACCATTACGACAACAGATCGAGTACACTGGATATCCATTGCAGGCGAACTTCGATGCGGAGATGGCACTTGAACTGAGCTTAGGGGCTAATTGAGTATTTCTATAAATTACACATATGTCCCCTAACTTGTTCTCGAATAGTAATCGTACAAAATACGTTTTAGGCTGATATTAACTGTATTACTGGTGTTCATTCAGGCACATTATGTGCCCTATACCAGATAGCCAAATGTCGTCTAACTCGTTTTTATTTTATGTGTTTGCCTCACGTTTCTACTGGCGGAGGCGCGCGCGCCTATTCCACCCCAGACCGTAGTCAATTGGGCGATATTAAAACGCATATGGCAAAAGATGGCAGCAAAAAGGCACAATTTGATCATCGAGTACCATACAGAGAAATCAAGAACATCAGAAATCAGTATGTACAACAATGTAGAGAAGACAGAAACATAAGCGGTACGCCAGACCCAATTCACCAGCTCAAAAGAAATCAGCAAGCTACCTTATTTCGCCTGAGAACTGGACACTGCAGACTACTAGAACATCTTTACCGACTGAAGATCTCACACACCGACGAGTGCCCACGTGGAACGGGATGCCAGAACCCTGAACATATTCTACGGGAATGCCCAATCTATAGGGAAATGAGATGCCAGACCTGGCCAGAGGGTGCGGAGCTGAGACAAAAGCTGTGGGGCAGCCGCTCCGACCTGGTGAAGACTACAGACTTCACCATGGCGACTGGCCTGCAGATATAGCATGACCAAAAGATCCTGAACGCAAAAAAAGACGCATAAAGCAGTGCTTGGATGTATGTGTGCGTCTGTATGTAGTATGTACCTATACTAGGTTTGTGCGCTCTCAGAAGCCAGCCCAACCAAAATGCAATGGAAAGGTCTCACCATGAGGGCGCGTGGGAAAGCTGTGCAAGAGTGTGATTGTAGGACAGAGTCAAATGAAACAGAGGGAGGTAAGAGCTCTTGCCTTTAAATGTTCACGTTTCTGCGCCATAACAGATATTGCCTGCTGATACTGACTTGGAGCTTTCGCATTATGTGGCCTACACAGTGCCACCTTCATAATATTTCTGGTTTTATCCTGTTCTCTCCCTTAAACGTGTCGTTTGTTTTCTTGTAGGTCAAGGGTGGAATAGGCGCGCCTCCGCCAGTAGAAACTAGTGAGGCAAACACGTGAAATTAAAAAAAATACTCCCCAAAGCTGTCTACCTCATCCAACGGGGAGGGGGGGGGGGGGTGTGTACCTCTCAATCTGATTCAAGTCATGTTGGCCGCATTTTAATTTTACAATTTGTTTTTTTCTGCACAAATCTTTACTTTACATGTTTGCTGAGAGATTCACGTATTATACAGTAGCTTTTTAAATAAAATCTGCTGGAATACATTTCTTTTAAATATTGTAGTTTCTTTTATAATCCAATCTGCTGCCAGCATGAACAGAAAAGGTGATAGAAGACAGTCATGATAATCTCCAGATTTAATGTTAGTAGTGAGGCTTACTAGACTGGGATTACAGTGTGCCAGGAGTTCAACTTCATGGACGGATGAAAACAGATACGAGATGTGGTTGAGGAAGATAAAAACAGCAAGGAAGGGAACTGGCCATCCAGGCTGCGGCTTTGTATATAAAGAGTAATCTTCATCCCTGGTGATGGGGACAGCGTGGCCTAGTGACACCATTCCCATCACAGCACCGGCCATTACCCCGGGAAAGCAAACCCTTAGAAAATGTAGGAGGAAGCAGACCCTTACATGTTGGAAATAATACAAAAAAGAGCGACAAAGATGATAGTGGGATTCCAGAATTACAGTTATGAGGAAAGACTCAGAAAAACCGGCCTATAGTGTCTCGAAGAGAGAAGAATTTGTGGTGACTTAATACAGGTTTATAAGATGATGAGAGATAAATTAGACTATAACAAGTTTTTTTAAAATACAGCCACCCACAATAACAAGAGGGCATAGCTACAAGCTGACTAAAGAGAGGTCCAGATTAGATATTAGGAAATATTTTTTTAGTCGGAGAGTGGTGTCTGCTTGGAATGCATTGCCAGGGGAGGCAGGGATAGTTAATGCATTTAAGAATAGATTGGATGCGCATATCTTTTAGAGCAAGGGGATGTAAATGTAACTGGTTGTATACGGACTCTGCAGGGTCTTCTAAACTAGTATAAAGACGTTAAGTTAAGTTATATAATGCACGCTGAAGTCGGATGCACTGGGCCGACAGACGCAAAATAAAAACCACAGTGCAACGCCGACTGCCTTGGGGAATAGATAAATAAATAAGGCGAACGCACACACACACACACACAATCTCGGTGGCAATTGTTGCAACGCGATTGACCTTTGTTTATACTTGATATTATAGAACCATTATTACAATATTACCAATTTCTTTAATCAATAAATCTTTTGTGCAATGTTGCAGAATCGTCGACAACCTGGATGAATGCCTTCTTATTCTTGGGTGTACCAGCAGTAGCTGCGGTCTGGTACAATGCCTACTATGTGATGCCTCAACATCCAGAGAGAGAGGAGTTTGTAGCCTACCCGCACCTTCGGATCAGATCCAGGGTAAGGATCGAACTTGTTTAAGCTAACCTGTTGCATATTTTATTCATTTCTCCCCAATAACACCATAAGAAATCAGTATATAGACCAAAGATGCGAATCTACATTTCTCTACTGTTTTTGGGTCATTATGGACGCCGCTAGATGTGCATGGAATTCACTGAAACGTGGTGTTGTTTTCCGTCTGGACTTGTTCTTTTTTTTGTGTGATTTCTTCCATCCGTTTATCCTGGTCTGGACGCCGGCTGAATGGCGCTACGCTTATACCTGTGACGTATTTAACGGGTTAGTTCTGCCGGTTCACCTTCGCGAATTTGGCGTGTGGGAATTTTAGATGCTACTATGATGAGTTGAATACAGCTGGGGAGAGATGCCAGACCCACTCACACGCTGAGTGTTGTCCATACGACCTCTTGTGGTTATCGAAAAGGCACGACAAACTGCATTAGATGCCATCCCACCTTTCTACCCTGCGGGTTACATGTTTACGGAAAGGTTTCGGTGGTAACCCTGAGGCAAAATATACATCCTATGCTATCTCCAGTCGTCTCGATGAATGTCTTGCCACTGGCAAAAGGTAGCTTAGGCTCTGTGAGTGAGGTTGACAAAAGGCGCAGTTTCTTCCTCACTTGAATCCAAATCACCGCGCAAGTCACCCATTTCAGCGGACACAGCAAGAGATACGACTGTCCACACGGCTGAACAAAGAGAGTGGTCTTCATCACTTGTGATGGACAACTATTAATATATACCAATGGAGAGAAGACAGACATATAAGCAGTACATCAGACCCAATTCACCAACTCAAAAGAAATCAACAAACTACCTTATTTCGCCTGAGAACTGAACAATGCAGACTACTAGAACAGTGGTGGTCAAGCTAAGGTTGGCCGAGGACCAGGTTATCGTAAAGTGTAACACCATAGGGCCAGACCTACAACATCCTTAAAAAATAACGTTCTCGGATTTAGTTTCACATATATAATGAAGCACATACAGAAAGCAACGGACAATTACTATATACTTAGTTAACATTTTTACAAATGCAAACTCTTATACATGAAAACGTGCACAACAGCTACAAGCACAGAAGTATCACTGGCTGATTTATACTTAACACATCTCACAAGGCGGCCAACTGTGCACTTTAACTCTTTCCTATAGAAATGTACCGACCATCCACTCCCACGATCACTTTCCCATACCGACCCAAAGACAAAGCAACATCAATTGATCTCAGAGACTTTCAATCGCAGAAAAGATATGCCATTGCTTTCAGTTTCTCATTATCAAAGTAGGTACCGACGCTGTCTTCGCCTGTCCACGTGCACGATCCCTAGATTTGGCTTTATCATGTCCGTCTTGTCGGCACTATCTAGTAGAGCTCAATTGTTATGACAGAGAGAGTGTGAGAGAGAGAAAGAGTAACCTACTCATTGTGGGCATTCGCAAACAACAACATGGTAGTCTGGCTAACGTGGTCGGGACCGACACTATAATCTTCATAATAGTGAACTAACTGAGAAGCTTCGCATTGCACTACAGCCAGAATGACACAGGTCCACATTATCAAGTACACCTCATTTTGCTTGTTTTTGTTTGCGTTCGCTTTATTTCTCAATTCACGAAGGTGGTGTGCGTTGCACTATGGTTTTTATTTTGCGCATGTCTGCCCAGTGCATCCGACTTCATCATGAATTTTATGTAAGGGTCTGCTTCCTCTTGCATTTTCTAAGAGTTTGCTTCCCTGGGGTAACGGCTTGTCCTGTGATTGGGGAGCGAACCCAGCACCTTCGGATTGTAAGCCGTGCCACTTAACCTCTAGCCCACGCTGTCTCCATCTCATAATGTGAGGAGAGCCACTGTAACCCACTACTAAAGAAAGTCACCAAGAGTACCTAACTCAAGTATAACTGGTATTAACCATTTACAGTCCAAAGTGTCCATTGCAGTCAGTTAGAATAGCACCACTTTATCTTGACTTCTCAAACTGTTTTTACCTTCCCCAACCACATCCTGGATTTGTTTCCGTCCGTCCGTGAAATGATTTATTCTCCCACTACCAAGCCCCGAAAAGGACTTTGCAAGTAGCTGGATGTAGCACAGAGAACGGCATGTGATGTGTTGTAGTTTACAGCTTGACTGCGATATTTGCACCTTTCGGTCCAACACATCCGACTTCAACAGGATCTGATTTATTTGAAGTTTAATGTCAAACATATCTTGTTTTTTAATAGCTAAATTTGATTTATAAACAAAATCTATATCTTTAAATTTAGAAACCATAATTTTAGTTTTAATGACTTTTTTTTTGTTTCGTTTGTGTTAACAATGAAACACGTGCACTAACTGTTTTTGTCTTGAGCATTAAGACCACCATCTTGTAAAATAGTTAGACTTGTAAAATAACCACCACATCTGGTAGGCACGTGACCTTTCTGTTTCAAGAATTCGAACACGAGCAAGTTTGGATTATGAGCTGTGCCACTGACCTCCTACGTCGCTTCAACGCCCAGTAGTAAATGCTGGTCAGGAATTTAAGCGGAAAAAGGAAAAGTGTACTTAGTCACATCTTAATCGCTTCCAGTTTGTATATGCCGTTTTAGCACACACAAATTTTGGTCCGCTACAACCAATACACGACTTCTGCTAAAACATACGTTTACGTTTTGTGATTTAGTTTGTAAAATTAAGATTTTTTTTAGTGGCACTGCGATATGCTGACGTCCATGCTTGCTCGGTTGACGTTTAGCTATAATATTTAATATAGGTAATCGAGCGTAGGAGCTGCAGCAGTCAGCGACCCATAGCTGACTGCTAGCGCCGGGGCCAGCTCTCTGGACTACATTCTGCTACTTTAAGGGTTTGGTAGCGGGAGATTGAGAACGAACGAAGCCAAGCCATATAGGTAGGCATTTCAGAAAGTTATGTTTTAAAGTTGACACTATCTCAAGGTAAGTTAGGCTTCAAGACTCGAAAAGTGATTTGGGATCAAGACGCTGAGCAGCTTATGAGCTGGAGCGGTTAGGGACCCATAGCTGACTGCTTTCACAAGGGACTGCGAACCAGAGCTGCAAAGACCCTAATACACCTCAATGCGGTGATCCTGGATAACTCGCTGCAATAGAGCAGACTGGCTAAGTTGAAAGAATCGAAGAGTGAAGGCTACAGGTACTCATAAATGCATTCTGAAGTCGGATGTGTTGGGCCGAAAGGTGCAACTATCTCAGTCAAGCTGTAAACCACGACACAACGCATTCCGTTCTCTGGACTACATTCTGCTGCTTTCAAAGCCCGTTTCAGAGCTTGGTAGCGAGAAATTAAAAACAGAGAAGAAGAAAATAAAGACCTTAACACAAGCTGTCAGTTATTAGTCGCTAACTGCTGTCATCTCGTTCTCTGCGTCTTCGTCCTCAAATTTGGTCATGTATGAAGAATGCGATAAAACCGCCAATCCGATAGAGTCCAGACCTACCAAAGGTTTGATGAGAGGAAAATTTCTGGTCTAAAAATTAGATCAAATGGAAGATAGCTGATCAGATTGAGCTACATTCTATGTAGATATTCTCTGCCCCCTACTTTAGTAAATGTTTTGAAAACATTTCCGTCTGGTATGTCCAAATTTCTTTGAATTTGTACTCAATGTTCTTGCATAGTGTTGTGTGTGCTTATGGTTTTCCATGCACTCTAGGATTTGTTCTTGGAAGTTACAATCTAGGGTTTGTTCTTGGAAGTTACAATCTAGGATTTGTTCTTGGAAGTTACAATCTAGGGTTTGTTCTTGGAAGTTACAATCTAGGGTTTGTTCTTGGAAGTTACAATCTAGGGTTTGTTCTTGGAAGTTACAATCTAGGGTTTGTTCTTGGAAGTTACAATCTAGGATTTGTTCTTGGAAGTTACAATCTAGGGTTTGTTCTTGGAAGTTACAATCTAGGATTTGTTCTTGGATGTTACAATCTAGGGTTTGTTCTTGGAAGTTACAATCTAGGATTTGTTCTTGGAAGTTACAATCTAGGGTTTGTTCTTGGAAGTTACAATCTAGGGTTTGTTCTTGGAAGTTACAATCTAGGATTTGTTCTTGGAAGTTACAATCTAGGGTTTGTTCTTGGAAGTTACAATCTAGGGTTTGTTCTTGGAAGTTACAATCTAGGGTTTGTTCTTGGAAGTTACAATCTAGGGTTTGTTCTTGGAAGTTACAATCTAGGATTTGTTCTTGGAAGTTACAATCTAGGGTTTGTTCTTGGATGTTACAATCCAGGGATCGAAGAGGAAAGGCTAGCCCGGTACTCAAAAAATGCATGCTGAAGTCGGTCCAAAAGGTGTAAATATCGCAGTCAAGCTGTAAACTATGACACAACGCATTCCGTTCTCTGGACTTCATTGCAAACAGTTACTTGCAAACTCTCCGCACGTAGGCCCACCTTGACGTGACCTCGGGAGTATTACTCCTGGCAGGGTCACCCAAGTAGGACAGGTCCTGCGAGAGAGGCTAGACCAAGAAGCTGAGCAGTAGATGGAAACCTTTAGGCGTGGTTGCAGAACCCACCGGTGAGTGGTACACACCAATCCATGGGTTAAATGCTTTACTTGTCTCCGTCCTTGCTTTCATCCTCTATCCATCCGTGTGAAGGCTTCACCAAACCACCGCTGCCTTGTGGAAGTTCCAGAAAGAACAAACCCGAATAGAAAATGTGGGCAGGCAGAGCACATAACCCTGCCAAGGCAATCTGTCTATGGAAGGAGGCAACCAGAGTGAAAACCTCAACCGTCGAGGTCGGAAGATGTAGGCCCAAATGGAGAGTAGAAAACGGACATCTACACAAAACAACGGATGCTGTGCAACAAACACTAGACCGTTATGGTGTCGTCCGTATGAGAAATCGATGTGTTGTGTACAGGAGACATACCTCACCAGCGATCACAGATTCTCGATAAAATGATATGAGATCTTCCCACTGGACAGAGAAGATCGACCAAAAGGGGAGTCCTGACTGCCATCAGGAACAAGTACCCAGAGACCCAAGGTACATGACACAGAGCACATAAACATTGGCGTGAGAACCTTGGACAGAGACCTCACAATATGTAATTTATGTCCTCCACCAGACAAACATATACACATTGAGAATATCAGACCGGGTAGCCACGACTGGATGAACGTCGGCGACTTTAATAGTCATTCTCCAAGCTGGTGGTAGCCACGACTGGATGATTGTCGGGGACTTTAACAGTCATGCTCCAAGATGGGGGTAGCCACGACTGGATGATTGTCAGGGACTTTAACAGTCATGCTCCAATCTGGGGGTACACAGACTTAAATGCCAAGGGAGAGAAGGTGGAAGACTTTATCATAACCAACAGCCTAGTCATGCTAAACAAACCTGACGACCCACACATATATACTACTTTAGGTTTTGGAGGAAAACAAGCAATCTGGATCTCGCCAAGGCTACAGAAGAGATAGAAAAGGTCTCGAGTCAAAGCATTTGTCAACAACTGGGAGGCAGGGACCATAGACCAATAATGATTACAATAGAGGGAACAAAAGATACTCCAAAGGGTAACTCCCTCTCTAGGTGGAAGTATAGAAAAGGAAATTGGAGCCTATTTTCATCGCAGATTGATAGCTCTGTTGAAAATCAAAACCGGGCTTAAAAGTCTAAACTTCAAACCACCAACAGGTGCGTTCTTGACTATGCCAAGAAAATTATCCCAAGAGACTGCAGAAAAGACTACCGCTACCAAACTTTCTAGACCCCAAAACTGGAAGAGCTGCAAGGCGAAATTAGTACGTGCAGAGAAATCATGGAGATGAACCCAACAGGTAAACATACAATCTTGCACAACAAAGCAAAGGCAGCCTTCAAAAAAGAGAAGAAGATTATGAGAGAAAGCTGGCACAAACTAACCAGCTCTTTAGACATGAATCTAACCAAAACCCTAAACGGTGACAAGACAAGAGATCGAAAACCGTGTTACATACGACCGTAGGCTAGGTGACGGGCAACATACCTTATCAGTCAGAAAGTAAGAAGCAAGTTTCAAAAGACAAGAGTTAAAGTAAGACCACAGATCAGAGCTCTCCAAAAAGACCGTGGCACAGGCATGACAGTGAAGTTCACCCTACAGTAGCTAGAAGATGAAACTAAAGGAGAGAACAGCACAAGGGGCAGGTGGTATCACAAATGAATTCCTTAAACACCTTGGTCCCATAAGTAAAAGGTTCCTCCTTGGAATATTTAACCAAAGCCAGCATGAGGGTACTGTTCCAGGACTCTGGAAGGAGGCCTACATTCAGCCTATTCCTAAACCAGGAAAAGACACAATTCTAAAAACTACAGGTCCATCAGTTGTGTGGGGAAACTGATGGAAAGACTGATAAATTAAAGACTCAGGTACCTGATATCTTGAGACCTATTCGCTTCTCACCTCAACTCAAACAAGATACAGGCAGCAAAGAAGACCAATTAACATATCTAACACAGAAAATGCCTTTCTGAGATCTCTCCCGGGCCTTCAACACCATCTGAAGAGAAAGCCTGAAGCTGAAAATCCTCCAAGCAGGAGTTAACTATTAATCCATGAGAACATATTGTTGTTACCTCTTCCAAAGATCTGCCATGGTTAAATTGGACAACTATACCAGCAAGTCAGTCAGGCTCAGAGGGAGTGCTACAAGGAAGTGTAATAGCACCTACCTTCTTCTGGATTTATATATATATTAAACGACATCACTAAATGCTGCCATCAGCATGTATCAACCCAACTTACACGCAGATGACGTTATATAGACAGTCACAGAACATGCAACAATAGCCTCATACTTGCTCCAAAAGACAGCAGAGAAGGTGGAGAACTGGACAAAAGATAGGGGACTGAAAATAAACCACACCAAAACCCCCACCACTCTTTTCACACACACCATTTCCAGAAGGAAACAATTACAATTCAGATAGGAAACCAACAAATACCTCAGTTGGATGCACCAACATTCCGTGAAGTCACATTTGACTCCAGACTTACCCAGAAGTCAAATATAGAGAAAATCCAGACACGGGCCATAAAAAGACTCAGATGAGATTAAAAAACTGGCTGGAACATCATCTACACTGGTGCAATCAGACCAATCTTGAAATATGCCTCTAGCACTTCAACTTCGACCAAAACAAACAGGAAAACTAGTCCAAAAAATCTCATAATTACCATTGGGGCACTGAAAAGCACTTCAATTACAGAGCTGGTGACAGCAAATATTGAGCCCCTTGAATTAAGGAGAAAAATATAAATCGCTTACTCAGTTTGAAGAACTAAAGTGGTTACTTGATCATCCCCTGAACCAGAAGTTCCAAGAGAGAACAGAATGACTACCAAGGAAAAGCCCCAACCATCTGGCCAGAGAAATCCACAGAAAACAGACATCCTTGAAGTTGAAACCAAAAAGTGAAGAGAACTCATTCCAGAACCCTGGACCGGTGCCAAATAATATTGGGGTTCCAGGGTTAACAAAGAGAAAGGAGCAGTCGGCAACAGAAAAAAAAATCCACGTTCTACAGGAGCTCAAGAGACAGTGCCCTAGCAACTCTTAGACATGTATGTACACAGACGGATCTGCCTCAGCGAGCGATAAAAGGGGAGGCAGTGAAATCTACATTGAACACTCCAATGACACCTTAGAAAAATCACTCCATACTAGCAGGAGAGACTTGTACTAATTTCAGAGCTGAAGCAAGAGCTATTCATGCAGCTATTCTTAGCCAAAACAAATACAAGGAAAATGGTCATCCAGGAGTGTACACCCAGGCCACAAACAAGATAAAGGCACATGAAATAAAATACAACATAGGATTGTCATAAAAATAGATTTAGTTCAATGGATTCCACCCACTGGTATCACTGGAAACGAGAAAGCAAATAGCCTCGCAAAAGCCAGAAGTGACCATAAAGAAGCAAAGTATCCATGCGGACAGAATGAAGAAAACTAGCATCCATGCTCGAAAAGATGTGGGGGACTGGCGAAGACGTGAAATGCAGCCTCCTCACAGGATTAAAAGCATAGCATCAGTTGATCAACGAAGAAGCTACTTTCAAAACCCTTTATGACCGCTGCTTTTTTTTTAGAAAAAAAATACAGGTTGACGCCTGACAGCGTACGAAGAAGAAAACCCTTTTTAGGGCTTGTTTGTTATGCATGTGTAGATACTCTTTCTGATACTTTCTTTGTTTACAACTTCCCGCCATGTTTCCCCACACATACATGCACTTTTTTCTTCAGAACTTCCCATGGGGCGATGGCAACCATACTCTGTTCCACAACCCTTACTACAATGCTCTCCCTGAAGGGTACGAGGAGGGATCAGAAGAGCTGTACCCTGGAAACCACCACTAAGCTGATGAAATCCAGGCACTTTTTTTTGCTGAACAAAGTTGCTGCATAGCTGGTGATATGAGATTTAGAGAATAAATGATATAGAAAACTATTTGAATCTGGTCTTATTTTGAATGTGTAAATAATTCAATATGCGTCAGTGGACAATAATCTGTACTTTAGCCATTTTTCAGGGCTTGGTAGCGGGTGATTCAGAACGAACCCACGTTAAAAACAGACAAGAATTAGTGAATTTTGTGGCATCGAAAATGCCTTCTAAGTGTTCCTGGGCGCAAACCTAACTACGGCAGCACTTGTCATGTGGGTAAATTTCCACGTGATGTAGAAATGATAAATACATACCCAGGAAAGATTGTGTGCCAGCTAATGCCAGCGTGGCATGTATCAAGCATTTTCGACAGTGAGGTTTGATGATATAAGCAATACCTATGACAAATCTGCTTCCACAATGCCTTCCTCCTTCAGAGCACGGAATGAGTTGTTTACAACTTGGCTGCAATATTTGCACCTTTTGGTCCAACACATCCGATTTCAGCAAGCATTTTCTGAGTACCGGGTAAGCATTCCTCTCTCTTCTATCCCCTCTTAGCCAGTCTGCCCTGCTGCAGCCTGTTATCCAGGATCACCGCGTGGATGTGAAGGGTCTTGCTAACCACTGCAGCTCATGCGCTGCTCGGCATCTTGATCCCATATTTTTATACTAACTACCAGCATCAGGGAAAATCTAGCCATTTCAGAAGCCAAAATTAATCCAACTACCATATTTATTATTTTGCGTTGACTTGAGTTCCACTCCACATAAATGTGTAATTTGTATGTACCGGTACATGTTTTACACCGTGTCCGTTTCTCCTGATGTCAGCTATTCCTGGAATTACTAGTGCTGTCCCTTTACCATCCCACAAAAATTCCAGGTAGCCATTAAGAACATACCGCTCATTACTTCAGTAAGTTATTTTAATTTTTGCACCGTTACGCTTCACAAAACCAGTCGCAAGCCCAAGACCTGGTCGATGTCTCCAGGCCCAAGATTACTGTTAGCTTTCAAGCCCTACATTGTTTATCACTAAAGAAAACATCCTGACATTTGAAAATACTGTTCAGCCAAGTTGAGCACAGGGTGTCAGTTCTGACAAGGGGGATTATGGACCATATATACCATATACACTTCACGTCATCCTGGACTACATGTGCATCTTTCGATGACACCAGAAGTGATTTCTTATATTGATAAAGGAGCATGTTATGTCTGTTTTGCAAATCAGTGCTGACAAGTTTCAGACACGTGTGACTAGTAAATTCAAATAAAACAATTCGGTCAATGATTCAAAATTTATTGCATTCAAGCAGTAAGTATTTATGTCAAATATGCACACCAAGAAGATCCGACATTCTCCAATATTTCATTACATGCAAGTAGGATGTACTTTGTGTTCTGTGTCTTGCTTGTGACAAACTGCCCAATCTGCTGGTGAAAGATTACATAAGTTATCTTCCTACATACAGTACATTGCAAATAATGTATAATCCTGGCCTTAACTTATAAAATAAAGAACATCTTTATCTGGATTACCCTTGGACATTCAGCACAAGTTAAATTCAGGTATGTGCAACATTTATCAGGCTCATAATGTACATTTTATAATGAGCTGAAAAACCAGCTGTTATATCCATCCACTGCACCGGCTTACCCAATAAGTGTTATGGAGCTCGACCAGAATAAGCTAAATAAAGTGATAGTAAATGGCAGTTATAAGCTTATAAATAACGTACCAATTAAAGCTTAAAAGAACAAAAATAGGCAATGGATTCAGATTGTTAACCATATCATTTATTACTCATAAAGACTGAAGTTTATTGTTCATCATCATCCTGCTGCCTTATTGAAGACTAACAATGCATGTGTAGCTGCTATCTGGAAGTGGGAGAAAAATATACCTTGGGTGCTTTAAAAACGTTTAGTAGAATATATATGTAAGATTTATATTACAGATCTTACAGAACGAATGAGCAGAATAATAGTACATTAAAACTGTCAACCTATGAATATATTAACCTCAACGTATTATAATGCAAAATTGAGTTCGCAGTATTTAAAACTTCTTTATATTACAATGCATTTCGCAAACTTCTCCCTTTGGGGGTCAAGTTGCACCTGACAAAGTACACCGATGTAGATTTCAGCCACAAATGTAGACTGGCGAACAAGGATGGATGGCAACCCCAGTTAGTCACCTTGAAACTTTAGTGATATCTGCCTTTCGGCCGACACTCAACTATGACACAGAAGAACTGACTAACATGTTCAACCTAGGCCCAGGCCGGCCATAGTCAGCAGGTCAGACCATCAAATAACAAAATATTCTTATCGTGAGGTATGTATATAAGACGCTAAATAATTTGAGTACAATGTATCAGAATTAGGGTAACTGATCCCAGCATTAATGGCTGGATGATCAATGCATAAATCTGACCAGATAATGTATGAGACTTTTAGCACTAAAGTGCAATTTTGATAGCAAACCAGTGACTCTAAGTCTCAATTACATTGCTAAGAAACTGCAAATATAGCTGGCTTTACCAAAACGTCCCCTCTTCCACTGGAATGTGCATTTTGAAGCGCAGGTAAACGAATAACCACTGACACCAAACAGTTTTTAGAGTTCAGGTCCTGTATGGGTAAAACAAAAATGGAATATCACATCTGCAAATTTCCTAAACATTTATTGTTATGCTTGTCACCTTTAGTAAGTATAAGGAATAGAGTACAATGTGTCAGAATTAGGGTAACTGATCCCAGTATTAATGACTGGATGATCAATGCATAAATCTGACCAGATAATCTATGAGACTTTTAGCACCAGAAATGCAAATTATATCATACCAGTGACTCTAAGTCTCATTACATTATATGCTGTGCTAAAAATTCACACAAAAAAAAACATGCAAACAGAAAGAACAGTTCATCTAAAAGATATGGAAAGCTGCTGCTAAACAATGGAATTCTATAAGTATACTTACTACCCTTACCAGCAGAATCGACTACCAGCTTTAAAATATGAGACCATGTAGGTAGGACAAACTATGCCTGTTCTCCAAGCCTCCACGAAAGGAATATCCTTACAGGCTATGTAACATTCAATAGTGCACAAAGGTATTGTAGAAGATGCAAAAATGCTGGTTTCTTCTACATGAAATAGTATGCTAGTGGATATTAAAGCATGGCAATGCTTTATTTACTGATGTGGGCAGCAGAATTTTAGTATGGTTCAAAGTTCGCATGTGTTTGGATTCACAAAATAGCTGTTCGTACCCCTATGGTACAGAATGTTTCTGAGCTTCTCAAAGTTGTAGAGAACTGGTCTACTACAACCCTATCAGGACAGAACATAATATATGGCCAAGGTCACTGTGGAGTCCCATAGAACTGGAGACTCACCTTGGTAAATGGCCAATGATGGTTTTATTTGATCAGTTCATTTCAGATGCATGTTTGCTAAGGTTTTATCTATGCGCTGAATACCGGATGTGAAGCCAATTATTAGGAATAATCCCCAAGTCAAGACCTAAGGAGGAAGCACATTGGCATTATAATTTACGTGAAAGTACTACAAAAACCGCTCCCATTCAGTCGAGCCTTTGAAATCTCTAACTCCTCACAACGCAACGGCAGTAATGCTATCTATGGGTTACTTTACTTTTTACTACAAAAATCATGTGGAAAGCACAATGCTGTATTACAAGGAAATAAAAACACGTACAATCTTAGTTAACCTTTAGCGTGTCCTGATCAAAATAATTTTGACACTCTGCCTACACATTGGAAATTAATTTTTGGGACAGCTATGTTTTTTTTTTTGCCTATAAAAAGTAATGTTAGATTACAAATAGATTTGTTTATTTTAGAAAGATGGCCACTAGAAGGCAGGTCTAGATGGGGAAACCGAGCTTTCTATGCGCAACCGTTTCACAGAGCATAACCAAACACTTACAGAAAAGTTAGAAGCATTTGAAAGTCAACAGCCATGGTAAAATATAACGCGAAACGCGAACATTTTCGCAAAAATTAATCGGTTCACTGTACACAAAAATAGAAGCATCACCAGTAAAGATGTGATTGACAGTTCAATGGAATGGTAAATGATCTAATCAATGCACAAGACCAACATCAAAGGTATTAGGCTGACCTACATGAACGTTAAAATGTAAGGAAAATATTGAAAAATGAGATTGTAGTCAATGCACAAAAGTTACTGGCTGAGAAAATTTACACAAAGGAAAATTTGTTTTCCATTTCAGGGTAAATATGTAGCTTGGCTCAGGATTCTAGGCAATGAATAATATCAAAACCCAGAGTTTTAAACCAGCAAATCTATTTCACCTTTCAGTAAATAAACCACACTGCACATTATGTGTGTGTGGTTGTGAGCAAGGTTTGCAAACTAAGAAATAATTTAATTATAAAATATGATTGAATGTATCATACTAAGACAAGCGACATACCTGTTTTTAGTTCCATAATCCACCTTCCAATAATGTACACAGAGTACAAAAATGTTCTTTGGATTGAAAACATTCTGCAAAAAAAATTGTGCATGGTGATACAAACGAACACACATCTAGTGATTATTATATTTAAAAAAAGAGCCTAGAGGAAATAATTGCCATAGCAACATTCTATACTATTGCAGATTCAATGTTTCTGAGATTCTCAAAGTTGTAGAGAACTTGTCTACTACAACCCTATCAGGACAGAGCATAATATATGGCCAAGGTCACTGTGGAGTCCCATAGAACTGGAGACTCACCTTGGTAAATGGCCAATGTTAATTTGAGTATTCAAACTTCTGGCATATTTCCTAATGAAAATTGATGCTGGACCAAAATATGAACTACAACAGTAAATTCAATATCTCAGGTCTAAAATTATTACCTATTATCTTATTACAGTGCACTATTTATTGCAACCCTAATATAACACTTAATATGCAGCACAAATTATGGTACATTAGACAGTTGCAAAGTAAAATAATCCAATGTATTGCAGGACACGGCAAATCAGCTCATTTAAGAAATGCTGTGCTTAAAATTCATATTTTTAAAAAAACAATTCACACAACCCTCCATATCACCTGAACTTTCAAATATCACAGAATAGGGCACAATACATATATACATCAGAATTAGAGTGCATATTAAATTATGTATGATTGGGGTATAATGTATCAGATTTATGATTTAACTGATCCCAGCATAAAGGGCTGGGCGATCAATGTATTTATCTGACCAGATAATGTGTGAGACTTTTAGCACCAAAGTACTATATTTAGAACAAGCTGGTGACTAAGTCTCAGTCTAATTGTATTTGATGCTTAAAATTGTAAAATGTAAAAGCCTTAAACCATCTATTTTTGTATCTCTTGGATCTATAATTTTGAAATGCAAAGGGGGCATTTAAGGTACACAAACTAGTCAGACACTTCCACAACAATTGAAGCTGTTATTTTACAACAATGGCAGAAAAGACTCAATATTTAAGTAAGTAACATTCAACAAAATCATTTCCCATTGGACATGTCACAATCAGACCATCTCAGCCTACCAAAATCTATTAACAAATTTCCATATGACTGACCATATCATATAAGTACACTCATCCCAGATGCACAAATTTTTCTGATGTAAAAGAATACAGAATGTGAAAAAATGCCAGAGGAAGCACACAATGGATGAAGTGCTTCATTACAAGTTTGTTGTCTATGAAGGGACAATTCCCTTCCCAAACATGTCACCCAGCAATCATTTCCCATGAACCCCATTTAGAAGTCTACAGGGAGTAGTGAAAAGAGTATTTTTGCTGTGAAAAGCTGGTGCTCTAGCACAAGTTTCAAGGATTGAAAAGAACCAATGCAATAACCTCATTCTGTTATGTGCAAATGAATGTCTGAGCAAACAAGGGGAAAGCCGAGTTATGCAATACGATAATGGCAGCTTGAATTAAAGCGTATACAATTAGATAGCGCAATTGAAAAACCCACTACGCCCAGGTGGGAAGGCAAACCCTTATCCAATAATATTTTTAAAATTACTATAAACTAAAAGTACAAGAAGATTTATTTTGAATTATGTAGCTTGGCACAGGATTCTAGGACATGAATAATATCAAAACCCAGAGTTTTAAACCAGCATATCTATTTCACCTTTCAGTAAATAAACCACACTGCACATTAAGTATGCGTGGTTGTGAGCAAGGTTTTAAAATTTTGTCAATAGCAATAAGTATATAAAAACATTGAATGCATCAGTTGTACCAGCCTTCATTCACTATTAGTACACCACACAAACAGTAACATACTCGCTTTTAGTTCCATATCCACCTTCCGGTCATGCACGCTGGAACTACTGGATCATCCTTTGATAAAACAATTGTGCAACAAATTTTTATATGTGCATATATATGATACAAATGAACACATCTAGTGATTAGAGAGCAAAATTGGCTAAAGGAAATGAAATGGCCCCAACAACATTCTTCTGTACTAATGCAGATTCAATGTTTCTGAGCTTCTCAAAGTTGTAGAGAACTTGTCTACTACAACCCTATCAGGACAGAGCATAATATATGGCCAAGGTCACTGTGAAATCCCATAGAACTGGAGACTCACCTTGGTAAATGGCCAATCTTGATGCAAATATTTTTTTAGAACATGTAGGTTTGTTAATGTTTAAAGATGCTAAAAAATTGAGTTTATTGAAGTATCAGTAGATCTGTTCACTGGATAACAGACTGCAACTGGGCAGAATGACTAAGTAGAAGGGGTCAAAGAGGGAAGGAAGGCAATCCAGGACTAAAAAATGCCTGATGTCAGTGCTGGACCGAAAGGTGCAAATATCTCAAGCTGTAAACTACAACCCATTCTGCTACTTGCAAAGCTCTTTGCAGGGTGTAAGTAGCAGAAATTGATAACACTGGAAGAACAGAAAAAGTAATAAGCTATGAAATGCTGGATCTGAATTGGGAGAATACAGAGGGAATGATAAAATTAGTCCCCACACAAGATCAGCATCAAAGCTACTAACATAATAATATAAAGAAAATATTGGAATCAAAATTATTTCTTTGTAAATTATGTAGCTTGGCACAGGATTCTAGGCAATGAATAATATCAAAACCCAGAGTTTTAAACCAGCAAATCTATTTCACCTTTCAGTAAATAAACCACACTGCACATTATGTGTGTGTGGTTGTGAGCAAGGTTTGCAAACTTGAATAGGAAATAATTTTGTCAATGGCAATAAATATGTAAAAGCTGGTGTATATATCAGCCCATACTAAAACCAGCCTTCATTCTTGAGTACACCCACTGTAACAGTAGCATACCTGATTTATAAGTTAAACAATCCACCTTCCAATCATGTACGCTGGAACTTCTGAACACATTCTTTGGTCATGAGAAAAATTCTGAAAAAAAAACACATACATAGTGTAGTGATGGCAATATACCCATAGTAGAGGAAAAATGGACGGATGGAAATGAATTGTCCCAGCAGCAATTCTGGAGCACTGCAGATGTTTCTGAGCTTCTCAAAGTTGTAGAGAACTGGTCTACTACAACCCTATCAGGACAGAACATAATATATGGCCAAGGTCACTGTGGAGTCCCATAGAACTGGAGACTCACCTTGGTAAATGGCCAATGATGCACATATTTTGTTTATTAGAACATTAGATTGTTAATCTGTTTAAAGATGAGTATATCTAAATATCCTTGATTGAATACAAAATTTTAAAACCCTGAACCCCTAAAACCTGACCTACGGTGGAAGCACTGGTTGGCCACAGGTGAAACTTGAATGACCATGGTGAAAGTACAATGTTGTAGCAGACTTCAGACAATTGCATCATGGACCATTCTCTATGTACAAATCAATGGGTGACATTTCTTATTTAACTAAACATACATAAAAATATAAGCATCACAGAAAACTAGTAAGAAGCTATGAAATTATAGATCTGGAAACAATTCACCCATACCCTCCATGTTACACAACCCCACGTCCTTTCACCCACCAGTGCTCCTGCACCTGACACCTAAAATACATTAGTCTTCCCTAGCATATAAATAACAGAAAAGGATGCAAAATATTTATTCATCAGAATTATAGTGCATATTGAATTATGTATGACAGGGGCACAATGTATCAGATTTACTATGTAATTGATCCCAGCATTAAGGGCTGGATGATCAATGTATTAATCTGACCAGATAATGTGTGAGACTTTTAGCACCAAAGTGCTATATTTAGATCAAGCTGGTGACTCTAAGTCTCAGTAGTCTAATGCTAAATGTATTAGTTAAAGATTGTTTCAAATATAAAATATGTAGCATCCTAAAACCACATATTTTTGCACCTCACTTGAATCTATCACGCTATGTTGCAACCTAGCACTGCTTTAAATGCGAAGTCCTTTAAAATTTTTAAAAAAAGCCCAAATAAGCTGCATTGTATTTATCAGCTTGCATGTGCCATTTAAACATGTCCCCAAATTTTATTTGTCGGGTTTGTCTGGATGGGGTATTATAATACAACATTCTGACATTCACACATAGTTATATTGCTGATAGGTGCATTAGAGAAAGGTTGTTTCAAATTTATGGATTTAGTGCAAAGAAGTTTGGACCAAGATCCAAAAAATGATCTATCATTTGATCAGACCAGTGATCACTCCCCTGGATTACTCATGTATAAACACACAAAGCCAAGGCTATGACCTATTATGAATAATGTTTATATGTCTGTCGTTTTTTTAAATGGTTAGTTATTTCCACGCAAGAATACTCACATGAAGGAAATACATTAGTCGACTGAATATTAATGAAAATCATATACAGATTTGAGTCGCACTCAAGTCACTACCAAAACTTTTTGACAGTTTAATGACATAGGCAAATACATATACAAATGTGTGTGACAAGTAAATGATTATCCTTCAGAGCATACAATTATCAAATAAATTATGTTGCTTGGCACAGGATTCTACGCAATGATTGAATATCATTACAAAGAGTTTTAAACCAGCTAAATTATTTTGCCTTTCAGTAAATAAACCACACTAACACACTGTTCTATGTGTGTGGTTGTGAGCTAGGCTTTCAGACATTCTCACTATTCAATATGTATGCAGAAAATCTTACCTTTTCACCAGTGACAGTCAATGAATCCAAACAAAAATAGTTCTATCAGGATGATATGTATTTCATCTTAACTCAGTTCCGGTAGGCTTCGTGAGTGTAATGGATTGGGCTGGACAACAGGAAACAAAAAGCACGTTAATGTGTATCAAAGAGAAATTTTAAAAATACCAATCCAATAGGTTTACTACTGTATTATTCGCACGAAGACACTAAATCTCTGGCAACACAATAAGCATTGCATTTTCAGAAAATGGTAGGAAATGCAGATTGCATCCCCAGCACACAGCAAAGAAATGACAGCAGTGCCACCCCAACTTAACCCTCCAGTTTTAATCATTTGGAAGTAGCCACTTTTTCTGGCACTTTCGCACATGAAGTTACATTTCATAATACATTTTTTTTTAGAAACTTGATTTGGATACATGATTTTCAATCAATGAAATTTGGACTAAAAACTTATGCTATCTAAGTACTTGTATAGATTGAATGTCTCCGAGTTTCTCAAAGTTGTATAGAACTGGTCTACTACAACCCTATCAACAGAAAATAATGTTTGGCCAATGTCCTGTGAAGTCACAAATATAAATATGGACTCACCTTGGTAAATGGCCAATTAAATCAAATTATATACTATAGAATAAGACTAAATCTGGTCCATAGGCCTATTCCACTAGTCCCAGCTCAAAAGGTAAGTAGATCAACTATCCCAAATAATGAATTAGGATAATAGAAAAATGCAAAAAAACCGTAGAAAAACATTAATACAAATATCTTGCAACAGCCCATGAACAAAAAGGTGGACTATTTGAAGACATCAAAATAGATTCCTAGAAACATGATTGCGCTAAAAACAAAAAGAAATATATTCAAATATCACTTTTTCAGGGGAATTGTACCCCAGGCATGGCAAGACGCAATACTGGTACCAGTACCAAAAACAGGAAAGTACAAAACAGATCCAAATGGATACAGGCCCATCAGCCTACTGAGCTGTGTCGGCAAGCTGATGGAACGGATGATAAACACCAGACTGATGTGGCATCTGGAAGAAAAACGAATACTAATTCCACAGCAAGCCGGCTTTAGACAGCACAGATCCACTGAGGACCAGGTCATCCTCATAGCCCTGGAGATAGAAGATTCCTACCAGGCACAGAAACACACAGTATTTGACAAAGTCTGGAAAGACGGACTTAGTCAAGCTAAGAAGTGATGTTTGTGGGAAAATGTACAAGTGGATCAACCACTACCTCAAACAAAGAACAGCCAGAGTCCAAGTATAAGGGCAGATGAGCAAAAAGGTGACATGAGCAGGGAGTACCCCAAGGGGGAGTACTGTCACCCACACTCTTCGTGGTATTTATAAACGATATTACAAAGAATATACCAAGAAGAGTCCACAGATCAATGTTTGCAGACGATCTGGCTATGTGGACCTCTGAAAAGAATCTCACCATAGCAAGAAATCGGATGCAGACGGCCCTAACATCGCTGGAAGAGTGGGCGAACTCATGGCTGGTCAAAATAAACGAGAAAACCACATGCACAATATTCTCGCTTTCATTAAACCCCAAAATACCAAATTACGTCTAAATGGCAAATTCCTGCCCAACCTATCTGTGAGTCACATTTGATCGGCGCATGACATGGAAAGTCAGATAGTCAGATTGAGAGAAACCGAATGAGAGCCAGAGAAAGAATGGCAATCATGAGGAAACTTGCTGGCACAAGCTGGGGAGCAGACGAAGGCATACTAAAGAAACTACACTGGAAGAGTGAGACCAGTTCTCGAGTATGGCATTGCGGCATGGACAACTGCAGCGAACTTCGATAAAGTTAGCAAACTTCAAAACCAAGCCATGAGAATTATAACAGGAGGCATGAAGTCAACGCCAATTGTAGAACTTGAAAAGATTACAAAACTGCAATCCATGACCGATAGAAGAGACTGCAGAGCCCAGCTGCAGTCAGAGAAACTCCGAAGAATGACCGACCATCCAATGCACCAGAGACTAAACAATTTGGGAAATGGGAAACTAAAGCGGAGAAACTTTGCAGAAATAGCCAAAGCAAAGATGCACGAAGATCCCATAAATGCACTAACAACACCAAAACCCATCACTACTGTACGAAAACCTACCTGCAGGCAGGATATATTTCCAGAGGTGGTAGAAAATATACCAGGTATTGCAAACAAAAACTGCCAGACTGAAAAAGAAAGGAGCGATACTACCCTAAGCTTCATATCGAAAAGCTGTCATTCGCTACTGGTAAGTACACAAGCAATTTCAGAGCGGAGGCAGAGGCACTGAGGGCGGCAGTGGAAGAAATGGTGACACAATGAAAATGAAAGCCATATAGTCCTGCTTACAGATGCTCTCGCCGTAGTCACAGAGCTAAAAAGCCAGAAAAACACTGAGCTTAATGACTTAAGAGCAGCAATCTGCAAACTGTGCCAGCAGTCCGCACCAAAAAGGGTAGTGGTACAGTGGGTCCCATCACACTGCAACATCCAAGGCAACGAGGAGGCAGACAGACTGGCAAAAGAAGGTGCAAGACTACCACAAACATACCAATATGACGTACGAAGAGTCAAAACGGCTTATTAAAGCCAGATACATGACAAAATGGGAAACCGAACATACTGGTTACACCAAAAACGATGCCTATTACCAGTTGAACCGAAGAGAGCAGGTCGTTGTCTTCAGACTTCGCACTGGCCACAATAGACAGGTACCACCTATTCAACAAATTGAAGATAGGGTGTACCGACGAATGCCCGTGCGGTACTGGTAAAATGACCGCTGAACATCTGCTGCAGAAATGCCCGACATACGAGGATCAGAGAGAGCAGATGTGGCCATCACCAGTGGAACTGCAAGACAAGCTCTATGGCAGTGGCGACAGCCTCAGGATGACCACCGCTTTTTTCGAAAAAATAATGGTTACTGTCTGACTGCGTACGAAGAAGAAGAAATATCACTTTTTCAAACAGGATAGGTTAAGAACCAGACCTAAAAACAAAAAACAGTTATGTTTGGCATTTATGGGGTTAGCATAAGCTACATCATGCATATAGGAACAAAAAGGTTGACCACAAGTTACTGCAAGATTTGTCTGAGATAGATCTGTTTAGATTATTTAGATACATTACATTTATAGTCGAAGTGACAGACATAGCCATTACAGCAAATTCCGGTAATCAGATTATTTTTTCCCCCAACCACGGAACACCGAAAGTCCAAGTGTGCGGTTTGCTCAACACTTTTTCTTCTCAGAAACTAGCACACACAACAAAAATAATGACACTAATTTCCAAATTTCTCTGCTCATACAAAAAAACTTTTAAAAAAATGTTTCATGGACACACAAGCTAATGACGCGAAGTCATTAAAAATAATGCAGTGGCAGGAAAATTGTCTTAAGAGTGGTGACGGTTAAACAAGGCCAGCTGCAATGACAGCTTATGTTTACCACTAGCTGGGAATGCTGATGGATCTATTAACTAGATAAATTTGTAAAGTAAATAAGGTTGGAGAATAACGGTTTACGTGGTCATCTTGTTTGACACGCTAAATATACATTGATTTTATTACGTGTATGATACCATTCAATTTTGATGACAAGTGTCAGCAAATTAAGAACAGCCAGTCAAAAATTCTATAGCCATCAGGTAATTGAAAGTAAATGTACCATTACCTCCAGAATGAGTAGATGGCAAACTATTGCATTATGAAATTGATAACATGAAACTATGCAGCAATTTTAATTTATCTTGACATTTGCTCACTTGGTCTTTGATTTCAATGGCTATCCATGCCCGACTAACATACAAGAGTAATCAGTTTTTACTTATTCAGTCTAAACTGTCATTGTCCAGTAGAAGTTTGCTGTTCACTATTTTGTTTAAATTGAATCTCTTATTTACAATACTTGTGACTATACATATATTTACATTTGTTTTTGGTGGCATAATGCCATTTGCAATCATAGCACGCTGTTTACGGCGATATTTACGTTGCACTGTTTTATTTTGTTACGCCTGTGGCTCGGTGCGTCCGATTTCAACAGGCGTTTCTGTAGGGATGCCCTCCTTAGCCTTTGGCTGTTCCCAGCCTATCTGCAAGGCCGCAGTTGTTTTTGGTCAATCTAAATAAGGGCTATGCTTTCACTTTTTCTACTTTGCACTAAAACTCACTACTGCCATTTCTTATTGATCACAATGTTTATTAATAGACGATTTAACCTTTAGGATTAGGCAGTATTTAAACAGTATCGAGTAGAAGATATACCCAATTATTCTTGCTACTGTTCACTTCAGCCAGATTATAGGGTCATTAGTTTGGACCTAGCTTGAAGCAGAGCACTTTGCATACTATGGTACTTTCCCCAGCAGTTTGTTTTACACAAACTTGTTTGCTCCATGGAACTTGTGGTCCTATTCATTCCACCCTAATGAGCCTGTTGATCCACTTGAATTACACACCAGATTAAAAGTCACTATCACTATTCTAGATGAAGGAAAAACTGCTGTTGGGGAACGATAGATAAATGCACTAGGCCACAATTTGTTTAATTGACTTCCCGGTTGGGTACATATTTATAGCCGGGTCAACTAGATTGTACCAGCATTGGGGTGTTGAACCTCAAACCGTTGCTCTGAGTGCAATACTGCTGTGCTAATCAAGACGAGCCATAAACATTAAGCATTTGTGTGTAGGTGTGAGAAATAATTTGTGAAAAGATATTTATATAACTAAGAATTACCTCATATTTGAGCCACATGGGTCCAGAGCCGCCAATCTCCAGTTGTAATATTTTGGGACACGTCATGGCTACATTGCAACAGCAACTGTTTGTTGGGAAAGTATTACAAATATAATGAAAGCAAAAGTTACAAAGTGTAATTTAGTACTATTTTGCTAGTTTTTGTCATTTTGTAAAACAAATACGCATGCTGTCAGGTGCCATCTCACATGCAAAGTTTTTCAAGAAATAGGTCACATTTTTTGTGTCTGGAGACCTATGATCCTTTAGTAACTTGTAGAATTGGATCTTTTCTGAGGGTAAATTAATGTGTAAAATATCCGTTAAAAATGGGATGATCAAGACAGAAGCCATGTACTGCAGCAACCAATAGCTGTCTGCCAATGTCTGAGCCAGCGAACCAGATCAGCCAAGACCCTTCTACACCTCCATGCTGTGATCCTGGATAGCAGGTTGCAATAGTGCAGATTAGCTAGGGGGTCGAAGTGGGAGGGAAAGTCGGCACTAAAATATGCCTGCTGAGGTCGGATGTGCTGGACTAATTCAATTCTCCGGACTACATTCTGCTACTTGTACCTCCCTTTTCAGGGCTTGGTATCTGCCAAAGGCTGATGTGTTGGTCCGAAAGGTGCAAATATCGCAATCAAGCTGTAAACTAGCGACAACGCATTCCGTTCTCCAGACTACATCCTGCTACTTGAAGAAAATTTGTATCAATAAATCCTAAATTGAAACTAATATAAATACTTTCATATGCCTTTGAATGCCCACGATGAAGGTGGACAATTGTGCTGTGCTTGGCTTCAGGAGTGGCGTTCACTACTACGGGGATCATGTTTAACTCTCCCCTCGTTGACAAACTAAAGTGAAAGACTTTTCAAAGACCTATATCCGAATGATATGACTCAAAACTAGTGCAGGATTAACATGCCTTACAACTAAAAGTTCCATACATTGCTATTTTTGATTCATAAAAATTCTTGCGTTCCAGAATATTTTACAATAAAATAAGACCACGTGGTTGACGTGGTCGTCGTCCGTTCAGGTATTTGTGAAAAAAAAATAAATACCTGACGACACAATTGAAGTATTATTAGCAAAATATAGTAGTTTATATTTATTTCAGATACTTTGGGTTTAAGCTAATTTCAAAGTTGTTCTGTTAATTTTACCTCATTTCCTGAATGCAGTGCTAGGCAAATGCGCCATTTTCCATTCCATCATTTTTTTGGTTTCCATCTCTTAAGTTTATTAGGATGCACTTACTAGCAATGCGTGTCTGTTTGTGATATGTATGCAGTTCGTGCTATGTATATGTGATCTGATACGATATATGAGTATGTCTCATCTAGGTCGAGAAATCTACCCAAAAAAAATCTTACCGCACGTGGCATTCCGGTCTCCTCTTCTTGCGTACAGCCGCCAGCTAGCAGGCGTGTGGGTCAGAGAGTGAAGTCTATTGAGCAATTCTCTGACGCCTGAAACGACATTTGACCAGGCACTAGAAATCGAGAGGAACTTAACTTGAAAATGTGTCGATTTCTTCATATGAATTGTGTGTGTTCATGTAGTAAAACATTTTATGTATTTACAATATTCTATAATTTTTTTGTTCATTTGATTTCCCTGTTGTGGACCCCGGTGGTTTAATATTTAGTAGCGATGAAAAATAAAGTGAAACGCGCCTTAACAGGCATACAGTAAAGACGGCAAATGAAGGTTTTCATTGGAGCGATCAAAACTGGCTTTATCATGCAGTCGTTTGCCTTATCGACGGGCATAGGCGACTATGTTACGCGGTCTAACTAAATCGAGCGAAAGCTTGGTTTTCATTTCGGATTCTAAATCACGTAGTGTCCAGATTGACTATGCATGTCGAGGATCTGTTTCTAAGAATCGAGGTCAATGCATTTTACGCATACCTATAGGTGCTCAGTCTCTCTCAGTAAATGGCGCAGGGTATGGATGTTGATGGTCCATGTAGCTCGCTGGTTGTACACTTACTTTACTTACCTGCTCCGTCCTCTCATGCGCCATACTCCGCTCGAACCTCGTTTAATGTCGAAACTTTGCAGCCTGTGGATTGCTGCTTCTATCCATCACTAATGTGTCCATGATGGGAGCTTGTGAAGCCATGATGTTCGTTCTTTCATTGCCCTGAACCCCAGCATGACCAGGACAGTAAATCCATGTTAACCCCTGGAGGTTTGAGGCCTCAACAGCTGTTATTCACTCATACCTAAGTAATCCATTATGTACCTTCTGAAGTACGGCTTGCGCGTCTGTCACGATGACTGCCATTGTTATAGAAGTCTCAGATATCCATTTCAGTGCTGTGGTCACTGCTTCCGTCTCCATTCTCAATCTATAGGTTGTTGACATGTATGCCCTACTGCGCTCAACAACGACCTGTCCTCTCTCACTCTAGCCGAGAAGCCCCAGCCTGATGTCCCACTACGCAGCTCTGATCCGTCGGTGTATATGACAGCATCACTCTCCTGCGTGTTCTGAGTTATCAGCTGATTCACCTCGTGCTCTGCTCTCCCGCTGCTCCGTTCTCTGCATTCCTTGCCTAAGGTTATGATGACTCTCTGGTACTCATTTTCTCATTTTATCACCAGTGTGAATACATTCTCCCCCCCCCCCCCCCCCCTACCCCCTGGATATCGTCTCAGCTGGGGTGACGTGTCCGATTGTTTTCTCTGCCTGTGCCATCCGTGACGCCCCCCCCCCACCCTTGATATCTGATATACTACTGTACAGAGGGGCAGCTTGTCTGTGGTGACACGCATATAAGCTTTGACTTGTGCCAATTTATGTCTGAATGTCACCGATAACAATCCATATTCGTCTCGGTTCTAATGTCCAAGATCCCACGAATAGTGCAATTGTTCTTTACATCAAGGCAGCTGATATCTAACTAACCAGCCACTGGTTTAAACCACACTGCTTCAGACATGTAATTAAAGTCCTAAAATCGACACGGTTGTATGTGCCTTCCAGGTCGAGTGCCACCGCGAATGTTTCTTGCTTTGACTGAAAACTGTCATACACATCATATGCGAAAGTTCCAGCGTTACCCCAGGTCTCCTTCACTGGTTTATAGCTGCCATTGAGTAGGACTTGCTCCTGTTCTAGATAGGACATTATTGTCCCGGCTACTATCTTCTTGGGCAGTTTGCCATATACATTCTATATTGTGATTATTTGATAGCTGTTGAGAAGCGTAGAGTTCTTACCAGGATTAGGCAGTAGGCACAGATATCTACGAAACCAGTCTTCAGGCACAGATATCTTCTCTATAGTGTGATTGAACTTTTTCCCCATATTTCTTATCATCCAACGGTTTATTTTTTGCTGCGTTCGTTTTATTTCTCTAATCCTCAAAGGTGGTGTGTCTTGCACTGTTGTTTTTATTTTGCGCCTGTCGACCAAGTGCATCCGACTTCAACATGCATTTTATGTAAGGGTTGCTTCCTCCAGCATTATCTAAGGGTTTGTTTCCCCGTGGTAACCTCCGGTGTTGTGATGGGGATCGAACCCAGCACCTTCGGTTTGTGAACAGAACCACTTAGCCACAAGCCCACGCAGTCCCCATCTACCTGCTTGATGTGGCAATACTGTACTCCATCAGGACCTGCGGCAGTGTTTTTGCTTGTACTTAGGCTATTTACGACCTCCGCCTCGGTGATAAGGTCTACATAAGCCTTTTCCCTGATAGTTGCGTCTAAAATGCCTTTCCAAATTTCCTGACAGACATCTCTGTCGCATTTGTCAGTCTAGCCAACATATCAACTGAAGAAGATGCTCAGCAGCGTATACGCTGCAGCGGTCAGTGGCCCATAGCTGACTGCTAGCGTCAGGGCCAGCGAACCAGAGCTGCCAAGATCCTTCTACACTTCCATGCGGTGATCCTGGATAACAGGCTGCAACAGAGCAGACTGGCTAAGGAGAAGGGATCGAAGAGGGAATGCTTACTCGGTACTCAAAAAATCCTTGCTGAAGTCGGATGTGTTGGACCGAAAGGTGCAAATACCGCAGTCAAGCTGTAAACTACGACACAAGGCATTCCGTTCTCTGTACTACATTCTGCTACTTAAGCCCTTTTCAGGGTTTGGTAATGGGAGATTGAGGACGAACGAAGCCAAGCCAAGCCAAACAACATACATGAACTTAGAAAAGTAGCGTGACACCATTCAAACTGGAGAGTATTAGTAAATGTATTGTGTGTCGAGTCGTGTTAGACGTTAAATCAATACAGAGATAGCTGATTACTTTCCTTACCAATAAAGGACCAATGCTCCACGGGAGGTTCTTGTTTATTGTGGTCTTATGCAATCTTCCGCATGAGAACAGGCCACAGCAGACTACTGGGCCACCAATATCAGCTCAAAATCTCCCAAACAAATGAATGTCCATGTGGGACAGGAGTCCAGATACTTGAACACGTACTTCAAGAATGCCCGGCCCACGAAGAAATAAGATACCAGACCGTGATTATTGTATATCATAGATGATACAGTTCAGTTCATCCCGTAACCCATCAGGTCGTTGGGGCACACATGAAGACATGAAAATCATACGCCAACCCTCTGTCTGTCGCCTCCTGACGTATCTCACCGGGACGAAGGCCTGACCACTCAGTGATGTTGTCCACCCATCTCTTCCTTGGACGTCCTCGCCCTCTCTGTCCCGGTACGGACCCAAAGAGTATCGAGTTGGTAAATCCGTTGGACCTCGCGACGTGCCCGCACCAGGCCATCTTTCGTCTTTTGATAGCTGTGAACAGATCTTCAAAAGGACCAATAGCGTCTTCAACTCTCTAACGGATTTCTACGTTCGTGACACGATCTTTATATGTAACATTTAGGAGTTTTCTATAGCACCTCATTTCCATTGCATGTATCCTGCCCTGGATATCTGCTGTAATGGTCCAGGTCTCGCAGGCATACAGAAATATTGATAGCACCAAAGAGCGCATTAGTCTAACTTTTATGCCGAGGGCGAGCCGCTTGTCTTGCCATATAGGTTTCAGCCTAGTCAGCGCCGCTGTTGTTTGTGCTATTCTTGCAATGACCTCTGGCTTCGAACCCTCTTAGCTGATCAATGATCCCAGATATTTGAAACGTTTTACCACCTCAAGTTCCTGCCCATTCGCCTCTATTACATATTGAAACCCTACTGCGTTATTGGTCATGAGCTTTGTGTTATCTGCATTTATTTCCATACCAAAACTCATGGCCGCTCTATCCAATCTACCAATCAACTCCTGGAGTTCCCTTTCTGTGCCTGCCAATACATCAATATCATCAGCAAAGCGGAAGTTTGTGATAAGCCTGTCACCTATTTTAACCGTGCCAACATGTCCTTTTAAGGTCGTCTCCATTATTCTCTCCAAGAATATAATGAAGAGTGTGGGGGCTGATAAACTCTGGACGGATTCCGTATCACACCCGCCATGTTTTCAACGGTTTGCTGAGGAAAATATGAGTCAATGAAATTTTGTAAACTTGACGATTGGTATATTTTGTTTACACCAGAAGTGATGTCATCATGCGTATCGTACGTATCTTCACTTGTTACAGTTTGGTCCGGTTTCATTGCAGAAGGTGCTGGGTTCGATCCCCATCACAGCACCGGCCATTACTCTGGGGAAGCAAACTCTTAGAAAATGCAGGAGGAAGAAGACCCTTACATAAAAATGCAAGCTGAAGTCGGATGCACTGGGCCGACGGGCGCAAAATAAAAACCATAGTGTAACGCACACTCGCCTTGGGGAATAGAGAAATAAGGCGAACGCAAAAAAAAAACAACAACATTTGAACACGCCTTGTACATAATTTATTGCATTTCCGAATAGTGTGATAATTTGTTGCATCAAGACGACTGACGAACACAAAATAAACAAAATGAGCATGCCCTTGCAATGTCTCTGTCGGTATGCAGATGAAGGAGAACCTATGTTGAAAAGAATTGTTACTGGGGACGAACCATGGATGAATCGCTACCAACTTGAATTAAAATGGGATCAAGATGTCGAGCAGCGCATGAGCTGTAGCGGTCAGCGACAGACTGCTAGAGTCAGGACCAGGGCTGTTTCTATGTGTTTTTCCGCCCTAGGTGAGAATTGAAAAATGCCGACCCCTCCTTTTTTGCTACTATCACTCTCTCCCTCTGTTATCCAGGCTAGATTCGGGTTTCGCATTTTTTTAGTATTCGATGACTTATTTCTGAAAGTTCAGAGCAGAGACCTGTCACGTCAGTCCTTTAGAAAAGATGGAGTTTCTCCAGGGCTACGCCGGCTTAGAGCTGTTTCCAATTTGATACACAAATTCGTGAAAGTTTTCACCTTGAGGTCACTTATATTGTATAGAAAACCAAATAATCTTCCAATTTCATCCAGCTGTGTGAATCGTTCTTTAACAAAACTAATTGCCGTGTCCAATATTGCAAAATAGTAATTGAAGATGCTGAGCAGCGCATGAGCTGCTGTGGTCAGCGACCCATAGCTGACTGCTTACGTCAGGGCCAGCGAACCTGAGCTACCAAGACCCTTCTACACCTCCAAGCGGTGATCCTGGATAACAGGCTGCAGCAGGGCAGACTGGCTAAGGAGAAGGGATCGAAGAGGGAATGCTAATTCGGTACTTAAAAATATGCTTGCTGAAGTTGGATGTGTTGGACCAAAAGGTGCAAATATCGCAGTCAAGCTGTAAACTAAGACACAACGCATTCTGTTCTCTGGACTACATTCTGCTACTTAAGCCATTTCAGGGTTTGGTAGCTGGAGATTGAGAATGAACAAAGCCAAGCCAAAATAATAATTCACTCCTTGGGATTATCAAAAATGATCTCAATTTTGTTGCTGTTTGATTTCAAATTACATTCTTTTTCCGCCTTTTTGCCACTCTAGGCGGTCGCCTAGAGTTGACTAATGGTAGAAATGGCCCTGGTCACGACACAGTACCAATGACCAAGACCCTTCTCCACCTCCCCGTTGTGATCTTGGATAACAGACTGCAACAGGGCGGACTGGTTAAGGGATCGAAGAGGGAAGGCTAACCAGATACACACAAATGCCATGCTGAAGGATGTGTCGGACCGAAAGGTGCAAATATCGCATTCACTTCTAATGACTTTGTAAGGGTATCTGAGCATGTCTCTCCATTTGACCAAATCCTCTGGTTGATCAGTCCTAAGGCTGGTTGTAAGGTTGGGCATGTTTCTTCAATTGACCCTTTCCTCTGGTTAATCAGTTCTGAGACATCGCAAGTTTGCCTGGCATGTCTCTCCATTTGACTTTATCCTCTGGTTAATCAGTTCTGAGACATTGTAAGTTTGCCTGGCATGTCTCCCCACTCGACCCTATCCTCTGGTTAATCAGTTCTGAGACATTGTAAGTTTGCCTGGCATGTCTCCCCACTCGACCCTATCCTCTGGTTAATCAGTTCTGAGACATCGTAAGTTTGCCTGGCATGTTTCTTCAATTGACCCTATCCTCTGGTTAATCAGTTCTGAGACATCGTAAGTTTGCCTGGCATGTCTCCCCACTCGACCCTATCCTCTGGTTAATCAGTTCTGAGACATCGTAAGTTTGCCTGGCATGTCTCTCCATTTGACCCTATCCTCTGGTTAATCAGTTCTGAGACATCGTAAGTTTGCCTGGCATGTCTCCCCACTCGACCCTATCCTCTGGTTAATCAGTTCTGAGACATTGTAAGTTTGCCTGGCATGTCTCCCCACTCGACCCTATCCTCTGGTTAATCAGTTCTGAGACATCGTAAGTTTGCCTGGCATGTCTCCCCACTCGACCCTATCCTCTGGTTAATCAGTTCTGAGACATCGTAAGTTTGCCTGGCATGTCTCCCCACTCGACCCTATCCTCTGGTTAATCAGTTCTGAGACATCGTAAGTTTGCCTGGCATGTCTCCCCACTCGACCCTATCCTCTGGTTAATCAGTTCTGAGACATCGTAAGTTTGCCTGGCATGTCTCTCCATTTGATCTTTTCCTCTGCAGCTCACTTCATATCAGCATAAGTTCGTGCAGTGATGTCTCGGCATGCCTGAGAAGTAAAGCTGCACATACTGAAGTCGGATGTATTGGACCGAAAGGTGCAAATATCGAAGTCAAGCTGTTAACTGAACTACATCCTGCTACTTGCTAAGCCCTTTTTAGGGCTTGGTAGTGGGAGTTAAAGAACGAACAAAAAAGAAGATGTAAAGATGAGTCTTGGTCGTCCACTTTCTCTTTTCCACTGGATCTTGCCCTCTAGTATCTTCTGTAGAAGACTTTCATGTCGCACATTTGTGTCCCAGCCAAATCTTATCTTCATTTTTGTATAAATTTCAGTATTTCTGTTTATGCGCTTACCTCAGTGAGGCCATTGGATCTTCTTTCTGTTCAATTCCCTCGTTCCATTTTATAAGACTACATTTGGCTTGGCATGGCTTCGTTTGTGCTCAATCTCCCGCTACCAAAGCCTGAATGGGCTTAAGTAGCAGAATGTAGTTCAGAGAAGGGAATGCGTTGTGTCATAGTTTACAGCTTGACTGCGATATTTGCACCTTTCGCTCCAACACATCCGACTTCAGCAAGCATTTTTTGAGTACCGGGTTAGCATTCCCTCTTCGATCTCTTCTCCTTAGCCAGTCTGCCCTGCTGCAACCTGTTATCCAGGATCACCGCATGGAGGTGTAGAAGGGTCTTGGCAGATCTAGTTCGCTGGCCCTGCCGCTAGCAGTCAGCTATGGGTTGCTGACATCCGCAACTCATGCGCTGCCATAAGACTACATTTCAAACACTTCCAAGCTTTTATCATCCTTCTTTGTTAGAGTCCATGTTTCAGCCCTGTATATTGCAATTGGCCATACATGAGTAGTGACCATTCTTTCTCTTAATTCGATCTTAATGCGTTATGATATTAGCTATTTCTGTTTTTCTCTGAAGCCCTTTTATGCCAATGAAACCCATGTCTGAATTTTTATCTCATTGTAGACTTCTTTTATGATGGTTTGTCCTAAATGTGTAAACTTCTGCACTTATTCAATTATCTACAGTGACGATTTTATTCATTGGCCAATGTTGCTTCGCTATTGCTATTGTCTTCAATGTGTTTATTTTAATGTCAAATTCTTTGGCTATGCTGTTAATACTTACTTTCCGTGTTCAAGGACCACGTTATATATCTTGTTTACAGTATTCAGTGACATGGAATGCCCTGTCATTTGCCTCCAGTATGTCGCGCCTATTGCATGTTTCCTGGAGGTTGGGGCAGGTCATCAGGTGGTCTGGGTCCTGTATTGTGCCGCAATCACATGTGTATCCCCATAGCTTAATGTTCCTCTTGCACAGTGATATACCAGTTCGGAGTCTGTTCAGCGACTTCCATGTTGTGTATGGTAGATAATGTCCAGGAGCAGATTGTTCCCGAAGTTCCATCTCTGGGGCTTGCACCAATTCGTGCCACCTCTCAATACGGCGACTTTCAGGGTTTGTCTGTACCGGGTATGGGGGTTTGTTATTTTTAGAAAACTATGTTTAGATTTGAGTCTTGCGTTTTGTAACTGATGTCCAAACATTGGGTGCCTTGGGTCGTGGTCCTGTTTATCTCTTTCGACTTCTGCTGTGACGCTTCTTCGGATCTTGGGGGGGTGCTATGCCAATTATGGGGTATATTTTATCAATGGGGGTGGGTTTCAGGCACACTGGTCCTATATGCTGTTAATTTTTTTCAAGAAACATGGTGATACTGGTTCTCACACTATGGCTTGATCATCTGCAAATTTGATGGCATCAACCATCATGTTTGCTAATACTTCTTCTTCTTCTTCTTTGTTCGTTCTCAATCTCCCGCTACCAAGCCCTGAAAAAAGCTTTGCAAGTAGTGGAATGTAGTCCAGAGAACGGAATGCGTTGTGTCGTGGTTTACAGTTTGACTGCGATATTTGCACCTTTCGGTCCAACACATTTTTGAGTACCGGGTTGCCCTCCCTCTTTGATCCCTTCTCCTTAGCCAGTCTGCTCTGTTGCATCTTGTTATCCAGGATCACCGTGTGGAGGTGTAGAAGGGTCTTGGAGCTCTGGTTCGCGACCCATACTGTAATCCTGGATAACAGGCTGCAGCAGGGCAGACTGGCTAAGGAGAAGGGATCGAAGAGGGGATGCTAACCCGATACAAAAAAAAAATGCTTGATGAAGTTGGATGTGTTGGACCAAAAGGTGCAAATATCGCAGTCAAGCTGTAAACTATGACACAACGCATTCCGTTTTCTGGACTACATTCTGCTACTTAAGCCCATTCAGGGTTTGGTAGCGGGAGATTGAGAATGAACGAAGCCAAGCCATACCCCGTCTTATTGAAACTGGATAAGTTAGTCCATCTTTGATTGAAATAATCGCCTCTTGATTTTCATATAGGTTCTGAGAGGACGGCGTGGCCTAGTGGCACGGCTCCCAAGCCGAAGGTGCTGGGTTCGATCCCCATCACAGCACTGGCCGTTACCCCGGGGAAGCAAACTCTTAGAAAATGCAGGAGGAAGCAGACCCTTATATAAAATGCATGCTGAAGTCGGATGCATTGGGCCGACAGGCGCAACATAAAAACCACAGTGCAACGCACACTGCCTTGGGGATTAGAGAAATAAGGCCAAAAAAAAAAAAAAAAAAAAAAAAAAAGGTTCTGGATTAATGTAGCGATTGGTCTCTCTATACTTATGTGTTGTGATATCAGAAAAAGATTGTTCCATAGGACTCAATCAAAGACTTTTTTTGGTAGTCAATAAAGCAGATAAACAGTTTGATCAATTATTCTTTCTGCGAGAATTTAACCAGGGTGGAAACAAAAACAAGACAGATAAATAAAAACAAACAATATGAGTTATAGCTCCCAATAACATTTATTTACAAAATCACAGGTTAAAAGTTGTATTTATTTTTATATTTGTGTGAAAGTTATGTAATTTTAATACATATAAATAACGTTTATTTTACCATTCGTCTTGCAAAACCATCCTCTCTCTATATGTTAAAAAAATATATGCGAGTTACACATTTCAATCAACCCACAAAAAAACAAAACCCACAAATAAAATCTGTCAAATACGAGACGAATAAAATTACTTCATATTTTCTAATCCCTATCAAAATATAGACATCCACAGATAGTTTCTGTGTCTTTTTGTTCTGTTTAACAAAGGAACAGAATACCATATGAACTGTAAGCTGGCAAATGGAGTTTAATGTAGATAAATGTACAGTCATCCACATGGGCAGATCCAATATGGAACATAATTACAGAATGGGAGAAAACAATATTAGAAAGATAGATAAGGAAAGGGACCTAGGGGTTATAATAGATCATACAGGAAAGGTGAGTGAGCAAGTTAAGGTAGCAGTGAAAAAGGCAAATGCAATGTTAGGTATGATAAAAAGAAATATTAAACATAGGAGCAAGGAAGTGATCGTCAAACTGTATAAAGCTTTAGTTAGACCTAGATTGGAGTACTGTGTACATGTGTGGAGTCCTTAGCATAGAGGGGATATAAACATGCTGGAAAGAATACAAAAAAGAGCGACAAAGATGATAGTGGGATTCCAGAATTACAGTTATGAGGAACGACTCAGAAAAACCGGCCTACAGTGTCTCGAAGAGAGAAGAATTCGTGGTGACTTAATACAGGTTTATAAGATGATCAGAGGAATGGATAAATTAGACTATAACAAGTTTTTTTTAAATACAGCCACCTACAATAACACGAGGGCATAGCTACAAGCTGACTAAAGAGAGGTCCAGATTAGATATTAGGAAATATTTTTTTAGTCAGAGAGTGGTGTCTGCTTGGAATGCATTGCCAGAGGAGGTAGTGGAGACAGGGACAGTTAATGCATTTAAGAATAAACTGGATGCGCATAGCTTTTAGAGCAAGGTGATGTAAATGTAACTGGTTGTATACAGACTCTGCTGGGTCTTCTAAACCAGTATAAAGATGTTAAGTTAAGTTAAGTTAACGCCATTTTGTGGGGCATAGGCCCAACATTACATTTGAATTCAGGCAAATGTTTAATGAATCCTGGGATCATTTGTATGTAATGTGGTTCAAATGGCAATAGTTTTTCCGCAAGTGAGGTTGCTAGCCTCATCACGACCTTCCTTGGGTCACCTGTGTCGACATTTCCAAGAATGGAACCACTGGGACTTCTAGGAGATCGACAGTGCTCACAGACAAAGATATTAGTAGTAGTCTCTTTCAGCTATGGCTGACTATAGGATGATATGACTTTTGAGTGATAGACAAAAAAGATATACTTAACTTGCATTCCTGTCTTTCTCCTTGTGGCGTTGTCATTTCACTTCTCCGTATTGCAAAGAGCTTCGCTTCACCAAACGTGAGGTGTGGCCCCTCATGGTACATCTGCAGCTTCGTCTCCCAAAGATGTCAGATTCATCTCTAGGGCCTTCATATCAAGTTTACAAACATCTTTAAGCATCAATTGTGGTCGCCCAACTGTTCTTTTGTCATCCCCAACTGTCCATAGAGGATATCTTTGGGAATCCAACCATCTTCCATGCAACAAACATGACCAAGCCATAGTAATATTTGCTGGCTAAGGAGAGTATACATGCTTGGGAGACTGGTGTGAGAGTGCACCTCTGCCTTTTTCCCTTGTCCCTCCATGTAATTCCAAGAACGGATGGCAGGCGCCGCAGATGGAAGGTGTTAAGCCTGTGCTCTTGTTTGGCATAAGTTGTCCATGTCTTGCTGCTATACAGAAGTGTACTGACGACACATGCATTGTACACCTTAGTCTTGATTTTAATTGTCAGTTTGTGATTTTTCCAAACATACATTGTGAGGCGAGCAAATGTAGCAGCAGCTTTGCCAATGTGACCTTCTATGTTGTTTTTTTTTGCGTTCGCCTTATTTCTCTAATCCCTAAGGCGGTGTGCGTTGCATTGCATTTTTATTTTGCGCCTGTCAGCCCAGTGCATCCAACTTCAGCATGCATTTTATGTAAGGGTCTGCTTCCTCCTGCATTTTCTAAGGGTTTGCTTCCCCGGGGTAACGGCCAGTGCTGTGATGGGGATCGAACCCAGCACCTTCTGGTTGTGAGCCGTGTCACTTAACCACTAGGCCACGCCGTCCCCTTGACCTTCTATTTCTGGGTCTAGAGAGACAAAGATATTATTCATCTGTTTTGATAACAAATCTCCAGTCCCTACAGCTTATCAACCGCATGCTTCGACTTTCGGACTATGAGAGAGCAGTTACTGTACAGATTTCTGCTCACTGGTATTGATAGCTGATCTTGGTTTTTGCACGTCTTAGACTTGCCACTTTATGCACGTCATTAATTAGATGATCAGCCAGCCAAAGACGGATGTGTCGGACAGAAAAGTGCAAATATCGCAGCCAGGCTGTAAACTAGCGACACAACGCATTCTGTTCTCTGGACTACATCCTGCAAAGCCTTGTTCAGGGCTTGGTAGCGGGAGATTGAGAATGCTGAAGAAGAAGATGAGGCATTTGGCTACCTGAAGAGAGTTATAGTTACTTCTACCATTTACCTGCCCTTGGTCAAATTTCTTCTCTGTGGCATTCAGATACTAGGCAGAGGTCGCGTAGTGTGACGCCCACAGAGTAAGGCCGCCACAAGCTTTTCTTCTTCTGCGTTTGTTCGGAACAGGACGTCAAGTTGTAGTTTACAGTGAGGATGTTACATTTGCGACTTTTGGCCAGACACATACGATTTCAGCCATCTTTTTTGAGTACCGGGTTTGCCTTCCCACTGCAATCTCTATCCCTTGACCAGACTACACTAGTGACTAGTGCAGCCTTTTCCCTAGGCTCCATGTGGAGGTGGAATAGGGTCATGGTCAGCTATAGTTCACGGAATGCTGCATCCTGGCCTCACATTGCTTTTTAAATGTATAGATCTCCCTTGTTGATTGCCTTAAAACAAGTGGGAATTCCCAGCACACTGCAACGGCTAATCGAGCACCTTCACTACACTAAGAGTCTGCGTGGGTCAGCATCTCTTGGAAAAGGTTCTTTACATCATCTGGTGTCCAGCAGTTCCTGCTCCGGCATTGTTCTGCCATGCCATGGACCGGATCCCCGGACACGTATAATCCAGGAGTCACCGTCGGACAGCTGTGTGTGACCAACCTCGACTACACAGATGCTCTCACCCTCAGGCACTGATAAAGCCACTGTGGAGCATCTAGAAGATCTTGCACCCAGATTAGGTCTCTGTATCTCATGGGCAATAAACCAAGGTACGGAACCTTGGCTGCAATCCCCCAACAGCAGGAATTATTATCGATGACAACCATGTCAACTCCACTGAGAATTTCATTTTCCTGGATAGGATGAGATGGGCTAGTGGTTAAGTGACACAGCTCATAGCCCAAAGGTGCTGGGTTCGCTCCCCATCACATCACCGGTCGTTACCCCAGAGAAGCAAACCCTTAGAAAATGCAGGAGAAAGCAGACTCTTACATAAAATGCTTGCTGAAGTCGGATGCACTGGACCGACAAGCTCAAAATAAAAAATATTTACCTGGGAGAGTTGTATTATTTCTGAGGTCAAAGATTCAGCACAGTGAATGAGCTGACAGTTGCCAGCGACTCATAGCTGGCTGCTTGAATCAGGGTCAGAGAACCACAGCTAACCAAGGCCTTTCCCGCCTCCAAGCGGCAGCCCTGGAAACAGGCTGCACTAGTGTAGTCTGGCTAGAAGAATAGGGATCTCAGTGGGAAGGCAAACAAGGTTCCAAAAAAGGTGTACTGAAATCGGATGTGTTGGGCTAAAAGGCGCAGATATTACTGTTAACTACAACACACTTGGGAGCCGCGTAGCGCAGTGGTTAACGCGCTGGCTTCGCATCTGAGTGGTCCTGGGTTCATTCCCCCAGTTGAGGCGCTAATGTTTTTTCAGACCGCAATGGCTCCCGGGTTCACCCAGCCTTAAATGGGTATCGGTTCAGTCCGGGAAGTAAAAGCGGCGAGGGAGAGGAGATGGCTACCGCCCTCATTTAGCTGAGCCTTTGAAATGTGAGATCGCTAACACCTCACACCCCTACGGCAGTAATGCTATGGGATACTTTACTTTACTTTACTGTACTTTACTTTACAACACACTGTAAAAAATGTTTCAGGATGATTACAGAATATAAAGAATGTCTCACTCTACTTGCATCTGCCCAGTTCTGGTTAATAAATAGATAATGGGTCAAGACGATGAGCAGTGCATGAGCTGTGACGGTCAGCGACCCAAAGCTGATTGTTAGTGTCAGGGCCTGCGAACCAGAGCTGCCGAGATCCTTCTACACCTCCACATGGTGATCCTGTATAACAGGTTGCAACAGGGCAGACTGGCTAAAGAGAAGGCATCAAAGAGAGATAGCTAACCCGGTGCTAAAAATGTCAGCTGAAGTCGGATGTTTCGGACCGAAAGGTACAAACATCACAGTCAAGCTGTAAACTATGACACAATGCACTCTGTTCTTCAGACAACATCCTGCTACTTGCAAAATCCCTATCAGGGCTTGGTAGCATCTGCCGAAGACGGATGTGCCGGATCGAAAGGTACAAATATCACAGTCAAGCTGTAAACTAGTGACACAATGCATTCCGTTCTCCGGACTACATTCTGCAACTTGCAAAGCCCTATTCAAGGCTTAGTAGTCGGAGATTGAGAACAATGAAGAAGAAGGAGTTGGTGGCCACAGTTGAGAACGAATAGCGAAGAAGAAAAAATAGGTATTAATGACATTCTATGGAGATACCAACTTCAGGCTGACCACTACGTTCTTTAGACAAAGGTGACGTCTCAAAGTGTAGCAAGAAGAGGTTGCAGTTCCGATGGGATGGAATGTCTGAGAAGTGGGAGTGGCTTCATAAATTCAACTCTGCCGAAGATGGATGTGTCGGACCGAAAGGTAGAAAGATCGCAGTCAAGCTGCAAGCTAGCGACACCACGCATTCCGTCCTCCGAAGTAGGAAGCCACAGGAAAAACTTAGAATGATGTCAAGAAAACTAGCCATTCACATCAGAAAATCAAACAGCTCAAATTAAATAACAACAAACAAGTGCAGCCAAGCTGTTCAGTCCTGAGCAGCCAATCCCAAGTTGAAGAATAAGTATGTGTTTCTTAGTTGAAGAGGGAATAATAATAGCATATACGAGGTGTGTTAAAAAAGTTTCTGACCTGAATTTTTTTCATCGGAAACAAATGAAGCATGGGTGTTGTCCTTCAGCAGGGAGGTATAGGGGACCTTCATTAGCATGCATGAATGTTTTCCCGCCCACAGATTGCATCAGTCAGTCTTTTAGTGTTGAGTGTAGTGAGCACCCGTCGGGTTTTTATTCACCACAAAATGAAGGAAAAAATTGAACAGTGTTTTATATCACACTTTGTCAAAAGCTAGGATACCCAAGTGGAAACCATTAGGAAGATTCAACAGGCTATTGGTGACGACCCGGAAACCAAGCTGGAGTCGTCACAGTAGAAATATTCATCATCCCCGAGGTCGAAAAAAAAGCGAGGCACGTGCACAGCAATGTCAAAGTCATGTTGACCTTTTTCTTGGACTCCCGTAGGGTTGCGCATCACAAGGTCAAAACATTACCAAAGAGTACTACCTGTAGGTCATCTGTCAGCATCATGATGCTGTTCAAATAACCAGACCTGTGGACAACGGGAACTTGACATCTGATTCAGAATTTCTTGGCCAAACACAACATTTCTCTGGTTCGCCAGATTCCCTATCTTCCCGATATGCCTTCATGCGATTGTTGGCTGTTCCTCAAACTGAAAATTCAGCTGAAAGGGAACCGATTTGAGTCACGAGAAGACATTATGCAGAATGCAACGACCCAGCTGTACTCCATTCTCAAAGAGGCCTTGCTGAAATGCTTCCAACACTAGCGAGACCGTTGGGAGAAGTACATAGAGTCTCATAGAGAGTACTCTCAAAGGGATTAAGGTTTCAAATTTCAGGTGAGTAATTGTATTTCCCTGGCCCAAAGGTCGGATACTTTTTGAACACACCTCGTATAATGCGCCTGATGAAGGTGAAAATGCCGATAATGTCAGTGAAAGGAGTATATTAGTAGAAGTATAACGCAAACAGCAACAACAAGAGCTATAATAATTGAATCCCGTCGTCTGCGAAAATGTATTCTCTGCACAAGACTGTTGATAACAGGAAATCGATCTTTGCAACGAGTTAAGGTTTATATTTTGTAAATAGATAGTGCATGACCAAGTGACCATTATGAAGCAGAATGAAAGTCAGTGAACAGCGGAGAAGAATCTAAGATGAATACAATAGAAGTGTCTTTCATACATGCTGACTTGTACCAATAAATCAAGCCAGCTCCTTGTTGTACCAATCAAACTCCTTATTGTACCAATCAAGCTCCTTGTTGTACCAATCAAGCTCCTTGTTGTACCAATCAATCAATCAAGCTCCTTGTTGTACCAATCAATCAAGCTCCTTGTTGTACCAATCAATCAATAAAGCTCCTTGTTGTACTAATCAATCAATCAAGCTCGTTGTTGTACCAATCAATCAAGCTCATTGCACCAATCAATCAATCAAGCTCCTTGTTGTACTAATCAATCAATCAAGCTCCTTGTTGTACCAATCCATCAATCAAGCTCTTTGTTGTACTAATCAATCAATCAAGCTCCTTGTTGTACTAATCAATCAATCAAGCTCATTGTTGTACCAATCAAGCTCACTGTTGTACCAATCAATCAATCAAGCTCCTTGTTGTACCAATAAATCAATCAAGCTCCATGTTGTACAAATCAATCAATCTCCTTGTTGTACCAATCAATCAAGCTCCTTGTTGTACCAATCAATCAATCAAGCTCCTTGTTGTACCAATCAATCAACCTAGCTCCTTGTTGTACCAATCAATCAAGCTCCTTGTTGTACCAATCAATCAATCAAGCTCCTTGTTGTACCAATCAATCAATCAAGCTCCTTGTTGTACCAATCAATCAATCAAGCTCCTTGCTGTACCAATCCATCAATCAAGCTCTTTGTTGTACTAATCAATCAATGAAGCTCATTGTTGTACCAATCAATCAATCTCCTTGTTGTACCAATCAATCGATCTCCTGGTTGTACCAATCAATCAAGCTCCTTGTTGTACCAATCAATCAAGCTCCTTGTTGTACCAATCAATCAAGCTCCTTGTTGTACGAATCAATCAATCAAGCTGCTTGTTGTACTAATCAATATCCTTGTTGTACCAATCAATCAAGCTCCTTGTTGTACCAATCAATCAATCAAGCTCCTGTTGTACCAATCAATCAAGCTCCTTGTTGTACCAATCAATCAAGCTCCTTGTTGTACCAATCAATCAAGCTCCTTGTTGTACCAATCAATCAATCAAGCTCCTTGTTGTACCAATCAATCAATCAAGCTCCTTGTTGTTCCAATCAATCAAGCTCCTTGCTGTACCAATCAATCAAGCTCCTTGTTGTACCAATCAATCAAGCTCCTTGTTGTACGAATCAATCAAGCTCCTTGTTGTACCAATCAATCAAGCTCCTTGTTGTACCAATCAATCAATCAAGCTCCTTGTTGTACCAATCAATCAATCAAGCTCCTTGCTGTACCAATCAATCAAGCTCTTTGTTGTACCAATCAATCAAGCTCCTTGTTGTACGAATCAATCAAGCTCCTTGTTGTACCAATCAATCAAGCTCCTTGTTGTACCAATAAATCAATCAAGCTCCTTGTTGTACCAATCAAGCTCCTTGTTGTACCAATCAATCAATCAAGCTCCTTGTTGTACGAATCAATCAATCAAGCTTCTTGTTGTACTAATCAATATCCTTGTTGTACCAATCAATCAAGCTCCTTGTTGTACAAATCAATCAATCAAGCTCCTGTTGTACCAATCAATTAAGCTCCGTGTTGTACCAATCAATCAAGCTCCTTGTTGTACCAATCAATCAAGCTCCTTGTTGTACCAATCAATCAATCAAGCTCCTTGTTGTTCCAATCAATCAAGCTCCTTGCTGTACCAATCAATCAAGCTCCTTGTTGTACGAATCAATCAAGCTCCTTGTTGTACCAATCAATCAAGCTCCTTGTTGTACCAATAAATAAATCAAGCTCCTTGTTGTACCAATCAATCAAGCAGGCCCCGTGTTGTACCAATCAATCAACCAAGCTCCTTGTTGTACCAATCAATCAAGCTCCTTGCTGTACCAATCAATCAAGCTCCTTGCTGTACCAATCAATCAAGCTCCTTGTTGTACCAATCAATCAAGCTCCTTGTTGTACGAATCAATCAAGCTCCTTGTTGTACCAATAAATCAATCAAGCTCCTTGTTGTTCCAATCAATCAATCTCCGTGTTGTACCAATCAATCAACCAAGCTCCTTGTTGTACCAATCCATCAATCAAATGTCTTGAACGCCCTGCAAAGCAAATGTCCGCAACAAATACTCGCCAAGTCATCATTTCCAGCTCCCTCCCCATCTTTCCATGTGTGGCTCATGGCTAAAATTATATAGCAGGATAATTTGCAAAATATATTTTCCCCGCTAAAGGCGGGGAGGAAGACTAACGTCTGGTCAGGCAAAGTATACTGATCAGACATGTCAGTCAGGGTCAGGCAAAACATGCTGGCCAAGACCCTCACCTCGGCTTCATCGTATCACCCCCTGGAAACGGGCTGTTTTCATGGTAGCCTGGTTAAAGAGGTGAGGGATCGATGTGATCCCTGTAGTGGTGAGCAACATGCAGATAAAGCCAAGCATAGCACAACTGCCTGGAGGACCCTGGTCCACCTTCACCAGCAAGCTCTAGATGTGAGGAAAGCTACTGCAACCCGCCACTTAATGTCCTTTTCAGGGCGCACAAAAGAGTAGACGTGCTTATTGTGGGCATTTGAAACAACTGCTAAAGGCACAAATAAGAAAAATACTGAACTAAACTGATAGCGAGAACTTTACAAATGAAATGCCTTATTTTTCTATTGCACTACGGTTTTTATTTTTGTGCCTGTTGGCCCAGTGCATTCGACTTCGGCATGCATTTTATGTAAAGGTCTGCTCCCTCCTGCATTTTCTAAGGGTTTGCGCCCCCGGGGTAACGGCTGGTGCTGTGATGGGGATCGAACCCAGCACCTTTGGATTGTGAGCCGTGCCACTTAACCACTAGCCGACTCCGTCCCCTAAAATGATAATAAAAAAAAGGCAGGAAAGTATTCGACACATCATTCGCAAAGTAAATACTTTGTCAGCCAATGATAATTTCCTATGTGGTCCGCTTGAAATTAATATCGTTATACAAGTTTAGAAGACTCTGTAGAGTCTGTATTCAACCAGTTTCTTTTACAATCTAAAAATAACTATGCACTTATTTTTGAATGCATTAATTGACCCTGTCTTCACTATTTCCTGTGGCAAAGCACTCCAAGCATTCAAAACTCTTTGATTACAAAAATATTTCCTGGTATCTAATCTGGACCTTTCTTGAATTAATTTGTGGCTGTGCCCTCTTGTTCTTGTATGCGACTGTATTGTAAAATAAACTTGCTATAGTCTAATTTATCCTTTCCGTTCATTGTATTCTCTGTGTTTGTTGTAGAATCCTGATTTTATTGATTGATAACAACGTAACAACTATTTGTTGCAGTAAGCCCAACTGTGCCCCCCGTGTTCGCCTTAGGTGGCAGAGGTCACGAGTTAAAATCACAATGGAGACCTGCATTTTTTCACGTAGATTAAAAATTCCCCGGGAACTCTGGGTGGTGAGATCGGACTCCTGTGTTCAGTGTCGAGAAAGTTAAAAAAATCGTTTGACAGAAATAGAAAAGAGTAGGCTTTACAGCTGCTCGAACAAAATTTTAAAATTGTAGTAAAAATTGATCCTATTTATTTGTACTTTCCCCCAGGCCTAGTAAGCTGCAGGAAGTTTAAAATTAGTACTACGGACAGCCTTCGGCTACCTGGTAAGAGAAATTAACAACATGCCTGTTTGAATACCAAGAATCCAAGTGAATTTTCGCTACCATTAACCTTTTCCGTTCCAACGGTGTTAGATTACGACGATATGGCTCCGTTACACTGGCACTGCATGCAGCCAGCTCTAAGGTCATCGCTTTATTATATATAAACTACTGTGTTAGTGCCATAGAAATGGCTGCTTATTTGATTGTAGAGAATTTCAACTTCCGCTTTGTACGGTTAGATGAAAACAATGGCGATTTTAAAATTTGTTGCAGATTTTGGAAATGATTTCTTGTTTCTCGCTTGGATTTGAAGATTTACGCATTATTGAGAATGGGAGAGTTAAGTTTCTGCAACAGATTTTTCTCAGGTAGATCTATTTAGTTTGTTGTTGTAGATACAATAATTACGTTTATAGTCGAAGTGACAGACATGATCATTATGGTAAACATCGATAGTAGCAGTATTAGTTCATATTTCGGCGCAGCTACCGGGTGAGTCTATATGTGTTTGTGTTATTTTTCACCACTATCACCTTCATCTTCTTGTATCTCAGAAACTACGAGGCATGCTCAAATTAGACCGGACCAAACTGCACCAAGTGAACATATGTACGATGAGCATGATGACGTCGCTTCTGATTAAACAGCACATACCAACCGTCAAGTTTGCAAAATGTCATTATCCTCCGACTCATAGACCGTTGAAAACATGGCGAGTGTGATACGGAATCCGTCCAGAGTTGATCAGCGATCGATTTCTAACAGCTGAAGGATGTCGACCAGTTGACATTTATCTCAAAAGTGACAAAAGTGTGGCGACCGTAAGCTCCAGCGACAATTGTATCTTCTGACGCAACAATATGCGCCTGACCTGGTCTCGGAAGATCTTTCGTTAACTCCTTCCTTCTTTAAACGTCGTTGTCCAATTCTTCCCTGTTGTGGTTGTCTTATATTTTTTCAAGTAAAACATGAAGGACAATGATAAAGATTTTAAAATATCACAACACATGAGATTCAAATGGCTCAAACCAGAGTTTCAAAAGGATACTGACAAAAGTGTTCACTTTATGTGTAATAGATGTTAGCAGTCTTCCCTGTGACTGAAGATTCTCCTTCGTGGTAATGGCAATGCTAAGAAATCAGAGATAATTATACAATTTCAACAGAGTGAAAATTCAATGCATCTCTGCACAATGTAAGATACATGGAAATGAGGAGGCACATAGGCTGGCAAAAGAGGGAGACAGCAAACTCAAAAGAGGGAGACAGCAAACTCAAAAGAGGGAGACAGCAAACTCAAAAGATGGACGAAGGAGCTACAAATGAAGAAATCAAGACAATAATAAAAATCAACTTCAAAGACAAATGGCACAGAGATCAAGACATTAACAGCGCATGAGCTGCAGCAGTCAGCAACCCATAGCTGCCAAAACCTTCTACACCACCACGAGGTGATCCTGGGTAACGGGCTGCAACAGAGCAGTCTGGCAAAGGAGAAGGGATCGCAGAGGAAATGCTAAACCGGTACTAAAAAAAAGCTTGCTGAAGTCGGATGTGTTGGACCGAAAGGTGTAAATATCACAGTCAAGCTGTAAATTACGACACAAGGCCTTCGCATTCTCTGAGCTACATTCTGCCACTTGCAAAGCCCTTTCCAGGAATTGGCTTGGCTTCGTTCATTCTCAATCTACCACTACCAAACCCAGAAAAGGGCTTAAGTAGCAGAATGTAGTCCAGAGAATGGAATGCGTTGTGTCATAGTTTACAGCTTGACCTTTCGGTCCAACACATCCGACTTCAGCAAGCATTTTTTGAATACCAGGTTAGCATTCCCTCTTCGATCCCTTCTCCTTAGCCAGTCTGCTCTACTGCAGCCTGTTATCGAGGATCACCTCGTGGTGGTGTAGAAGGGTCTTGGCAGCTCTGGTTCGCTGGCCCTGACGCTAACAGTCAGCTACAGGTCGCTGATCGCTGCAGCTCATGCGCTGCTCAGCATCTTGATCACTCAATGCCAGCGCCTTCTCATCAACTCATCTTCTACTGTTATCTGGATGATTCTTTCCAACAGTTCAACGGTGGTCTTGTTCTTTGATCTTGTTGCTCTTGTCTTATAAGAAAAAAACGCTAAAGAAGAACTGCCTAATTCCTTTTTCTATCGAGGGTGAAAAAAAAACACCTTTTATGCACACTGTGGAAACTGGCTTTTATTCCCCAGTCGTATAAATACCAGAAATGATAATAAACGCTGTAGTGACAGTCTGTTTTGTTGCAAGCCTGCTCTTGACAGCAAATGCCATTCTTATATAGATCTTCTTCAGTTGTTTCACTGCTCCGTACAGTGTATTGGCAATTGTCGGCAGTGCTTGTAAGAATCTTTTCTTCAGGCCCACAACGCTTTGCACTCAATGAGTAGTTGTCGAACTGTTTCATTAAGATGAGAGCACTGTCTTCACATGTGAGTTTAAAAAAAGGATAAATAACAAATTATTTCACGAAAAAAACACAAATTAACTCACAGGAAAAAAACAAATTAACTCACGTGGGACGGCATGGGCTAGTGGTTAAGTGGCACGGCTCACAACCAGGAGGTGCTGGGTTCGATCCCCATCACTGCACCGGCCGTTACAACGGGGAAGCAAACCCTTAGAAAATGCAGGAGGAAGCAGACCCTTACATAAAATGCATGCACTGGACCGACAGGCGCAAAATAAAAACCACAGTGTAACGCACACCGCCTTGGGGAATAGAGAAATAAGGCAAGCGCCAAGAAAAAAACCCCCAAAAAACAAACAATAACTCAAGGACAAAAAAAAAATTAACTCATGGGAAAATAATTTAAAAAAAAAGGAAAAATGGAACAAGTCAACTTACTTTATTTGTTCATCCACCAGCCTCTCCGAGCTGCAAAAAAGATAAGCAGAACAGTTTAATTATTGTTATTGTCAATCAATGGTAAGCGTCACATAATGGGAGGAAAAATGCCCTCAATATTTTTTGGTGACGATAAAGGTAGACGTGAGGTGGAGAAAGAATATGATATCACACAATCTATTCTGAATGCCTTTTATTTATAACAGTAGTTGCCTACTGCAGTTTCTTCTGTGATTGCCTTGAAAAGGATATTTGAGACGTAACTTAAGGTGAGGTCCGATATCTGTGCCTTTTACATACGATTCCAGCACAGCATTTTTGGGACCGGATTTGTCTTCCCACTGCGCTGCCTATTCTACACCAGCGCAGCCTGTTTCCAGATTTGCTACACGGAGTTGGAATAGGGTCTTGGCCAGTTATGGTACGCTGACCCCGACGTAAGCAGTCAGCTACGAGTTGCTGGCTGCTGACAGCTCTTTCTCTGCTGTATCTTCAGTCCCACGTGGTCTTTGTGTATGACAAGGACAAGAATAGCACCACTGCCTCACAGAGAGCATGTCGTAAGAGGTGACTAACTGTGACATGGCATAACACCGGCCATGGTTAGGTGGTTTGTTTAGAGCAGCATAGATAGCGCCTAACAGGCTGCAGGTCTACTTTGTTCTAGTGTTTGAGTCTACTAAGTAGGACTCACATCGGTTAACCACCCTCCGCCAGCGCTTGTCTCAATGCAGCGTGGAGTATTAAGCTGCTTGAGCCTAGCCTGCTAGGCAGGAAACCCTTCTCCTGGCTACATCCAGCTCAAACCAGAGCTGGGACCTGCACAGGGTCATCTGCCCCTGTAGAAGTCAGGTCGACTAAGACATCTTCGGTCTCGTTTCGAGTTGAAATGATTAAGCAATCCATATAACCGTGAACCTGTTTAAATTCTTGGGTTTTAAAGAGGTTCCCTAAATGACAAATTGTGTGATGTCCAGTAGCGAAGGGTAATGATACTTTCAGGGTAAGCTGAGTCATGAGCATAAAGGGGCACACTTCTGCCATAGACGGATGTGTCGGACAAGGTGCAAATATTGCACTCAAGCTGTAAGGTAGCAGCACAACGCATTCCGTTCTCCGGACTACATCCTGCTACTTGCTAAGCCCTGTTCAGGGTTTGGTAGCGGGAGATTGAGAATGAACGGAGAAAAGAAGAATGGGCACACTTAACGATGTTGAAAAAATGTTGAAAGTACTTTGTAGTTGAAACCCATGCTGTCGACGTACTTGTGCACAGTTGTCTACATTTTCTTGTAAATCAGTTCTAAGTGTCTTTGTTTCATTTCTGAAAACAATATCTATCACCCTCTCCTTTAACATGGGGAACCGAGACACTAGTCCAGTCAGGCACAACATACTGACCAGGACGTCGCGTGAGGGTCAGGCACAACATACTGACCAGGACGTCGCGTGAGGGTCAGGCACAACATACTGACCAGGACGTCGCGTGAGGGTCAGGCACAACATACTGACCAGGACCACAATTTTTCGTCCATGTAGCGTTCCCTGGAAACAGGCTGTTTTCAAGGCAGTCTGGCTGAAGAGATGCGGATCGATATGATCCTCGTAGTAATGAACACCACAAAGATGAAGCCAAGCATAGCACAACCGTAGTCTACCTTCATCAGCATGCTCAGGATGTGAGGAAAGCTACTACAACCCGCCACTTAACGTCCTTTTCAGGGCGTACAAAAGAGTAAACCTACTCATTGTGGGCTCTTTGAAACAACAACCCTTTTGTGCGCCCTGAAAAAGAACATTAAGTGGCAGATTGTCCCTGAAGATGGACCGGGTCCTCCAGGCGGTTGTGCTATACCTGTCTTCAGCTGTGTGTCGCTCACTACTATAGAGATCACGTCAATCCCTCACCTCGATAGCCAGGCTGCCATGAAAACAGCCCGTTTCCAGGGAGAGCTACAAGGAAGCTGAGGTGAGGGTCTTGGGCAGTATATTTTGCCTGACCATGACTAACATGTCTGACCAGTATATTTTGATTGACCAGTCTTCCTCCCAATACAAAAAAGGTAAACTTACTCATTGTGGGCATTAAACAACATCTTCCCACATAAAGTTGTTTACCTCTGACATATTTCTCTCCATCTTTCCTTCCAGTATTATTTTCAACAAGGCATTATGTCTCTTTATGTGACCAAACTATCTGAATTGGGATCAAGATGCTGAGCAGCTCATGAGCTGCAGCGGTCAGCGACCCATAGCTGACTGCTAGCATCAGGGCCAGCAAACCAGAGCTGCCAAGACCCTTCTACACCTCCACATGGTGATCCTGGATAACAGGATGCAGCAGGGCAGACTGGCTAAGGAGAAGGGATCGAAGAGGGAATGCTAACCCGGTACTCAAAAAATATTTGCCGAAGTCGGGTGTGCTGGACCGAAAGGTGCAAATATCGCAGTCAAGCTGTAAACTACGATACAACGCATTCCTTCTCCGGACTACATTCTGCTACTTAGGAATGTGTCAGGGTTTGGTAGCAGGAGATTGAGAACGAACGAAGCCAAGCCAAGTCTATCTGAATTGCCAGATTTATTTTTATTTCATTCATTAATTCTCTTTGTCCCCCTAATTTCTCCAAGACTACTGTATTTGCTTTCTGTACTTTCCAGGAGATCTGTTCTATTCTTCTATATATCATCATTATAAAGGCAACAATTCCGTCCCCAACTGTCTAGTTTCTACAGCGTACAAGAAAGACGAGTGTGCTTAACACTTGCTTAGATGTCAATTTATGACTCATGTTGGCAAAAATAGATCTGACCATTCCTATTCTCATCCGGATTTCTATTTCGCATCTTCTATTTCCAAGATAGGAGAAACTCTTGACCTGTTTCAGTATTTAACAATCTATTTTTTTATCCGTATAGTAATCTCAAGTTTACAAATTATCATAGTTTACTAGGTTTGTTTTCTTAGTGCTACGTGTCCTTTTTTTAAAAAAAAATTACGTTCGCTTTATTTCTGTTTCCCAAGGTGTTGTGTGCTGCACTGTTTTTATTTTGCGCCTGTCGGCCTAGTGCATCCGACTTCGGCATGCATCTTATCTAAGGATCTGCTTCCTCCTGCATTTTCTATGGGTTTGCTTCTCCAGGATAACGGCCGGTGCTGTGATGGGGAGTGAACCCAGCACCTTCGGATTGTGAGCCGTGCCACTTAACTACTAGCCCATGCCGCCCCCAGTACATGTCCTGATTTGTATTCTTTATGTGAATTACCAATTCCTGTGGTGAAGAACCATAGAGACCTAAATGACCATCATGACCCATGCTTAGAATGATCCCCAGCCAAGTGAAGTGAAGGGAGTTAGTTTATTGCTGCCCCGAGAGACACTATTAGGTGTGAAGGTCACTGAAATGCTTCACCAGTTTCCGATTGGGTCCAAAAAGAAGAAAATGTTAAGCAAAAAAAATTGTTACATTAAAGATGCAACTGGGATCAAGATGCTGAACAGCGCATGAGCTGCAGTGGTCAGCGACCCATAGCTGACTGCTAGCGTTAAGGCCAGTGAACTAGAGCTGCCAAGACCCTTCTACACCTCCACATGGTGATCCCGGATATCAGGTTGCAGCAGGGCAACTTGGCTAAGGAGAAGGGATCGAAGAGGGAATGCTAACCCGGTACTCAAAAAATGCTTGCTGAAGTCGGATGTGTTGGACCGAAAGGTGCAAATATCGCAGTCAAGCTGTAAACTTTGACACAATGCATTCCGTTCTCTGGACTACATTCTGCTACTTAAGCCCTTTCAGGGTTTGGTAGTGGGAGATTGAGAACGAACGAAGCCAAGCCAAGCATGCAACCAAAACGACAGCAGCTATGACATAATTAGGACTTACTTCCGTATGTGCTCATGCTCTTTGAGGTAGAGGTCAGATCGTCTGTTTAATCCTGAATTCTTGTATGAGCTGTTACAAAACGAAATGAACAAAATAGACAAGTAAAAGATCAGTTTTGAGCATATTCTAAGTATATTAAATCATCATCATGGCCGTCTCAGTCTCTGCAGACTATACTCGTGGCTACCCTCTAAGTTATGTACAGCTCTGTCTCCTGTATTTCGACACTGTCTGCTATAGCTGTAAAGGCCGATCCGCGAATGACAGTCTATGCCACAGATTGTACAACCAAACTGAGGAGGCTGGCCTGCCAGGTTGTTCCTTGATCTCTTCAGTCTTTCTCTTTTCTCTGCAGCCAGAAGACCTCTACAAGCGTCAGCAGCCATTATGCCCCCTCCAACTGACTGTCTGACCTCTACAAGCGTCAGCAGCCATTATGCCCCCTCCAACTGACTGTCTGACCTCTACGAGCATCAGCAGCCATTATGCCCCCTCCAACTGACTGTCTGACCTCTACGAGCATCAGCAGCCATTATGTCCCCTCCAACTGACTGTCTGACCTCTACGAGCATCAGCAGCCATTATGCCCCCTCCAACTGACTGTCTGACCTCTACGAGCATCAGCAGCCATTATGTCCCCTCCAACTGACTGTCTGACCTCTACGAGCATCAGCAGCCATTATGTCCCCTCCAACTGACTGTCTGACCTCTACGAGCATCAGCAGCCATTATGTCCCCTCCAACTGACTGTCTGACCTCTACGAGCATCAGCAGCCATTATGTCCCCTCCAACTGACTGTCTGACCTCTACGAGCATCAGCAGCCATTATGTCCCCTCCAACTGACTGTCTGACCTCTACGAGCATCAGCAGCCATTATGTCCCCTCCAACTGACTGTCTGACCTCTACGAGCATCAGCAGCCATTATGTCCCCTCCAACTGACTGTCTGACCCATACGAGCATCAGCAGCCATTATGTCCCCTCCAACTGACTGTCTGACCTCTACGAGCATCAGCAGCCATTATGTCCCCTCCAACTGACTGTCTGACCTCTACGAGCATCAGCAGCCATTATGTCCCCTCCAACTGACTGTCTGACCTCTACGAGCATCAGCAGCCATTATGCCCCCTCCAACTGACTGTCTGACCTCTACGAGCATCAGCAGCCATTATGTCCCCTACCAACTGACTGTCTGACCTCTACGAGCATCAGCAGCCATTATGCCCCCTCCAACTGACTGTCTCCAGATATCTTGATCCTGAGCAATATCTTCCCAGCCCTCGGATGGGATGTCACATGACTTCATGCCCCTCTTGCATACGTCCTTGAATCTGTGGGATGGCTGATTCTTCTAACTCCAATGGCTGACTGTCCAAAGAGGATATCCTTTGAAGACATTAAATACGAGCAGCGGGGATGGCGTGGCCTCGTGGTTAAGTGGCACGGCTCACAATTCGAAGGTGCTGGGTTCAATCTCCATCACAGCACCGGCCGTTACCCCGGGGAGGCAAACCCTTAGAAAATGCAGGAGAAAGCACACCCTTACATAAAATGCATGCTGAAGTCGGATGCACTGGGCCGACAGGCGCAACATAAAAAACACAGTGCAACACACACCGCCTTGGGGATTAGAGAAAATAAGGCGAACAAAAAAAAAGCAAAAAAATACGAGCAGTAAAAAAAACTGATTGCTTTTACTGATTCACTACGTGTGTGGAGCAGACATATTGGCTCTTGAAAAGTTTCATCAATTGTTTCCAGGGAAACGAGTGAAACTCCTTTCAGGTTCATCAGCTAGGTGGTAAATAGCTGAATGGCCTCTATATTTGGAGGTTAGCTGTAAATACCAAATACATGCTAACCAGAAACTGTGACCAACTGTGTTAAAAACTTCATATTTTATTATGGTTCTTGAGTTTGACATCCTGTAACCTTTCTGTTTGTTGGTCAATAGATATCATTTTGTTTTGTGTAGAGGCATAAATGAATAAAGAACTTGTTCATGTTATTATTTTTGTTGTGTGTTTGTTAGTTTCTGAGATACAAGAAAATGAAGATTTATAAAAACAAAGCTAGATAAATTGAACTCACCCATAGAGACTGTCGCTCCTCTATAAATCCATTGAAATTCCAACGCAGTATTGATACTGTGTTTATCAGCATAACTGTTAGTTTCCAATTCAAACGTATTTATTACATCTAAATAAATTAAATAAACAGATCTACTGCATACAGATCGTTTACAACAACTAACTTCACCTTTCTAAAAAAAATGGACTCCAATTCGTGTAATAAGAAGATAAACTTGTTTCAAATCCATTTGTAATTTAACATATTATACTTTAACTGGCAAGAAACCTGTGTAGATGGACGTAGAGTAGCCAGCATAAAAAAAAATGATCTATTTCTATGGTCTCCGTGCTTGGTCATTTATGAATAAAAAATTAAAGCTGAGTACAGTGGAATCGGTACACCGAGAGTGCGGTATAGGTTAACTAAGTCTGCCGAGCTGTTCACTTTTCTGAGTCAATGCTAAGCTGAAGAATTTGCAAGTGTTTTATAGCTGGTGAGTGGAGCTGTATAAGGTGTTGGTGATTGTTGGGGTCTCCGGCAATAACTTTTCTGTCTGCACTGATTCTGGGACAAGCGAGCAGCATTTGTTGCACTGTCTCGTATGGGTGGGTGCCGTTGCGGAAGTTAGGTTTGTGTGCAAGGTCTAACTTGTTTAAGTATTTGTTGTTCTTTTTCTTCTGTGTTTATTCTCAAACACCCTCTACAAAGCCCTGAACAGGGCTTGCAAGTAGCAGGATGTAGTCCAGAGAAGGGAATGCGTTGTATCACTAATTTATAGCTTGACTGTGATATTTGCACCTTTTGGTCTGACACATTCATCTTCGGCAGTTGTTATTATCCCATAGCTGCTGAGCAAGCCTGCTCTTGGCAGCCCAATGCCATTCTTATATAGATACAGGTCTTCTTCAGTTGTGTTACTGCTCCGTACAGTGTGTTGTCAGCAGTGATTGTAAGAATCTTTTCCTTATGTCCGCAAGCGCTTTGCACTCAATGAGTAGGTGTCGAACTGTTTCATCATGATGAGAGCAATGTCTGCACATGGGCAATAGGCAGATGCTGGGGATTGATGCAGTTCAAGTAGCTATTGACTCTGGTATGTCCCACACAGTACAGTATTTGTTGTCTGATGTGTTTTGTTCTAGGTTGGGATATTATGATCTGTTTCCTGCGGTGAAGTTTGTTGTTGATGTCATTATCAACCCCTTGGTCATGTAAAGACAGAACAGACAGACTAATCACCTGTTTACACCCGATTTCAAGTCAACTAAGAAAAAAACCCAGACAGACTGTACACCTTTACAGCTTGTATCGCCCAACACTGGCAATCTGAAAGATGTCCATTTCTGCTCAAGACTGACTTCTAGCTCATGCATTACGTTCTGCAATTTAGTTTGAGGAATGTGAGGGTTTGATGCCATCTACAAAAAGGCCATTGATTCGCACATGCGTCTGCTTTAATTTACCACAGAGTTTTCCGGTAGACAGATATTTAAGAATGTTGTTTCAAAGTTGACAGATTATGTGAGAGGAAAGTTGGGATTTCAAGATCGGAGAAGGTAAGATCAATAGTATATTTGTGAAGGTAATTGAGAACCTCGATGAGAAGGAGTCAAGTACAGTTTCTGTAGATGGAATACCAGGTGAATGGTTCCGCATGTCTTTTGGGGTGAGATAAGGTTGTATACTCTCTCCAGCAATTTCAGAGCGGAGGCAGAGGCACTGAGGGCGGCAGTGGAAGAAATGGTAACACACAGTGAGAATGAGAGCCATATAGTCCTGCTGACAGATGCTCTCGCCGTAGTCACAGCGCTAAAAAGCCAGAAAAACACTGAGCTTAATGACTTAAGAGCAGCACTCTGCAAACTGTGCCAGCAGTCCGCACCAAAAAGGGTGGTGGTACAGTGGGTTCCGTCACACTGCAACATCCAAGGCAACGAGGAGGCAGACAGACTGGCAAAAGAAGGTGCAAGGCTACCACAAACAGATACCAGTATGACGTACGAAGAGTCAAAACGGCTTATCAAAGCCAGATACATGACCAAATGGGAAACCGAACATACTGGTTACACCAAAAACGATGCCTATTACCAGTTGAACCAAAGAGAGCAGGTCGTTGTCTTCAGACTCCGCACTGGCCACAACAGACTGAGGTACCACCTATTCAACAAATTGAAGATAGGGTGTACCGACGAATGCCCGTGCGGTACTGGTAAAATGACCACTGAACATCTGCTGCAGAACTGCCCGACATACGAGGATCAGAGAGAGCAGATGTGGCCATTGCCAGTGGAACTGCAAGACAAGCTCTATGGTAGTGGCGAGAGTCTCAGGATGACCGCCGCTTTTTTCGAAAAAATAATGGTTACTGTCTGACTGTGTACGCAGAAGAAGAAGAAGTATACTCTCTCCAACACTCTTCAATGTATTATTGGAAAGAATAATGGAGGCGGCCCTGGAGGGACATGTTGGTACGGTCAGAATTGGTGACAAGACAATTACAAACCTATAATTTGCAGATGATATAGATGGTCTGGCAGGCACGGAAACAGAACTCCAGGAGCTGATTAGTAGATAGGACAGAGCGACACAGAGCTATGGCATGGAGATAAATGCAGAGAAAACAAAGATGATGACTAATAACACGGAAGGGTTTACATCTGTGATAAAAGCAAATGGCCAGGAACTGGAAGTTGTACACTGGTTCAAGTATCTGGGATCGCTGATCAGTGACGAGGGCTCGCAGCCTGAAATAATTGCCAGAATAGCACAGACAACAGTGGCGCTTACGCGCTTGAAACCCAATATGGCAAGATAAGCGGCTCGCCCTCAACATAAAAGTTAGACTAATGCGCTCATTGGTGCTCTCAATATTTTTGTATGCCTGTGAGACTTGGACCATTACTGAGGATATCCAGTGTAGAATACATGCAATGGAAATGAGGTGCTTTAGAAGACTCTTAAATGTTACATATAAGGATCGTGTCACGAATGTAGAAATACGGCAAAGAGTGGAACATGCAATTGGGCCTTTTGACGATCTGTTCACGGCTAGCAAAAGGTGAAAGATGGCTTGGTATGGGCACATCACGAAGTCCAGCAAAATTACAAATTCGATACTGCATGGTTCCGTACCGGGAAAGAGAGGGCGGGGTCGCCCAAGGAAGAGATGGGCAGACAAACATCACTGAGTGGTCAAACCTTCGTCCCGGTGAGGCACGACTGACAGCAGCGGACAGAGAGAGATGGCGTGGGACTGTCTTTAAGTGTGCCCCAATGACCTGATGGGTTACGGGATGAACTGAACTGAGTGTAGTCTGGCTAATAGAATAAGGATAGTAGAAGGAAGACAAAGCCAGTTTAAAAAATGCAGTACTGAAATCTGATGTGTAGAGTTGAAAAACGCAGATGCCATGGTCTTGTTGTAAACTATGACACAATATAACAATACGTTCTTTTCAGGACGAACAACCTGCCGAAGAAGGATTTGTTCGACCGAAAGGTGCAAATATCCCAGTCAAGCTGTAAATTAGCGACACAACGCATTTCGTTCTCCGGACTACATCCTGCTTCTTGCAAAGTCCTGTTCAGGACTTCGTAGCGGGAGATTGAGATCGATCGCAGAAGGACGAACACAGACGATGAAGTGCGATAGATCCAGAATACTTAAAGTATAGTGTTGGAGGCAATCTCTCTACCTGCTATGCTACTTCATCTTGGTAAAAGTATTCCATTAGTAGATGTAAATACACACACAAAATGGAGATTAAAGTAAAAAGCTCTAAGTCCGTACTTGATATCTCTCCGGACAGATCCCAGCAAATCTTCTCTGTCCCTCATGGCTGAGATGTTTGCTGTAATCTTCTGGAATTCGTGTGAGTAGTCCTGGAGAATGTCTCTATGACGTTGGAGAGTGTGAAGGAGTGCGGCACTTGGTGAAGAGGAGGATGTATTCTGAATGTACTCCACCATTCGGTCGTTGACCTCTGTGAGCTGCACAATTTATGCATGTTGTCACAAACGTTGAAATTTAAATGAAGGAAAACATAGAACAATAATCAAAAATAATATTACACTCAATAAATGAATAAAAAACCTGTCAGCTCCCTGTGAAGCATATGCCCATAACAAATACTCGCCAAGTCTTCCTATCATGAGCCATCTGAGTCAATTCTGTCCATGTCTTATTTGCTGTCTTTATATTTTCTTCCAGTTCCCTCCACTATGAGTGTCTCGGTCTTACATACATTGTACATACATTCCAGGTTGCAAACTTGGATATAGTCTTTTTAGGAAAAAAATGATAGTCTTGTATTACTGGACTAGTCCATTTCTGTTGAGGTCTTGGTGGCTTAAAGTTTCTACAGGGTGAGGTAGCCAGATACTGATCAACACTAATGTAGAATCAATCTTATTAGAAATGGCTGACAGAGTGGAGGAGCAGTGGACTGAATGGATATGTCTTTTTTTGACCATGAGGATATGAGTTCAAATCCTCAGTAAGGATTTTTTTCTATAAGAGGTTAAAATTAAAATGAATTTGGACAAATATTGTTGTCCCGAACAGAACATTGTGTCACAATTTACAACGAAGCTGTGATATCTGCACCTTTTGGCCTAACACAACCAGTTTAAGATGGCTTTTTTTGTGGACTGGATCTGTCTTTCCATTGCGATCACTATTCTGTTAGCCAGACTACACTAGTGCAATCTGTTTCCAGGGTTGCCGCTTGAAGGTAGAATACGGTCTTAGCTGACCCTGATGCTGTCAGCTCATTCAGTAAGCTGCATCTTTGTCCACTTATGGAAGTTGTCATGCTGATAGGACCATCGTTGGATGTTGGGTTCAGAAAGCTGAAGCTTCAGGAAGTGGAGTGTCGGAGCTGCATGATCGGCAGCGGTCTGAGTGTTCTTCCACAGCCACCAGCGCACACCTGTTGAGGCGTACCGGTGCCATTATTCATGAGGATCATCGAATCACAAGTCGCCAATTGGCCTTACAGTTCACAATCAGCAATGGAAATACAATGATAATTTTCTACGATCTTGGATATTCAAAGGTATTCGCAAGATGGTTCCCACAAAGTCTCACAATCGACCACAGACGTCAAAGGAACATGTCTAAGTGAACAGGAAATGAACTGGCACAGAAAGACGTGCATGCCCTTGTTTTGCGCTGGTGTAAATCCGCAGAAGTAGACAGAGATTAAATGGAAAAATATCATCTGTAAAAGAAACGTAGTTATATTGTGTAGAAATTTCACACATTGTGAATATTCTTCATAAAATAAAATTGCGGAGCTTTACTTTCTGAGCAACTCTCGTAGATAGTTATTTATGTTTGTTTTGGTGCATTAATACATTTGCAGGGTAAATAAACGTTATACTTTGACTTCAGACTATTTTTTAATCTTAACTGTGCTCTGATCCCTACCCTGTTGAAAAAGCAAGGTATGCCTGTTCTTCTTCTTCTTCATCGTACGCTGTTTACAGCGATATTTACGTTCCACTGATTTAATTTGTTAGCCAGTGGCTCAGTGCATCCGATTTCAACAGGCGTTTCTGTAGGGTTGCCCTCCTAAGCCTTTGGCTGTCCCCAGCCTAACTGCAAGGCAGCAGTTGTTTTTGGTCAGAGTTGTCTCTCTTGGGAAGTTGTCTTGCAGGACTATCGAGTCTTCCCTACTCGTGTCTATAGCGTTTGGCAATGATATGATGGACTATGTACTAGTTTGTACTATCCCGGAAGAGAGGCAGTCCAGTGTGACTTTTTCCCAGGATCGTCACGTCCTGCCAGAAATGTAGCATATGCATATGAGTGAGGTATCTTTTTGCTCGCTCTATTTTCTCGGCTAATCTGCAGTGATGGTACGCCTAGCATTCCCCGCCACCCGGGAGCTTGCCACCATAGGACAGGAGGTGCAGTGTCCGCTGGACTGCATCTCTTCTGCGTCCATTGGAATGACTGATAGCAGACAGATGCAAAGAGCGAGGAAGGAGTGCATTTTACCAGGTGCATTCCTGCGGCTCGATCGGGCCGGGCCACAGCCCCAGCCATGTCGTAGCCTCCCATCTCAGCGGTGCTGAGATTTTGGGCGGGATTCTGGCTTAGAGGCGTTCGGCCGTAATCCCTCAGATGGTAGCTTATCAGCCAAGCACGTGGACCAAATGTCAGCGACCTGTGATTCCTCTCGAAATAGTGCATTTGACCAGGTGACAAGCCTAGTCTTGCACGGAGATGTTGTCCGCCTAGGGAGCGGACATGGTCAAGGGTTGAGTCTCAGCAGTTCGCAGTGAGGTAGCTGATCTACTGCTTAGGGCACCCGACCGAGAACTAAGTCTTCTATAAATGATTTCATTCCTCATCGCCGTATGGGGTGAATATCGAGCAGCTTCCCGCCCGCTTTTATCAGCGGACGGCAGAGACCACATTCTGCGGCTTGACCGGGCGGGGCTGGAGCGTGACCCCGAGGTCCCCACCATGTCGAAGCCTCCCTTTGCATTCGTGCTGGGCTGCTTTTGGGCGGGATTTTTGGCTTAGAGGCGTTCGGCCATAATCCTTCACCTCGAACCGTTGGCTTATCCGCCTAGTACGTGAACCAAAATGTCTGCGGCTCCTCTCGGGCTTAGCATGATTAACGTAGCAGAGCATTGTCATTTGTAGGGTAAAGCTGACCTGTCTTCAGAGGGTCTATTTCCAGCACCCGTTCAATATTAGCCAGACCGTATCAATAGAGGGCTTTTAGTTTGTCAATGGCAGTTTGTTTCTGGAGCCTGCGATTTCTGCAGGGTGAAGACCAGATTACCGTAGCAGGCGCTCTTTCATTTGGGGGTTTGGAGACTGACCTGTCTTCCGTGGGTCTAATACCAGCACATGTTCACTATTTGACCCTCTGAAGGTGCTCTCTTTTGACAGTCATTCTACACTATTGGCGTGTTTAGTCAGTTTTAGCCTCAGGCTCCACTCCTGGTAGTGCTCTTCCGTCAATTCCTTTATCAAACACTGGATGCAGACCAACCGAGCCACAGAGGGCATAACCCCAGATTTCTGAGGGTCTAAATCCAGCACCAGTTCCATATTAGACCCCAGAAAAGTGGTCTCGGCATGTCAGTCATTTCAGTGTTGGCCGTGTTGAGTCAAATTAAGCCGCAGGCTCCACTCCTGGTGGTGCCCTTCCGTCAATTCCTTTAAGTTTCAGCTTTGCAACCATACTTCCCCCGGAACCCAAACACTTTGGTTTCCCGGAAGCTGCCCGCAGAGTCATCGAAGCAACTCCTGCGGATCGCTAGTCGGCATCGTTTATGGTCAGAACTACGACGGTATCTGATCGTCTTCGCGCCTCTGACTTTCGTTCTTGATTAATGAAAACATTCTTGACAAATGCTTTCGCAGTAGCTCGTCTTGCGGCGATCCAAGAATTTCACCTCTAACGCCGCAATACGAATGCCCCCGTTTGTCCCTGTTAATCATTACCTCCAGTTCCGAAAACCAACAAAATAGAACCGAGGTCCTATTCCATTATTCCATGCACCATTATTCAGGCAGCCGAGGCCTGCTTTGAACACTCTAATTTTTTCAAAGTAAACGCGCCGGCCACCCAGGACGCTCAGCGAAGAGCACCCGTGGGAGAGAGCCGGCAGACGGTAGGGCAGGAGACAACGGGCAGTGAACCGGCACGAGCCGGACCGCCCGCCTGCGCCTGAGATCCAACTACGAGCTTTTTAACTGCAACAACTTTAATATACGCTATTGGAGCTGGAATTACCGCGGCTGCTGGCACCAGACTTGCCCTCCAATAGATCCTCGTTAAAGGGTTTAAAGTGTACTCATTCCAATTACGGAGCCTCGAAAGAGTCCCGTATTGTTATTTTTCGTCACTACCTCCCCGTGCCGGGAGTGGGTAAGTTGCGCGCCTGCTGCCTTCCTTGGATGTGGTAGCCGTTTCTCATGCTCCCTCTCCGGAATCAAACCCTGATTCCCCGTTACCCGTTACAAACATGGTAGGCATGTCACGTACCATCGACATTTGATAGGGCAGACATTTGAAAGATGCGTCGCCGGCACATGAGGCCATGCGATCAGCACAAAGTTATCCAGAGTCACCAGTGGGGACGCCGCAACCCCGCGAGGGGAAACGACGATTGGTTTTGAACTAATAAAAGCGCTCTTTCCGCGAGGGTCGGAGCTTGGTAAGCATGTATTAGCTCTAGAATTGCCACAGTTATCCAAGTAGGATCGTGTCATCTAAAGAACCTCGACTGATTTAATGAGCCATTCGCGGTTTCACCGTGAGACAGTGTGAACTTAGACATGCATGGCTTAATCTTTGAGACAAGCATATGACTACTGGCAGGATCAACCAAATATCTGTCGGAGACGTACGTACAGCACACACCGGTCGGCGGAGGAAGGGTGTGTAAAAAGCCTCGCTGGGACGGCCGCAGGGACCGACTGACGGGACGGACGGACGGTTTGTTCCACCCGTCCCTCACTCCGTCGACCTAGGACCGCCTGACAGGGGCCTCCCACACGCACCAGACGACCGACCGACCAGGCTCGCTCGAGGAGGGATGGCAGCGCTCTGTGCAGAACGGATCCCAACGACCTTGGCGATGAATTTCACTGGGACTAGAGACAATTTGGCCTGCCGGCCTGCCCTTCTCCGTAGGAGAACGCAGGGCCTCGAGGCAACGATTCCTGCTTTCCATTTGCCGGTCACAAGCTCTTTGCGAGAGTCGGACCACCAGCGAGACGTACTGTCGAGCTCTGCTATAAGCCTTAGATAAATCACCACGGACGGACCACGTTTCCTGATACGGACCAGACGAGCGCACCTCGGTGGAGGAGCCACTACAACAAACCGCACCCAATTCGCTCTACGGGGAAAGGCAGGCGAGTGTTTTCCGCAAGCCCGCGCTATCGCTCCGCCTGGCGGGACTGAGATCGCTTTACGAACACTGGTTGAAATTGAGTCGCTGGGGCGAGACAACTACCCCAGATGTATGCCTGTTCAAAAACATACATCCAGATTATGTATTATTTCACTTTTTTGTGTTGTCTGGTGTATATGTTTTCCTCGAGTGTTTAAATATACTTGTCTTTGTGAGTGCTGTGGCAAAAAATATTTATTTATATACTGACCTTATCTTCTTCTTTGATGAACTAATGCTATGCTTCTAGCCCAGTGAGGTTCACGAAGGAGACTAAGCATTTCAGGTCTTCGCCGGTTACCTCACGGCTTTTCGAGCATGGTCGCTTACCCGGACCAGACTGCCTCTCTTTGTTTTGCATAAGTAGGGCAGTCCTGCAGGATATGTTCTGGTGTTTGCTTGGGTGCTCCGCAACCGCACGTGGCTGTGTCTCCAAGACCCATTCTGTGGAGGTGGTCTTTGAGTCTGTAATTTCCTGTTCTGAGTCTGAAGAACTTTGTCTGCCCATCTCTGCCTGGGCTCCTTTTCAGTTTTCATTTGATTCTTCCTGTATTCCTAAGACTAAGTCTATAGCCACATGCAAGCTTTCAAGCAATTTGAGAGCCGAGATTGAAGCTCTCAAAACCGCAGCAGAAATGGCCCTACACCAGAAAAACTATACGTATGGGAAAATTGTGATACTAATAGATGTACAGTCGGCCTTAACTGCACTCAAATCCTACAAGAACACTGAACTGAATGAATTTAGGGCGACCTAGGAGAAAATGTCTCACGTGTTCCAGATAGCATTGATTCAGCGGATATCATCAAACTGTAACATCAAGGAAACTAGGTTGACAATCTAGCTAAAGAGGGAGCAAAACTGATACAGCAAAGAATACCTGGTAAATTATGAAGAAGCAAAACCAATAATCAAAGAGCAATACAATGTAAAGTGGGAGAAAGAACACCCCAAATACCATGCAGATGACGGATACTACCATCTGTCCAGAAAAGACCACGTTATCATACTACGTCTCCGGACTGGCCACAACAGAATGAGACACCGCCTGCACACTAAATTCAAGATAGGTACCACCAGCCTATGTTACTGTGGTCTGGCAAACATGATAGCAGCACATGTACTTCAGGACTGCCCCCCAGCACACAGATCTAAGGAGACGGATGTGGCCTACTATGCCAACTCTCCTCGAGGAGAAACTGTGCAGTGGTATTGAGACCCTGAAAAAGACATAAGAATTTCTTGAAGAATGCGAACTCCGAGCCTAAATGAGAGATTAAGAAGAAGTATTTCTCGGAAATCCATTTGTTGTTGACATTTGATACAACTTGAGCTGAGCTAACCCTTAATGTTTATTTGGCAGCAAGTTTCTGTGGCTCTACTTGCATCCCGAAGCATACTTTGAGGTGGAAAGGGAAGGGAGCGAGGAGGGTAATCCTAGTTCTAGCTGTAGTGCAATGTGAGGTTCATCAGTAAACTCATCACTATGGAGACGACAGTATCAATCCCTACCTTGTTGCCGGACTGCTTAACTTCATGTATTTATACTGGTTTAGAAGACTCTGCAGAGTCTGTATACAGCCAGTTTCTTGGAGGGAGGTTTAACCGATGTGCGAGTCCATCTTAATGAAGCTAAGTAGACAGGCAGCCAGTTAGGCGCCATCTATAGCTGCTCTTAAAAAACCACCTGGGGAAAGGAACAAATAACTTGGGTAGATTTTTAACTTGCATTTGGTCAGGGCAGCGGCTGTTAAGCCTACTCTTCTCTATTTCTAGCTGCCAGAGAATTTTTAACGTGCTCGACACTGAACACGGGAGTCCGATCTCACTACCCAGAGAACAGGGGAATTTTTACCAGAAGATGCATGTAAAAAAAATCCTGATCTTCACCGTGATTCGAATCTGCGACCTACGGCACCCGAGACGGACACCTTACCTCAAGACCACTGAGCCCCCCCGTACGTGCTGAGACAGTCTGTTTCCAGAAGCACACAAACAAGGACACAAGGTGGGGTGGTCTTGATCAGTATGTTTCACATAATCCTGACTACTTTTTGCTCCCAGGGAATCAATCATATAGGATGCTGAGCAGTACATGAGCTGCAGTGGTCAGCGACCCATAGCTGACTGCTAGTGTCAGGGCCAGTGAAACAGAGCTGCCATGACCCTTCTACACCTCCATGCGGTGATCCTAGATAACAGGCTGTAGCAGGGCAGACTGGCTAAGGAGGAGGGATCGAAGAGGGAATGCGAACCCGGTACCCAAAAAATGCTTACTGAAGTCGGATGTGTTGGACCGAAAGGCGCAGTCAAGTTGTAAACTACGACACAACGCATTCCGTTCTTTGGACTACATTCTGCTACTTAAGCCCTTTCAGGGATTGGTAATGGGAGATTGAGAATGAATGAATGAAGTCAAGTCAAGTCAAGCCAAGCGTATAGGAAAAGTGAAGTCAAGTACAATATTATTACTTACTTTAGACAGAAGCTGTGAAATTTCCATGGCCATTGTATCAAACATGTGGTCACTGCTGGCCTTGTTTAACAATGGGGCTGTGTCACTGTGAATAGAGATTATGTACACTTATTACTGTACTAGAATTAAGTATTCAGCAAGCATTTTTTTGAGCATTCCCTCTTCAATCCCTTCTCCTTAGCCAGTCTGCCCTGCTGCAGCCTGTTGTCCAGGATCACAGCGTGGAGGTGTAGAAGGGTTTTGGCAGCTATGGTTCGCTGGCCCTGACGCTAGCAGTCAGCTATGGGTCGCTGACCACTGCAGCTCATGCGCTGCTCAGCATCTTGATCCCGAATTAAGTATTCAATCACAGTACTAGAATTAAGTATTCAATCACAGTACTAGAATTAAGTATTCAATCACAGTACTAGAATTAAGTATTCAATCACAGTACTAGAATTAAGTATTCAATCACAGTACTAGAATTGTAGTATTCAATCACAGTACTAGAATTAAGTGAAGCAGGTGATCCTGGTCAGCATGAAAACAGGACATAACAAATTGAATAGCCATTTGGGGCCGAAGATGCAGTAGTGAATGGGCTATGAGTCACTGGCTGCTTGCAAGAGGGTCAGCGAAGCACAGCTGGGCAAAACCCTATTCTGCCTCCAAGTGGCGGCCCTGGAAACAAACTGTACTAGTCTGATTGGGATCGCAGTGGGAAGGCAAACCCGGTACCCAAAACAGCCAGCTGAAATTGGATGTGTTGCAGCCTCACTGTAAACTTCAACACAATGTCCTTTTCAGGATGAATGCTGAATAAGTAGAAGAATAGCTACTTACACAGACCAAAATTAGCATTATCATCCATGGGTATGTTCAGACAAGTGGCATAGACAGCTGAACACACCCTACAAGAGGCCTTTATATGCTTTGCCTACTGAGCACCCAGTACTGACCCATGGAGACAAATGTCAACACAAAGCTGTTTGGAAGCCTTAAAGAACTCTCCCCTACAGCAACACCTTTATTCAGAGAACTGACTTTAAAAGTAGACATATCAACAACATTTGGTAAACGAGAAGGAGATTACTTAGTCACTTCTATTCTGCCTCAAGGCGTAGGGGTTTGCCAGAAACAGTGACAAACACGAAATGTTGTCTAAGCTTAGTTCTTAGTCGACCTGTACTTTTACAGGGACGTATGCCTCTGTGCAGGTTCCAGCTTTGGCATGAGATGGATGTAGTCAGGAGGAAGATTTCCTGCTTAGCTGACTAAGCCCGAGCAGCTTATTACTCGGCTGTGTTGGGACAAGTTCCATGGAGGGTGGTTACTTACTTACTTACTTAGTCGCTCCTCTTCTACCGTGAGGTGTAGAGGTTTTCCAGAGAGAACACCACACTGCTCTATCCGCCGTCTTTTTCCTGGCCTCTTTCCAATCTAGCCCTCGATCACTTAGGGACTTTTGTATGTTGTCTTCCCAACGTACTTTGGGACGTCTTGGGGGTCTGTGTCTTTTACTTTTTATCTCCCATGACCGCTTTGGTATCCGATCTTCTTCCATTCTACAGACATGGCCAAACCCCCGTAGTTGGGACTGTTCCACTCGTGTCTTCGAGTTTGCTACATATTGTCTGGTTACGGATCTTGTCCCTTTTCGTCACCTGAACCGCCTTTCCTAGGTACCTCATTTCTGAAGTGTGTAGTTGCCTTTCTTGGGCTGTAGTTATTGCCCATGACTCACATCCATATGTCAGGACAGGCACATAGGTCAAGTGGTATACATCCATCTTTATTTTCCTGCTTATTTCTCTTTTGCTGAGGAATCCTCTGTTTATTGCATGGAAAAGTCGGAGGGTGGTTAACCGATGTGAAAGTCCATCTTAAAATACTCAAACACTGGAATGAAGTAGACCTGCAGCCTGTTAGACCGCTGCAGCTCATCCACTGCTCAGCCTCTTTATCCCACTGCGATTTTCTGAGGTGAGCCTGTTGAGTCTGCATTGCATTACAGCAAACAGTAACTAGGTTGGAATTCTTCAGTACACTGTGAGATGTAAGAAGGGCCACAAACCTGCTATCACTCCTTTCGGGATATAGGCCATTGACCCACCCCAAACAAGTTCTTTGAGCCGTCCTTTCTGCCTCTCTTCAAATGAAACCCAGGGACTGAAGTTAATTTTCAGTCTTCCTCCCTTGTGGATTCCATGCATGGGCATGTCTGCCCACGTTTGATGGTGCTTTCTGTATCATGTGTCCTATTCAACTCCATTTCCTATATTTGCTTTGCTGCTCCCCTGGTTGTTATTGGCCCCATAAACCTTCATTCCTCACCCTGCCTTGTCAGTCTATACCCACAATCCTCTGCAGACATTTCTTGGCAGCAAACAACTGGAGTTTTCTCTGTATTGTCTTTGTTCTTATCAAAGGGGACTCAGTGGCCTTGAGGTAAGGTGTCCGCCTGGGTGCCGGAAGTTGTGTGTTTGAATCACGGTGGAGATCAGGTTTTTTTTCACGTGGATCTCCCGTGTACAGCACGGCAAATATTCCTGGCAGTTAGAAATCAAAAAGAGTAAGCTTAACGGCCACTGCCCGGACAAAATTCTACTCAAGTTATTTTTACCTTTCCCTGCGAGGTTTGTTAAGAGCAGCTATAGATGGCGCCTAACTGGTTGCAGATCTACTTAGCTCTAGTGTTTGAGTCTATTAAGATGGACTAGCACATCTGTAAAAACCACCCTCCAAGAAACTGGTTGTATACAAAATCTACAGAGTCTTCTAAACCAGTATAAAAGACATTAAGTTTCTCCATAGAGAAATTCATCAAGAGTGAACTCAGTATGAATAGTGTTACCAGGCATGCCATTAGGGACAACTAAGGAAGACTGAGCTACTACACTCTTTGGGACGACGAGGCTAACGTCTGGTTAGGAAAAACACATTGATCAGACAATGTTGGCTAGGGTCAGGAGAAATATACTGTTCAAGACCCTCACCTGATCTCCTTGTTGGTTGTTCTGGAAATGGCTATTGTCGAGGACAATAGGCAAAACACACTGATCAGACAATGTTAGCCAGGGTTGGGAGAAATATACTGGCCAAGACCCTCACCTGATCTCCTCGTTGGTTGTCCTGGACACGGCTGTTGTTGAGGACAATAGGCAAAACACACTGATCAGACAATTCTAGCCATGGTCAGGAGAAATATACTGGCCAAGACCCTCACCTGATCTCCTCGTTGGTTGTACAGGAAACGGGCTGTTGTCGAAGACAATAGTCTGGCTAACAAGGTAAAGTTCGACGTGATCCCCTAAGAAGTGAGCAACACGCAGATGAAGCCAAGCATGGCACAACTGCCTGGAGGGCCCCGGTCCACTTTCATCAGCACGCTTGGGATGTGAAGAAAGCTACGACAACCCACCACTTAACGCCCTTTTTAGGGCGCACAAAAGAGTAAACCTACTCATGGGCATTCAACAAAAACTACACTCTTTTAAAAATATAAACCACACAAATAAGAAAAGATTATTTCTACTTTCCAGGGCAGAAGAGCAGCAACTGTTAATATTTCTCACTCTTTCCTGTATTCTCGTAAATCTGTCAATGACTTTACCTTTCATATTCCCTGTGTGAAGAGTATGTGGTCCCTAGTTTGCTAAAGGACACAAGTTTCAGATCAATTTCATTTTCAAGCTGTCGTGCCTGGCGCCGTAAATCTGGTTGAAGGATATAAATGGTTGCATTGTGGTTAAACTGTGGCATGTAAACAACGCCTTTCAAATGTAAATGCCACCGCATTTAACATATAAATGCAGGGGTAAGTCAGTAAGTAGATCACAAACTGATGTGAGATAGCTGGAAATATAGTTGGTAGTTTCTAAAGTTGTCATTAGGTAACAGCTGTCATTAGGTAACAGTTGTCATTAGGTAACAGTTGTCATTAGGTAACAGTTGTCATTAGGTAACAGTTGTCATTAGGTAACAGCAACATCCAGATTTGTGACTACTGTAAGTAGCAGAAGCTAGGTGCTGCATGCACTTGTGCAGCCAAGATGCACAAGAGTGACTGCACACAGAGTGTACAATCAAAGAACAGTTTGCTGTTGTGCGTTTTTAGGGGACAAAAGAATTTTCTGCAAATGATATTCATAAGGAATTTCTTCCTGTGAAGTTCTGTTGATGTCTTAGGATGCAATTTGAAGAAATCGCGCAGGCCTGCTGAGTAGAGGAGTACTGCTCCATCATGACAATGCCAGATCACATTAACGCAGGAGAAAACTTACTACCTAGGGTGGCAACTTCTTAAGCATCCACCTTACAGTCCCGAGTAATTTCCACCTGATTGGTGCACTAAAAACCCACCTTGGTGGGGGACATTTCGCGAATGACGAAGAAGTGCTTTTGTGTTGTTGTTTTTTTGCGTTAGCCTTATTTCCCTAATCCCTAAGGCGGTGAGCGTTGCACTGTGGTTTTTATTTTGCGCCTGTCGGCCCAGTGCATCCGACTTCAGCATGCATTTTATGTAAGGGTCTGCTTCCTCCTGCATTTTCTAAGGGTTTGCTTCCCCGGAGGTAATGGCCGGTGCTGTGATGGGGATCGAACCCAGCACCTTCAATTTGTGAGCCATGCCACTTAACCACTAGCCCATGCCGTCCCCTTCCGAAGAAGTTTAACGTTAAGTGCAGATGTGGCTGAGTCAGCAGGCCAAAGACTTCTATGTTGCAGGTTTTGTTGCACTGATAAAGTGATGGGATAAGTATATAAATGTGAGTGGAAATTATGTTAAGAAATAAGGGACAATCTCCCGCTACCAAGCCCTGAAAATGGCCTTGCAAGTAGCAGGATGTAGTCTGGAGAACGGAATGTGTTGTGTCGTGGTTTACATCTTGACTGCCATATTTGCACCTTTCAGTCCGACCTATCCGAGTACAGCAACCATTTTTTTAGTACCAGGTTGCCTCCCCTCTACTTAGCCAGTCTGCTCCCTTGCAGCCTGTTATCCAGGATCACCTTGTAGAGGTGTAGAAGGGTCTTGGCAGCTCTGGTTTGCAGGCTCTGATTAACTATGGGTAGCTCTGACTGCTGCAGCTCATGCGCTGCTCAGCACCTTGATCCCTGGGGCAATCTAATTGCAATAATAAATGGTTTTTAAATTTGCATCGCATTTAGTTTTTAAATTAGCCATTTGTAACATTTTTACTGACTTGCCCTCATTTATATTATATAACACCAAGTAGGGGACGACGTGGCCTAGTGGTTAAGTGGCACGGCTCACAATCTGAAGGTGCTGGGTTCGATCCCCCTCACAGCACCGGCCGTTACCCCAGGGAAGCAAGCCCTTAGAAAATGCAGAAGGAAGCAGACCCTTACATAAAATGCATGCTGAAGTCGGATGCACTGGGCCAACAGGCGCAAAATAAAAACCACAGTGCAGCGCACACCGCCTTGGGGATAAGAGAAATAAGGCGACGCAAAAAAAAATATATATATAACACCAAGCATTTTCAAAGTTCTACATAATTGTCAGAATACAAAGAGACGTCTAATGCACAACTGCTGTGAACAGACAGTATTAAATCAAAACCATTTCTGCTCCCTGGGGAGTATATGTCTTAAACAAACACATGACAAGTCATCAAATGTTAACCTAACTTGTCTATACTGATTGCAATTTTTGTGGCTGAAATTTCTACAGTAGGATGGAGTAGCCAGACTCATGCCCAAACCTGCCTTAGATGTCTCTTACGATGTGGCCGACAGGTTACAGTGTAAGTGTTATTATTTGCTCCACTTTTTGTCCCCGGTAAGATTCTGATTTGAGTTTATTTATTAGTATTCTTATCTTCTTTTGTGTTAGTACTGAAAAGGAAGTTGCATCAGATAACATCGAGGCTGCGTCTTTAGGCCCCATACATCTGATTGCAGCTGGGTATCCTTATCTAATATGTGGACTATGAAAGAAAATATGTGCAAAATAATTCTTCTTGTGTCATTTTTATTCCGTCATTATTGACAGCAAAGACTTTGTCAAAGTATTGATACTATAAAAACCCTGGGTTGACAAAGCTTGTTGGCCTGTTCAGGAAGTTCGCCTTGGAAACCCACAAAAACGTTTTACTCTTTGTATAAAATATATCTAGCAATCATTGACTTTGCCAGTCAGTCATTAAGTTGGCTTCTTGATGCCAGTGTGAGTGTGTAGACAGTAGACTGTAGACAAAAGTAAGACGGCTTGTGTGTTTGGTATTTATTAGAATCTTTGTTGTGCTTTTATTAGTTACCATCACTGATACGTCCATTTTAAATTTAAAAACCGTTAAAATACTTTTAATTGGAAAGCGCCTTCTAACTAACTGGATCGGACATGGGTTGGGCCAAGGAGTAGAACAGTTACACTATGACTACAGTCACTAGTCAGTTTAGACGAAGCTTGAAGGATGGCGACTATTTGATGGCCTCATCGACCTGATATAACGACACACAATCTGTCCGTGGTAGTAAAATGCTGTGCTTACGCCAAAAAGAAGGCTTAAATTTTACAAAACATTTCCACTTGGTTTGGAAAGCTTGAACGCCTAATATTTCAAGCTACCCACCTTCCCATAGATTTCCCATGTCTGTCATGTTATGTGGTCTCATTGTTTCGGCATCTTCTCGCGAGATAATTGGAACCTTTGGTAATCTCCACAAACAGAGAATGGTCCATTTCGTTTTACTTCCGGGTCACTGTTCTGTTCAGCAATTCAGGTGAAAACCAATAATAATAAATTGAAATTGGATGTGAGAAGGAGCAAGAATAATAGTCTGTTATTATAATAGTTGTCCACCAGAATGCAACGGCTCCCGGGTCGACCCGGCCGTTAATGGGTACCGGTTCAGTCCTGGAAGTAAAGGAGGCCGGCGTGATGCTGACCAAGTGCCGTGGGCAACACCACTGCCACTAGTAACACTGTTACTGTAGTGTTAGTAACAGACTAACACTTACAATAGCACCATAATTCCTATTCGCCGCATGGCGTAACGGGATCTTGACTTTTTTTTTACTTTACATACTCGTAGGTGGCAATATTATCAAACTGAGACTACACTAACACACTGATTGTGTTGTAACTTGTGAGTCACAATTAATTATGTGGTTGATTGATCGGATCTGATGATATGAATGATTTTCAATGAAAGGTACAAACTGAAGAGTGAAGTGCTGTCAAATTGCAATAGTGGTAATTGCCTATAGATAGTCACTACCACCTGGGAATACGTAGTCCAAAATCGCTTAGCCTGGAAGGTCGCGGTAAAAACGGACATTGCAGTCAGCGAGGGTAGTGTGTGCAGGCAGCCCATGATAAATGCGTGATCAGACAGAGAGGGAATACCAATTACCACCTGCAAAATATGTTTGCCAGTGATGTAATATAACTTTTTGTACTTGAATTGGATTGATCAGTCACGAGCACACTCACAAACTCAATGATGTAGTATGACACAGTATGATGTTGGATGTCCTCATCTACGACAATGGTCCCATCGACAAATTATAAAAAATCAGAACCATTTCAACTCTCTGTGGAGCACGTCTTCAACAAAAACACGTCACTTCTCCTGTGCTGAGACATCTGTTCAAACATATCCACATCATCCCTGTGTCTTTTATGTTTGCCTTGAACCCTCTTCTCCATGTATTCTAGTTTTCCTCAACCTCTCTTTTGCCCTGGAAATTCTAGAACAGAAAGGGCTTACAGCGACTCTGCTTATATCAAAAGTCATACTGAAGAAGGTGGACCACCTCACTGAAGTCCAGTTCAAGGCTTTTCAGGAGTCTCAGCACTGCAGAAATCACAGTGCAGATACCCACCTCATTGGCCAGGCTGTTGCAACATACCATGTTCCTAGGTGCACAGTGTAGACTTTATCAGTATGTTATTCCGACTCATAATACCAGCCATATCACCCAAACTTTGTTATTTTGTTCATTCTAAGGATGGGTCCTATTCATCTCAACTCTCTATCTTGCTCTCTTTTATTTTCCACTGTAGTGGTTGCATTTTTACTCTTTGCTACATACATCTCTGTCTTGTTTAGCTAGGTTTTACACCCAAGGTATCCTATAAACTGCATACCATATAAATAAATGGGCTCAAAGTAAATTACATGTAAAGCTTCTTCTTCTTCATTCATCCTCAGATCAAGGTCCCGGTTTCACTTACAAAGGACACCATTGTTTATCTCCATACATACAGCTTTTGTCTCATTTCTGTGTTGAGAGGCCAGTATTGCTCTCTCTTTTTCTGTGTGAGCATGAAGCTTTGTAGGATGTGTTCCACGGTCATAGTATGCTCCCCACTTGTCATCTGCCCCAATTATCATTTTGTTGTAAAGATGACCCGTGAGTCTGTTATGCCTAGTTCTCAGTCTGAAGATGAGGACTTGCTCTTCTCTAGTTAAGTTAAAGTAGCACATATAAAGCTTTTGACAGTGTGTCAGTCACCTTTTGCAACATGCCTTGCAGGTACAGTCTTATTATTCATGCCCCAGTAATACACAGGCTCATATTAAAATATAATAAATAAATTCGGTAATTATATCAAGAAATCTGCCAAGGCAGATTTTGCCTGTCATGCTGACCGTCTATGATCACGGGTTAAATTCAGAGTCCGGGGCAACGGAATGGATAGACCAGCACAAAGAATACAAACCAGAAAATGATAGCATAGACAAACTTGGCAGAGATGAATAGACAAAGATCTTCAGACTCAGAGAAAGAGAGCCAGCATTGAGGAAATGCTCTTGAGTTGTGTCCGGGGAACCTCTATGTTAGTGACTAGGTCTTGCCAGAGGACACCTAGGGTACATCGTTGGTTGCACATCTGGAAGACCTTGAGCCACTCCCAATCTTCAGGTCTAGGCACCGTACAAGAGGATTGGAATCAAAGAGAATCTATATAGGTACATCTTGGTTTCTAGAGAGAGTCTCAGCTGGGACCAGGCTCAGTACACAATGTTCATGGATGATGCCACAAGGTCGATCCCCTGAGTGATTTCCAGGCCACTTCATGCATCAGACATCAGTATGATATACAGAAGAAATCTCACTGGTCCATAGAAACAACACTGGAAGAGAAACTTTATGGACCTGTATGTGAACTACAAAAGACAGTGAAGTTTAAACAAGAGGCAACATTGCAGATATAGACAATATTTTCGAACGAAAGAAGATCAGAAGTCAGTTTGTTGCTCAGGAAGATGAAGTCCGTGGTGGAATTGGCGTGTTTGTTGTTGACAATGATTTCAGTTGCAGACGGACCATTACCAATACTTAGAATTTCTGACACTCGTAGCTGAGAGTTGGCATAAAAATACTATTTAGCTGTATTTCAGCTGTCTCTTTGTCTTAATTGGAATGTGTTTATGTCTTAGTAATGGTGAGAGCTGATAGGAAACCATTTTAGAAAGTACAGGTAGGCAGGCCACATGGTACGCATGCCTGACAATAGATGGACATGTAAAGTGACGTCATGGTGGCCCTACACCTTTAATCGTCGCTTCGGACATCCACCAATGAGATATAGAGATGTCCTTCGAAAAGACCATGGTCCGCCATGGTACTTAATGGCAAAGGACAGATGAGTTTAGATGACATTTGGGTACCTGGAATAGGGCACATAATGGGCCTGAATGAACACCAATATTACAGTCAATATGTTAATATCAGCCTAAAACTTATTTTGTACGCATAATATTCAAGAACAAGTTAGAGGACCTTTTTTTAGTAATTTATAGAACTACTCAACTAGCCCTTAAGTTCAGTTCAACTGCCATCTCCGCATCGAAGTTCGGCTGCAATGGATCTCCAGTGTACTTGACCTTTTGCCATAATGGTGCAATCTGACAGGCTTTTTTCCAGTCCATCGCCTGATGCACAAAATATGCTTGAATAATAACCAGGATTACAGTATTACTTGTTTTTTAAATTTTGTTGCAGTGTCAAGAATGTCGTTATTTCAGTCAACTAATAAAAGCTCTTGGTGCAAACTGAACTACTTTATTCGTAGTTTATCATCAGTTCAACCACACCACAACTATGGTTTGTCAGGAAAGGGAAAATCAAGGTTTGTTATTGTGGATTACATCGTACATCATTTGTTACTCCGTGGTCTCGAGGTAAGGTGTTCGCCTCGGGTACCGAATCACGGTGGAGACCAGGATTTTTTTCACATGGATCTTCTGGTAATAATTCCCCTGATCTCTGGGTAGTGAGATCGGACTCCCGTGTTCAGTGTTGAGCACGTTAAAATTCCTTGGCAGTTGGAAATAAAAAATCTACCCGAGCTATTTGTATCATTCCCCAGGGGGTTTGTTAAAAGCAGCTAGAGATGGCGTCTGACTGCGTGTCTTCTTAGCTCTAGTGTTTGAGTCTATTAAGATGGACTCGTACATCGGTTAAAAACCAACCCTCCAAAAAACTGATTGTATACAGACTCTGTAGAGTCTTCTAAAGCAGTATAAAGACGTTAAGTTAAGTTTCACCCCTATAAGAGTATAGAGACCACAGCTGCAGATGACATCCTTATAGGAAGCAAGAGTTTTGATCATTTTACAGCTTTCACATCCACATGTTACTTACTTACTTACTTACTTAGTCGCTCCCCTTCTACCATGAGTTGTAGAGGTACATCCACATGTTAATACTCATATTTTGTTGGAGCTGACCAGTCTGAGTTTGATGTATTTGCTCAGTGTTTTGAACCTCCTGATATTTGTTAATTGGTTAAATGCAAATGAGGCCACAGTGATTTGAGTGAAGATTTCACTTGTTGTGTCACTAACCTGTGCCATTTTACTCCCTAAGTAGGTCAAATGTTCTACCTTCTGTAATATGTTTTCATTCAACTGAGACCCGACTGGTCAAAGTGGAAAAATGTTGCAGTCCAGGCACAAGAAAAGATTAGAAACAGTGCTGCGCTCTCAAAGGAAATCATTAAACCAATACCAGCATGCTCCATCTGCTGCCTCCGGAAAGGAAGACCCTTTCCTAATCACATGTGTAATATTCCCAACATAGAAGACAAAAAGTCACAAACAGAGGAATAGTTACCAGTTACATCAACCAAAAATGTCTACCAACAGCCTGGACATATGCCTAAACTGATGGCTCAGCAGAAGAGGCCACTGAAAATGGGGGAGGAGGCATCACTGTAAAACTGAAAACGGGGGAGGAGGCATCACTGTAAAACTGAAAACAGGGGAGGAGGCATCACTGTAATACTGACAAAGGGGGAGGAGGCATCACTGTAAAACTTAAAAAAGGGGAGGAGGCATCACTGTAATCTTGAAAAAGGGGGAAGAGGCATCACTGTAAAACTGAAAAAAGGAGAGGAGGCATCACTGTAAAACTGAAAACGGGGGAGGAGGCATCACTGTAAAACTGAAAACGGGGGAGGAGGCATCACTGTAAAACTGAAAACAGGGGAGGAGGCATCACTGTAAAACTGAAAACAGGGGAGGAGGCATCACTGTAAAACTGAAAAAGGGGGAGGAGGCATCACTGTAAAACTTAAAAAAGGGGAGGAGGCATCACTGTAATCTTGAAAAAGGGGGAGGAGGCATCACTGTAAAACTGAAAAAAGGAGAGGAGGCATCACTGTAAAACTGAACACGGGGGAGGAGGCATCACTGTAAAACTGAAAACGGGGGAGGAGGAATCACTGTAAAACTGAAAAAGGGGGAGGAGGTATCACTGTAATCCTGAAAAAGGGGGGAGGAGGCATCACTGTAAAACTGAAAAAGGGGAAGGAGGCATCACTGTAAAACTGAAAACGGGGGAGGAGGCATCACTGTAAAACTGAAAACAGGGGAGGAGACATCACTGTAAAACTGAAAAAGGGGGAGGAGGCATCACTGTAAAACTTAAAAAAGGGGAGGAGGCATCACTGTAATCCTGAAAAAGGGGGAGGAGAGGTTTCACTGAAAAATGGGGAGGAAGCATCACTGTAAAACTGAAAAAGGGGGAGGAGGCATCACTGTAAAACTTAAAAAGGGGGAGGAGGTATCACTGTAATCCTGAAAAAGGGGGGAGGAGGCATCACTGTAAAACTGAAAAAGGGGGAGGAGGCATCACTGTAAAACTGAAAACGGGGGAGGAGGCATCACTGTAAAACTTAAAAAGGGGGAGGAGGCATCGCTGTTAAAAGGTGAGGAGGCATCACTGTAAAACTTAAAAAGGGGGAGGAGGCCACTGGGAGAGGATGCAGCAACTTCAGGACCAGAGCCCTGAGACAAGCAGCTGAGACCCTGATAAACCACAAGGAACAGGCAGAAAAGCAAGTGGTCATTCTCGCAGATGCCCTCTTAGTGTTAACCGGAAAATGTACTCAGCGCTCTGGCAGACTCACTAGAACGCCTGTCCCAGTGCTTAAAAAAAAAGCATAGTTCAGTAGATACCGGCCCATTGCAACAGGCCAGACAACGAGGTGGACAGACTTGCCAGAGAGGTAGGAATACTGCAGCAGAGTGTTACATAAATCACGTACGATGATACTAAAGCAGTCATCAGGGCAACGTACAGTGCAAAATGGAAAAAAGACCACCCTGGCCACATAGAAAACGATGCTTACCATCAGCTTTCCAGGCGAGATTCAGTGATCATTCACCAGCTATGCACAGGTCACAACAGACTGAGGCGCCATCTGTACAATAAGTTCAAGATTGGCACTACGGATATTTTTACCTGTGACACAGCCCCCATGACGGCAGAACATATTTTGCAGTCCTGTCCATCATATACCGATAAAAGATGCAGCATTTGGCAACAGCCAAGGCTCTGTACACTTCTGTACAGCTTCTCGTGGAAGAACACTGGCTGTTGTTAAATGCTATTTCTTTTGTCGGTATACAGTGGACAGGACTGCAAAATATGTTCTGCTTTCATGAGGGCTGTGCCGCAGGCACACAGGTCTGTAGTGCCAATCTTGAACTTGTTGTACAGATGGCCTCTAAATCTGTTATGACCTGTGCGTAGCCGGAGAATTATCACCTAGTCTCACCTGGAGAGTTGATGGTAGGCATCATTTTCTATGTGGTCAGGGTGGTCTTTTTTCCATTTTGCACTGAACGTTGCTTTGATGAATGCTTTTGTCTCATTGTATGTGATTTCTGTATCACTCTGCTGCAGCATTCCTCCCTCTCTGGCAAGTCTGTCTGCCTCCTCGTTGCCTGGAATGTTGCAGTGAGCTGGTATCCACTGGACTGTGCTTATTTTGAAGCACTGGGACAGGCGTTCGAGCGAGTCTGCCAGAGCACCGAATTCATTTTTGTGCTGGTTCTTGAGCGCCATTAACACTGCGAGGGCGTCTGTGAAAATTACCACTTCCTTTTTTGCCTGCTCCTTATGGTCTATAAGGGTTTCAGCTGCTTGTCTCAGGGCACTGAAGTTGCTGCAGCGTTTCCCAGTGGCAAATGCTGTTGAGTGTACTTTGCTTTTAGTTTTATAGCGATGCCTCCTCCCCTGTTTCCAATGGCATCTTTGGCTGAGCCATCCGTATAGGCGTGTGTCCAGGCTGTTGGTGGAAATTTTTGGTTGATGTAATTTGTAACTATGTTTTTTCTGTTCCTCTGTTTGTGTCTTTTTGTCTTTGATGTTGGGGATGTTGCATATAAGATCAGGGAAGGGTCTTCCTTTTCAGAGGCAGCGGACGGAGCATGCTGGTATTGGTAAATTGAGGTCTGAAGACGAACTAGGAAGAAGATAAATATATTTCCATCGAGTGGGATATCAGTGGCTCTGTATGTGAGATTCCTGATTTTTGCTTTATAAGCATTTATCTACAGGCCTATCTGTTTTAAGTTGACAGAGTATATCTTTTCCTGAGTCCCCTCAATTCTTGTGCTCAGAAGAACCAAATGGTTTGTGAAGGCAAGGTCAGTTGCTGACAAATTATTCCAATTTTTGTTTGTTTTGCATTTTCCTTATTTCTCTATTTCCCAAGTGGGTGTACATTGCATTATGTCTTTATTTTGCCCTTGTCGGGCCAGTGCATCTGACTTTGGCATGCATTTTATGTAAGGGTCTGCTTCCTCTCGCATTTTCTAAGGGTTTGCTTCCCCAGCCTAAGACAACTTGGTGGAGAACCATTCTTCTTCTTCGTTCGCTCTTAATCTCACGCTACCAAACCCTGAAAAGGGCTTTGCAAGTAACAGAATGCGCTGTGTTGTAGTTTACAGCTTGACTGCAATATTTGCGCCTTTCGGTCCAACACATCTAACTTCAGCGAGCATTTTTTGAGTACCAGGTTAGCATTCCCTCTTCAATCCCTTCTCCTTATCCAGCCTGTTCTGTTGCAGTCTGTTATCAAGGATCACTGTGTGGAGGTGTAGAAGGGTCTTGGCACTAATATAAAATAATAATTTTTGTAACTTTTTGTTCTATTAATTTATTAAATAACTTTGTCTTCTTAATAATTCCCATTAGATCAAATTTAACCGCATCATCATCAGTGCCAAAAGTTCACGGAGAAGTAATTTTTGGTCATCACCCAACATTTTTAGCCTTGAAAGCCAGAAAGAGAAAAGCTTTTCACTGTGTATATGTGGATAGCAAGAACACAACTGGAGGTATAGTTGAATTGACTTATTAAATTTAGAACTTACTTAGTCATGTATGCTAGTCTTCTTCTTATTAGCTATGTATTTTATTATGTCTGCACGTGAAGACCTATTTTCTGGATAAAAGTTTCTGTGGTGGAGAGTTCTTTAACACTTTACACCCTAAACCTTGGGAGGAAGACTAACGTCTGGTCAGGCACAATATACTGATCAGGCATGTTAGTCAGGGCCAGGCAAAACATACTGACCAAGACCCTCATCCTGGAGAACCTGTATTTCACAAGAAAAATTAAAGAGGACCTCTTTGGCTGAGGGTAGTTGAGATAGACGACTCCATGCTCAATCCTTAGAGTTTTTTTGCGTTCGCCTTATTTCTCTTATCCCCAAGGCGGTGTGCGTTGCACTTTGGTTTTTATTTTGCGCCTGTCAGCCCAGTGCATCCGACTTCAGCATGCATTTTATGTAAGGGTCTGCTTCCTCCTGCATTTTCTAAGGGTTTGCTTCCCCGGGGTAACGGCCGGTGCTGTGATGGGATCGAACCCAGCACCTTCGGGTTGTGGGCCGTACCACTTAACCACTAAGCTACGCCGTCCCCCTCAGAGTTTGACTTGATTTAGTTGCGCTATTTCAACCCTGGAATGGTGATGTTTTCGTTAATTTTTCTTGTGGTTTTTAGCTTCTCCAGGATGAGATAGTAGACTCCATACTCAATCCTCACAAGTCCGGTAGCTGCTGAATGCCCACAACGAGTATGTTTACTCATTTGTGGGCCCTAAACAGGTCGTCAAGGTGGCAGACTGCAGTAGCTTGCCGAAGGTGGGTCGGTGTCCTTTAGACCGTTGTGCTATGCTTGGCTTCATCTGCATGTCACTCACTACTATGGGGATCATGTTAATCTCCCACCTCGTTAACCAAGCTGCTATGAAACAGCCTTTTTTTCAGTGAGAGTTGCGTGGAAATATGGTGGGGGTCTTGATCAGTATTTTTCACCTGACTCTGACTGACATTGTCTGAAAGGTATTTTTTTCCTGACCAGACATTAGTCTCTCCTCCCCCTCACAAGTCTGGCGAGCCTAATATCCGGCAAGAAAAATTAAAGAAGACCTGACCACTAGAAGGGTAGAAAAAAAGCATTCAAGTCAAGTCAGACTCGTGTCCGGCTGAAGATGCAGCATTGAATGAGCTGACAGCAACCAGTGACTGAAAGCTGGCTCATTGTATCAGGATCAGTGATCCATAACTGACCAAGACCCTATTCTACCTCCAAGTGATGGCCCTCGAAACAGTCTAAAACCATGCAGTCTGGCTAAAAGATTAGGGACTGAAGAGGGAAGACAAACCTGGTCCCAAAAATGCAGTGCAGAAATCGGATGTGTCTGGCCAAAAGGCGCAGATATCACAGCATTGCCATCAACTATGACACAATGTCACAAACATCCTTTTCAGAACGAACGCAAAATAATAATTGTGAGGATTGAGCTTGGAATCGACTAACTCGTCCCCGGAAAACCTAAAATCCACAAGACAAATTCCAGGCTAGAAAAAAAGAAATGAAGTCAGTGGTATGAAAGATCAAAAATAATATAAATTTGTTGTGGGTTTTGCAGAAAACATAAATTCAGCGATGAAAAACATTTTGGAACTCGTGTCGCAGCAAAATATTCCAGTGCAACCATTGGCCAGAGATATATTAGACCAGTTAGCTGGAAACAGACCTCACCAGGTATTTGATGCCTTTATTATTCGCAATTGTTCATTTGCAGTATATGCCTACTAGATATGTTCGAGCGACTGTCTCTCATAAGTGGAGTGCCACAGGGCTCAGTTTTGGAACCAATTTTGTTCTTGATATATATATATATATATATATATATATATATATATATATATATATATATATATATATATATATATATATATATATATATAAACGATTTGGACAATAATTGCAAAATTCATGGATGACACAAAACTATGCAGAAGTGTCTCATTTAAAACAGAAGTGGACATATTGAGGTCAGATTTAGATCAAATTTAGGAATGGTTTGATAGCTGGCAAATGGAGTTAGATAAATGTGCAGTCATCCACATGGGTGGATCGAATATGGAAAATAATTACAGAATGGGAGAGAACAATATTAGAATGATGGAAAAGGAAAAGGACATATGGCTTATAATAGATCATACAGGTAAAGCGAGTGAGCAATTTCAGGTAGCAGGGAAAATGGCAAAAGGAATGTTAGGTATGATAAACAGAAATATTAAACATTAGAGCAAGGAAGTGATCGTCAAACTGTATAAAGCATTAGTTAGACCTAGCTTGGAGTACTGTGTACAGGTGTGGAGTCCTTATCATAGAGGGGATATCTTCTTCTTCTTCATCGTACACTGTTTACAGCGAAATTTTCGTTGCACTGTTTTATTTTGTTAAGCCTGTGGCTCAGTGCATCCGATTTCAACAGGCGTTTCTGTAGGGTTGCTCTCCTTAGCCTTTGGCTGTCCCCAGCCTAACTGCAAGGCAGCAGTTGTTTTTGGTCAGAGTTGTCTCTCTTTGGAAGTTGTCTTGCAGGACTATCGAGTCTTCCCTACTCGTGTCTATAGGGTTTGGCAATGATATGATATGATGGACTATGTACTAGTTTATACTATCCCGGAAGAGAGGCAGTCCAGTGTGACTGTGTCCCAGGATCGTCACGTCCTGCCAGAAACGTAGCATATGCATGTGAGTGAGGTATCTCTTTGCTCCCTTTATTTTCTCGACTCATCTGCAGTGATGGTACGCCTAGCATTCCCCGCCACCTGGGAGGTTGTCACAATAGGGCAGGGGGTGCAATGTCCGCTGGACTGCATCTCTTCTGCGTCCATTGGGGTGACTGATAGCAGACAGAGGCAAAGAGCAAGGCAGGAGTGCATTTAACCAGGTGCATTTCTGCGGCTCGACCGGGCCGGGCTGAGACGCAAGCCCCAGCCATGTCGTAGCCTCCCATCACAGCAGTGCTGAGATTTAGGGCAGGATTCTGGCTTAGAGGCGTTCGGCCGTAGTCCCTCAGATGATAGCTTCGCACCATTGGCTTATCAGCCAAGCACGTGGACCAAATGTCAGCGACCTGTGATTCCTCTCGAAAGAGTGCACGGAGATGTTGTTCGCCTTGTGTGCGGACATATCTCATGGTCAAGGGTTGAGTCTCAGCAGTTCGCAGTGAGATGGCTGCTCTACTGCTTAAGACACTCCGACCGAGAACTAAGTCTTCTACTAGTGGTTTCATACCTCATCGCCGTATGGGGTGAATATCGCGCAGCTTCCCGCCCGCTTTGATCGACGGACGGCAGATATCTCTTTCTGCGGCTCGACCAGGTCGGGCTAAGATGCGAGCCCCAGGTCCCAACCATATCGTAGCCTCCCATCACAGTGGTGCGGAGATTTAGGGCGGGATTCCGGCTTAGAGGCGTTCGGCCGTAATCCCTCACATGGTAGCCTCGCGCCATTGGCTTATGAGCCTAGTATGTGTTCAAATGTCTGCGACTCCTCTCGAATTGAGCAGGATTACCGTAGCAACGCCCTGTCATTAGTAGGGTAAGACTGACCTGTCTTCCGAAGGTCTAATACCAGCACCCGTTCACTATTAGACCCGAGGGGATATAAACATGCCGGAAAGGATACAAAAAAAAAAGGTATATAAGATAATCAAGGCAAAGGTTAAAGTAGGCTATAACAATTATTTCAAAGTACAGCCGCCTTCAAGAACAACAGGGCACAGCCACAAATTAATTAAACAAAGGTCCAGATTAGATACCAGGAAATATTTTGTAGTCAGAATCATGAATGCTTGAAATGCATTGCCATAGGAAATAGAACAGGGTCAATTAATGCATTCAAGAATAGATTGGATGAGCATAGTTATTTTTAGGTCAAGTGAATATAAAAGAAACTGGTTGTATACAGACTCGAGCCATGAACGACGAAACCCTGTCAAATAAACAAATTACTATCAAGCAGGGCGAGAACTTGATCACAGGTAAGAAAGCCGCAAACGCCTTTATCGATCACTATGCCAGAGCAAACCACATCGAGGTCCCTGCAGATAAGCATACAGACATTAGCGAAGAGCTAAAGGGACACAAAAACATAAATACGGCTCCCGAAGAGCACATGATGGCCAAACTAACAATGCGCGAAATGGAAGAGGCTATGAGAACACTAAAGAAAAGGAAATCTCCCGGAAAAGACGGGATAACAAACGAAATGCTGATGGGGCTGGGCCAAACAGCGAAGAGGAAACTACTATCAGTCCTGAACCAAAGCTGGAAAAGGGGTATTGTACCCCAGGCATGGAAAGACGCAATACTGGTACCAGTACCAAAAACAGGAAAGGATAAAACAGATCCAAATGGATACAGGCCCATAAGCCTACTGAGCTGTGTCGGCAAGCTGATGGAACGGATGATAAACACCAGACTGATGTGGCATCTGGAAGAAAAATGAATACTAATTCCACAGCAAGCCGGCTTTAGACAGCACAGATCCACTGAGGACCAGGTCATCCTCATAGCCCAGGAGATAGAAGATGCCTACCAGGCACAGAAACACACAGTAGCTGTTTGGGTGGATCTGGAAAAGGCATTTGACAAAGTCTGGAAGGACGGACTTAGAGTCAAGCTAAGAAGAAGTGATGTCTGTGGGAAGATGTACAAGTGGATCAACCACTACCTCAAACAAAGAACGGCCAGAGTCCAAGTACAAGGGCAGATGAGCAAAAAGGTGACACTCGAGCAGGTAGTACCCCAAGGGGGAGTATTGTCACCCACACTCTTCCTGGTATATATAAATGATATTACAGAGAATATACCAAGAAGAGTCCATAGCTCAATGTTTGCAGACGATCTGGCTATGTGGACCTCTGAAAAGAATCTCACCATAGCAAGAAATCGGATGCAGACGGCCCTAACATCGCTGGAAGAGTGGGCGAACTCATGGCTGGTCAAAATAAACGAGGAGAAAACCACATGCACAATATTCTCGCTTTCATTAAAACCCCAAAGTACCAAATTAAGTCTAAATGGCAAAATCCTGCAGCCAAACGACAACCCAACCTATCTGGGAGTCACATTTGATCGGCGCATGACATGGAAAAGTCAGATTGAGAGAAACCGAATGAAAGCCAGAGAAAGAATGGCAATCATGAGGAAACTTGCTGGCACAAGCTGGGGAGCAGACGAAGGCATACTAAAGAAACTGTACACTGGAAGAGTGAGACCAGTTCTCGAGTATGGCATTGCGGCATGGACAACAGCAGCGAAGGCGAACTTCGATAAAGTTAACAAACTTCAAAACCAAGCCATGAGAATTATAACAGGTGGCATGAAGTCAACGCCAATTGTAGAACTTGAAAAGATTACAAAACTGCAATCCATGACCGATAGAAGAGACTGCAGAGCCCAGCTGCAGTCAGAGAAACTCCGAAGACTGACGGACCATCCAATGTACCAGAGACTAAACAATTTGGGAAATGGGAAACTAAAGCGGAGAAACTTTGCAGAAATAGCCAAAGCAAAGATGCACGAAGATCCCATAAACGCACTAACAACACCAAAACCCATCACTGCTGTACGAAAACCTACCTGGAGGCAGGATATATTTCCTGAGGTGGTAGAAAATATACCAGGTATTGCAAACAAAAACTGCCAGACTGAAAAAGAAAGGAGAGACACTACCCTAAGCTTCATAACGAAAAGCTACCCAAGCATGGACTGGACCCATGCATACACCGACGGTTCTGTAACAAGCACTACACAGAACGGAGGGGCAGGAGCATTCCTGAACCTACCAAATGGCAGAAAAATAACACTGTCATTCGCTACTGGTAAGTACACAAGCAATTTCAGAGCGGAGGCAGAGGCACTGAGGGCGGCAGTGGAAGAAATGGTGACACACAGTGAAAATGAGAGCCATATAGTCCTGCTGACAGATGCTCTCGCCGTAGTCACAGCGCTAAAAAGCCAGAAAAACACTGAGCTTAATGACTTAAGAGCAGCACTCTGCAAACTGTGCCAGCAGTCCGCACCTAAAAGGGTAGTGGTACAGTGGGTTCCGTCACACTGCAACATCCAAGGCAACGAGGAGGCAGACAGACTGGCAAAAGAAGGTGCAAGACTACCACAAACAGATACCAGTATGACGTACGAAGAGTCAAAACAGCTTATCAAAGCCAGATACATGACCAAATGGGAAACCGAACATACTGGTTACACCAAAAACGATGCCTATTACCAGTTGAACCGAAGAGAGCAGGTCGTTGTCTTCAGACTTCGCACTGGCCACAACAGACTGAGGTACCACCTATTCAACAAATTGAAGATAGGGTGTACCGACGAATGCCCGTGCGGTACTGGTAAAATGACCACTGAACATCTGCTGCAGAACTGCCCGACATATGAGGATCAGAGAGAGCAGATGTGGCCATTACCAGTGGAACTGCAAGACAAGCTCTATGGCAGTGGCGAGAGCCTCAGGATGACCGCCGCTTTTTTCGAAAAAATAATGGTTACTGTCTGACTGTGTACGCAGAAGAAGAAGAAGAAGTATACAGACTCTGCAGAGTCTTCTAAACCAGTATAAAGACATTCAGTTAAGTTACAACAAAGGGAGTGAAGAGGGAAAAAGGTCACTTGTCCCTGCGGTCACCACACCAGGTTTTTATTTCACACCCAACAGAAAAAAGACATGTGCCATAATGTGGTTTTCAACCCGTGGCTAGTAGATACGTATCAAAACCCCTCTGGGGCCGAAGATGCAGCAGTTAATGAGCTGGCAGCAGTCAGCAAATCATGACTATCTGCTTAAATCTGGGCCAGATAACCTTGGCTGGCCAAAACCCTATTCCGTTTCTTAGTGGCTGCCCTAGAAACAGGCTGCACTATTGTAGTCTGGCTAAGAGATTAGGGATCGAAGTGGGCATGCAAACCCAGTCCCCAAAAAATGCAGTGCTGAAATTGGATGTGTCGGATGAAAAGATTCTTATATCACAGCCTCGCTGTAAACTATGACACAGCGTCACAAATGTCATTTTCAGGACAACCGCTGAAGAAAAAGAAAACCCCCCTGTCAACCACTCCTATTTGTATTATACTAGCTAGTTACCTGATGGTAACTGAACTAGCATAGTAGTTAGTGCACTGGCGTCGTAGCTGAACGGTCAGTGTTCGGTTCCCAGTTGGTGATGGATTTTTCTAGATCGCAAAACGACTCCCGGGGTCCACCCAGCCTAAAAAATTGGGTTCAAGAATGTGGTAGGGATCGACACTGTAATCCCCATAGTACGGAGCTTACTGAGGATGATCACGTTGCACTGCAGCCGTTGGGAACCCATGTCCACCTTCTTAAGCACTCTCCAGGATGTAAGAAGAGCCACTGTAACCTGCTACAAAAGAAACATCAAGAGTTAATTCAGCAATAATAGCACCAATGAGGTGAGGGTCGAAACTGTAATTCCCATAGTACTGAGCTTACTGAGGATGATCACGTTGCACTACAGCCATTGAGACCCTGATCCTCTATCTGAAGCACTCTCCAGGATGTAAGAAGAGCCACTGTAACTAACCTGCTACCAAAGACACATCATCAAGCGTGAACTTAACTCAGCAATAATAGCTTCGACCAACAAACCCTCTTCATAAAAGTTCAGACCTCATACAATGAAACCTTTAACACTTCATCCCCAACTGCAGGGTCTGCTATAGACCACCAGTCCCTTACAAAACTCACCTAGGTGACATTCAATTGTTTTATATTGTTTCAGGGGGTGTGCATTGATGTGGATAGGTTACAAGTTCCAGAGTGGAATAGCCAGGATTTTCTATCCAGGTACTTTTTCTTCATCCTTATCCATTAGGGTCATCAACCTGCCGAAGATGGATGTGTCAGACTGAAAGGTGAAAATATCGCAGTCAAGTTGTAAACTAGTGACACAACGCATTCCGTTCTCCGGACTACATTCTGCTACTTGCAAAGCCCGGTTCATGGCTTGGTAGTGGGAGATTGAGAACAGACAAAGAAGAAGAAGATACGCTTATCCCATTGCTTTATCAGTGCAAATACAGGCCCATTCAGATTATTTTATGTTCATCAGTCACTTGTCTTGGTTCCTACCTTGAGGCACATTTTCCAGAAATTCAATTGATCATGCATTATGCTGCTGGCTAAACCATGTGAACACCATATTGCAGTTGCTAGACTGTCTATCAGTACTCGCATGTTAGCTCAAATAATTTCCTGCACTAGCCTCACAGATACTTCTGTTGCAACAATGTTTTTGCGCTGCGTTATGTGATAAACACTTCTCACAGTAAACAGGAAACATTTCCTTATGAATATCCATTGCAGAAAGTCTATTTCCGGCCCTCACCCCAAAAAAAAACCAAAACCACACAAAGAAATCTGTATGAAATATGCAATCACCTAGAAATGCCAGACAGAATGAGCTGTACAAATTTCACATCACTAGAGCTAATTGTTTGAGAATATTTTTGCAAGATTTCTATTTTATGTTTTAAAGTTAAGATTTTTATTAGAAGTTTGAAAATAATAAATGTTTATTATTTTCAATTTTCCCCAGAACATCCAGTGTCCCACTCTGGCTATTATTACATAATGTGCAGGTAAATTTGTTATCTCCCTTATGTGTCTAGAAGGTTCCATCCTGCAGAAACAGGAATAGTAACACTGTATCATTCTTTAAATGTTGTATTAGACGGCTAATGAGGGTTGTGTTTGGGACTGGCAACCTCATTATGTAAAAACCAACGGTCTTAGAGACCACTATTGCAAGAGCACATATATGTGTAGACTCAGAATTTCTGTTGACAAATGGAGTGTTTCACTTTAACCCTCTTTTGGGTTGAAACAATTACATTTTTTGTTTAAAACTACATTTTGCGGAACAAGCTTCTATTTATACCAAAACAAATTTTTGGGACTTCAGCAGTGTAATTTTTGTTTTATTTTGGTGTTTCTTTGGTGAATTCGTGTACTGGCTTTTAAAAATAAAAAAAATTTATTGATGTTTTCATTGTTCATGAAAAGTTTGATTCTTTCTTCTACACTGTTCATAACTTGATCATGTACATTTCTGAAATGAAATGGAAGAGAATTAAGCTGGTCAACTTATCACTTAGTATATGTTACAATAGTAAGAGGATTCTAACATGGCGACACCATCTCACCAAAGCTATTTACAGAGACTTTCGAAAAGATTTTTTACTATTACATTGGATCGACAGAGGTGTAAAAATAGATAGCGAGTGGCTCACAAATTTACGATTTGCAGGTGACATAGTGCTCATTAGTCAGACCATTGAGGAAGCCCAACAATCCTTGAACGACCTAAATGGGGTCAGCAGAGCTGCTGGTCTGAAGATAAATAAAAGTAAAACACAATGCCTCAGAAACCCTTACTGCCCAAAGCAGAACATCAAGCTAGGAGAACAAACCATCGAGGATGTCAACTCCTATATTTACCTAGGGCATGAGATAAATGCCAACCACAAAATCGATCACGAAATCTCTAGATGATGTAAAACAGCTTGATATTCCTTTAACTCCATTAAGCCAATACTCCAAAAGATAAAACACACCATGCATGACAATGCACACACTTTCAATTCTATGGTTTTTCCAGCAATGATTAGCAGATGCGAAGTGTGGAACTTGCGCAAAACAGATGCTGGGAATCTTAGAGTCACTCAGAGAGCAATGGAACAGTATGTACACAAATTTCCATACAGGATAGGATCCGAAACGAAGACATTTTTCATCAAACTTTGTTTCTGGACGAGGTTCGAGTGGAGTGAGGCTCATGAAAGGGTGGAGCAGGAGCGTGTACATCCACAAGCAGCAAAGACCATCAGCATCCAGACCCTGCACCACGTGCAGAGAAATACTGAGCACCTATGGGTATATCCAGAGTGCAGTGATGTCGATTCACAGAAACAGAAACATGTTTGCAGATTGTATTGTGTTTGCATCCTGAGTCCCTTACTCCTTACTGAAGAGGAAAGAATAGAACCACTGCACCTTCATGCATGTCGTTAAAAGCATTCAAAGAAGGTTGTGCATGGGGCTAGCAACCTGATCGTGTAAAACAAATTACTACAGAAGGGGAGGAAGGCTAACGTCTGGTCAGGCAAAATATACTGATCGGACATGTTAGTCAAGGTCAGGCAAAATATACTGGCCAAGACCATCAACTTGACTTCCTCGTAGTCCTCCCTGGAAACAGGGCTGTTTTCATGGCATCCTGGCTAACGAAGTGAGGGATGAACGTGATCCCTATAGTAGTGAGTGACACGTAGATGAAGCCAAGCATAGCACAACCACTTGGAGTACCTCGGTCCACCTTCATCAGCACGCTTAAGATGTGATTAAAGCTACTGCAACCTGCCACTTTGCATCCTTTTCAGGGCGCACAAAAGAGTAAACCTACTCATTGTGGGCATTCGTTCGAAACAAACAACAACAAACGATCTCTACAGAAACCACAACTGCATTAGCATGCAACATGCTTTGTTGCATGTTTCATAAAGGAAGTCAACTGCAGCGGTGAATGTATACACCAGCTGGAGAGAAAGTTGGACGAGAAGAAGAAGATTTTATTTTGCATTTCTCAAAATGTCTGAAGTTTTGCTTCAGCTCGAGGAAAACATTCACGTAGACTCGTTAGAACAAGCTTATGGGGATCAGTGCATGAGCTTAACCCATGCCGTGAATGGTTGAGGTCATTAAAGGAGTTCAGGATGACCCACTACATCATCTGATGATGGTCATTTTGGCTCGGTTCATGAGATGGTGCGTTCCAGTCCTCTTCTGGCAGTTTAGGAAATAGCAGAAAAATACTAAATTTTCCATAGGAAATTACAAATGCATTGAAGTTCGTTCCACAGCTCTTGCCACAAGATCAGAGAGAAATAGCTTGCCATTTGTCAGGAACTTCTGGATTTGCACTAACGAGGATGTAAGCTGCCTGAAGATAATAATAACTTGTGATGAAACATGGGTCTATGATTCGACTTCGAGGCAAAAATGTGGGCTGGGAAGAATTCGTCATACTTGGATTACTTGGAATCCTGGTATTCAAACAGGCATGTTAATGTCTGTTGCCAGGTGTCCGTAGACTATCGCTATCTGTAGTAGGTATTTTAACTTTCCTGTGGCTTACTAGGCCTGGGGGAAGGTGCAAATAATTTGGGTAGTTGTTAAACTTTTGTCTGGGTAGCGGCTGTTAAGCCTACTTGATTTCTAACTGCCAAGGAATTTTTAAAGTGCTCAACACTGAATGCGGGAGTCCAATCTCACTACCCAGAGATCCGCGGAATTTTTATCAGAAGATCCATGCGAAAAAAGAGAATTCACCATAACTGAAAAAATCACAGCAGGTCAGGTTGAATGTGGAAGTCATGTTGTAAAAAAAAGTAAAGATCCCGTCACGCCATGTGGCGCATAGGAAATATGGTGTTAGGCCCATATTATTTTGTAACCCACGATAGAAGTTGATGGTGAGTTAATTTTCAACATAGGGTCATTGTACACCATGAATACTTATTGGGCAGGCAAACAGTTAGCTGCTGTAGTGTCTAGAAGTGTTGAAATGTTTCAAGGAAAACGTCCAGAGAAACATGTCTAAGTTGCGAAGAATCAACTCCTAGTTCCACCGCCGCGGCAATGTTCCAGACCACCTTTCACTGCTCGTTTCGAAATTTTTGACAAAATGAAGGCAACTGTGCTTCCATAGTTCCTGAACTGAAATCCAGATTGAAAGGAGGAAGATTTCAGACCATTGAAGAAATTAAGGACGGTGGACTGAGATGCTGGTCTAGTCAGGCACAACATAATGACCAGGATGTTGCGTCAGGGTCAGGTACAATACACTGACCAAGACTAAAATCTCTCTCCCATGTAGCAATCCCTGAAAACTGTGTGTTTTCACGGCAGTCTGGTTGACGAGATATGGGTCGATGTTATCCCCGTAGTAGTGAGTGCCACGCAGATGACGCCATGCATAGCACAGATGACGCCATGCATAGCACAGCCGCCTGGAGGTCCACCATCATCAGCATGCTCAGGATGTGAGGAAAGCAACTGCAACTTGCCACTTAACTTCCTTTTCAGGGCGCACAAAAGAGTAAACTTACTCATTGTGAGCATTTGAGACAACAACTACAACATTAGAACTACAGACCTCCAGGCAATAATGTGCATTGTCGCAATTAAAGACAATACATTAGCTCATGCCTGCTCCATGACTAACTTTACTGTTTATTTTTAAAGTGATGATCACCTCTCTTATCTCAGCTAATAATACTTTCAGGATCCCATGAACTTTGGTGCCATCCTCAGGACAGCTCACTATCTTGGTGTGGATCATGTATTGCTGCCCAGCTCAGACAGGTTTGTGTTCCTTGACATAATTCACTTTCCCCATCCCTACTCTTAGATAGATAGTTGTTTCGAATGCCCACAATGAGTAGGTTTACTCATGTTGCTCCCAGAAAGGGATGTCAAGTGGCAGGTTGCAGTAGCTTTCCTCACATCAAGAGCATGCTTGGCTTCATTTGTTCACTACTATCACGTCGATCCCTCACCTCGTTAGGGAGTCTGCCATGAAAACAGCCCGATTCCAGGAAAGGCTACGAGGACGCCAAGGTGTGGGTCTTAGCCAGTATGTTTTGCCTGACCGTGACTAGCACATCTGATAAGTATATTTTGCCTGACCAGACGTTAGTCTTCCTTCCCCTTGGATAGGTAGTATGTGTGCAAATGTTACAGATTTGACATTGAGTTTACGCACAAATCACCAGTTTGTTCACTAGAAAATTATGTTCAAACTTCTCGGCTGAAGTACAGGCACTTATTTTTGCAGCAGAAATGATTATCAACACAATATGCCAATGTCAGCAGGTTGCATTCCATCTCAGCACATGAGCTGACAGCAGCCAGTAACTTGTAGCTGGTTGAATCAGGGTCAGCGAATCATAGCTGACCAAGACTCATTTCTGCCTCCACTTGACGACCCTGGGAACAGGCTGCATCAGTGATAAGTGTAGTCTAGCCAAGTGATAGGGATCACAGTGGGAAGGCAAATCTGGTACCTAAAAAAGCCATCTGACATCAGATGTGTCTCGACGTTCTTTTCAGGATGAATGCTGAAGAAAAAGTATTTCTTACAGATGAAATGTAGGTTCTGCTTGCCCTCACGAATGATAAACTGCCAGAGCCTAAAAATACCTTGGGAAAACTAAAATCCAAGAGAAGGGTAGTGCTACAATGGATACCATCACACTGTGGCATAACAGGAAATGATACAGCAGAGTTATCGAAGATGGATGTGTCGGATGGAAAGGTGCAAATATAGCAGTCATGTTGTAAACTAGGAACACAACGCATTCCGTTCTCTGGTTTACACCCTGCTAATTGCAAATCCCTGTTCAGGGCTTCATAGCGGGAGATTGAGAACGAACGCAGAAGAAGATTCAGCAGACAGGTTGGCAAAGGAGGGAGTGACATGAAAACAAAAATAACAATCACCTCTCAAAAAAGACCCGTATTCAAGTCATTAGAAAAATTGAGGATGGTGTTTCCTATTGATTAAGTGATCAAACTGCACCAAGTGAACATAAGTACGATGCGCATGATGACGTCACTTCAGGTGTAAACAACACATACCAACCGTCAAGTTTGCAAAATTTTATTATCCTCCGACTCATAGTTTCTTCAACAGACCGTTGAAAACATGTCAGGTGTGATACAGAATCCGTCCAAATCTGAAGGATGTCGACCAGTTGACATTCATCGCAGAATGCAGGCAGTGTATGGGGACAAAAGTGTGTTGAAGACAACAGTGAAGAACTGGACAACAATGTTTAAAGAAGGACGTGAGTTAACAAAAGATCTTCCGAGACCAGGTCAGGTGCATATTGTTACGTTAACTCACGTCCTTCTTTAAACATCATTGACCAGTTCTTCACTGTTGTCTTCGACACACTTTTGTGAACATACACTGCCTGCATCCTACAATGAATGTCAACTGGTCGACATCCTTCAGCTGTTAGAAACCGAAACACTTCTCGCTGATCAACTCTGGATGGATTCCGTATCACACCTGCCATGTTTTCAACGGTCTGCTGAAGAAACTATGAGTGGGAAAATAAAGAAATTTTGCCAACTTGACAGTTGGTATGTATTGTTTACACCTGAAATGATGTCATCATGCGCATCGTACTTATGTTCACTCGGTGCAGTTCAGTCAGGTTTAATTTCAACACGCCTCGTAATTCTGCGGTCAGTTTTAAATGATAGCAGTATGGCCCAAAGTTGAAATGTCTGTTTCACAATCCCAAAGCACGGAGTATGAATCTTTCTTGGTACGATCGCTCCTCTACGTACGGAAAGTAATGACAATCTGCTGTACTGCACACCTGCCAAGAAACGTATAACATACAAATAGGTTGTCGCTTGTAAGAGCGATGTTCTACAAAGGAAATGTTACTTAGGTAAGAACTACAATTTTGTTAAGTATCTAGGGATCAAGATGCTGAGTCAGGGCATAAGCTGCAGGGGTCAATCACCCAAAGCTGACTACTAGCGTCAGGGCCAGTGACCCAGAGTTGCCAAGAACCTTCTCCACCTCCACACGGTGATCCTGGATAACAGAGCAGACTGGATAAGGAGAAGGAATCGAAAAGGGGGGGCTAACACCGTTACCCAAAAATGTCAAGTTGAAGTCGGATGTGTCGGACCGAAAGGTGGGAATATCATAGTCAAGCTGTAAACTGTTACACAGCGCATTCTGTTCTTCAGACTACATCAGACTGCATCTTTCGGTCCCAACACATCTGACTTCAGCAAGCATTTTTTGAGTACCGAGCTAGCATTCCCTCTTCGATCCCTTCTCCTTAGCCAGTCTGCCCTGCTGCAGCCTGTTATCCAGGATCACCGCGTGGAGGTGTAGAAGGGTCTTGGCAGCTCTGGTTCGCTGGCCCTGACGATAGCAGTCAACTATGGGTCGCTGACCAGTGCAGTTCATGCGCTGTTCAGCATCTTGATCCAAAGTTAAGGATCAAATTTAGTTGCACAATTTTTTTATTTGAATTGACAGTTGTAAGCTGAGTCCTGTGGTCAGCAAGGCAAGTGCCGGAGCTATGGAGATAATTAATTTATTAAGACTACCAAAGTCTGCTACTGAATCTGAGCTCTGTAAGGCAAGTAACTCTTCTTTCTTTGTTTCTGTTTTTAATGCTTTACTGTTCAGCCGAATTTGGTAAACTTACGTCTTACAGCTCAAGATAAGTGCTGCAACTGTGAATGTCAAATAGTTTTTTCTTCAAAATAAAGTTAATTTACTGTACCATGGCCGTGAAATTGTGAAGCGTTCGTTCCTTACAATGGCCAAAATTCTGCGACAACTCCAGGGTCATGGTTTTATTGTTTATAAACTACCGGGTTAATGCCATAGAAACGGCTGAACACACTGCTCTTTTGATTGTAGACTTCCCTCATGTACTTTTAGACAAAAATAATGACCATTTAGAAATTTGATCTAGAACTTTGGAAAGTTTTTCTTCTGCTTTTCTCTTGGATTTGAAGATTCACACATTATTAAGAATGGGGCAGAAGCTTCTGCAACGCATTTTTTTTAGGTAGCTTTATTTGTTTATGTAGGTACAATAATTACGTTTATAGTTGAAGTGACAGATATAGCCATTACGGTAAACATTGATAGTAGGAACAGTATATTTTCTGCATTATTTTTGTTCCTAACCAAAGGACATCGCTACCGAGTGAATCTAAATGTTTATGCTATTTTTCAGCACTATCACCTTCATCTTCTTATATCTCAGAAACTAATATACACAGAATAACACCAAAAAGTTCTTTATTAATATATATCTCTAGACACACACACACACACACAAAATAAAGATTAGAGGTATTCATTATCAACCATGTTGTGACAAATTTGCTGAATGATAAATAAGCTGCAGGAAAGAGACGTAATTATTTTAATCTGGGAAGGTAAAGGTTAAACAAAATGAGCTAAAGTTATTATCTAAAGAAACATAATTAAATTATCTACAGGGGATGGGATCAAGATGCTGATCAGCGCATGAGCTGCAGTGGTTAGCAACCAATAGCTGACTGCTAGCATCAGGGCCAGCGAACCAGAGCTGCCAAGGCCATTCTTCAACTCCACGCGGTGATCCTGGATAACAGGCTGCAGCAGGGCAGGCTGGCTAAGGAGAAGGGATCAAACGGGGAATGCTAACCCGGGACTCAAAAAATGCTTGCTGAAGTCGGATGTGTCGGACCAAAAGATGCAAATATCGCAGTCAACATGTAAACTATGACACAACGCATTCCGTTCTCTGGACTACATTCTGCTACTAAAGCCCTTTTCAGGGTTTCGTAATAGGAGATTGAGAACAAACAAAGCCAAGCCAAGTCATCTACAGGAGACTGTGTGGCCTAGTGGTTAAGTGACACAGCTCACAAGCCGAAGGTGCTAGGTTCGCTCACCAATCAAATTACCGGCCGTTACCCCAAGGAAGCAAACCCTTATAAAATGCAGTATGAAGCAAACCCTTACATGAAATGCATGTTGAAGTTGGATGCACTGGACCGACAGCCGCAAAATAAAAACATAGTCTAACATACACCTCATTGAGGAATAGAAAAATAAAAATTATCTATGACATGTAGTATCAATCTTCAGTCCACTTATGTCGTTAGACGTCGTGGGTTAGTGCGACCTCCTTTGTTTCACATTTTATTTACAGGTGAAAATCCACTGATGACTTGCCAGGTCAATCCTAGCATCTGTTAGCCCCTAGAATACATGGTCGCCTCCTTTTGGGACTGGTGGAGGTGGAATCGCAAATTAGAGCAACTAGACCCACAAGCTTATCATGCGCCATCTATACCGCTCCGTCAACCACATAATCAAGACCTGATGCCATAGCTACACAGTCCCCTTTTTGCGACATATTCTCTGTGGGGCGAATATCCCTAGAATAATTTTAGTAGACTTTTAACTTTAATTTCGCCAGAGCAGTGGCAGTTAGGCCTACTCTTTTCGATTTCCAACTGCTAAGGTATTTTTAACGTGACTGCCACTGCACACAGTGTCTGATCTCCCTACTCAGATATCAGGGAAAATATTTACTGGATGATCCAGGTGAAAAAATGCCGGTCTCCACCGTGAGTTGAACCCGCGACCTCTAGCAACCGAGGCGAACACCTTACCTCGAAACCACTGGGTGGGTCCCCCGAAATGTAGTATTCATAATAAAAATAGATATTAGTATGACAAGTTAAATGTAATTAATGTGAAAGGGAAATACCAGGTTAATTGTTGTTGAATGCCCACAATGTAGAATTACTCTTTTGTGCGCCCTAAAAAGGACGTCAAGTGGCTGGTTGTAGTAGCTTTCCTCACATCCCGAGCATGATGATGGTGTACCGAGGTCCTTTGCGGTTATGCTATGTTTTGCCTCGTCTACCTGTCACTCACTACTATGGGGATCACGTCGATCTCTCACCTTGTTAGCCATGGTGCCATGAAAACAGCCCGTTTTCAGGGAGGACTAAGGGGCAAGCCATGGTGAGTTTCTTGGCCAGTATATTTTGCCTGACCCTGACTAACATATCTGATCAGTATATTTTGCCTGACCAGACGTTAGTCTTCCTCCCCAATGTTAATTGTAATTTTGTTTACTCACCTCAACTTTTTGTGTTATCCGTGAATATCAATACCAGAGTCACTTTCTTCTGTGTCCCAATCAGAGTGAATCTGACTTGTACTGACTATCCATGTGTAATCCAGATGTATGATCATTAGCCTGATCAAATATTAAGTCATTTATCACTCTTGACCAGCCTGCATCAAGAGCATATCATATGCAGGTCTCCTGTCCACGAGCAAGAGGCAGAGCTCGATGTCGATGGATCACCACCTAACTCCCTTTACAGGACATACAAAAGAGTAAACTTACTCATCATGTGAATTTGACAACAACCAGCCCCCTCCATCACCAGCACCTGGTATGTAGACACTGAAGAAACCTGTACATTACCCAACCTGGCACAAGGAAAAGAAGAGTCAGGTCAGGTCATCCTGAAACCGGTTGGGAAGCCCATCAAACCACCCCCACAATCCCATGCCTCCCCTCTCTGTCAGCAGCTGCTGCCTGTGCCTCCTCTGGTTGGAGATTGGTCCATTCTTTTATGATGTCCTTCTACCTTTGTAGATTGGTCCATTCTTTTATGATGTCCTTCTACCTTTGTAGATTGGTCCATTCTTTTATGATGTCCTTCTACCTTTGGAGATTGGTCCATTCTTTTATGATGTCCTTCTACCTTTGGAGATTGGTCCATTCTTTTATGATGTCCTTCTACCTTTGGAGATTGGTCCATTCTTTTATGATGTCCTTCTACCTTTGGAGATTGGTCCATTCTTTTATGATGTCCTTCTACCTTTGGAGATTGGTCCATTCTTTTATGATGTCCTTCTACCTTTGGAGATTGGTCCATTCTTTTATGATGTCCTTCTACCTTTGGAGATTGGTCCATTCTTTTATGATGTCCTTCTACCTTTGGAGATTGGTCCATTCTTTTATGATGTCCTTCTACCTTTGGAGATTGGTCCATTCTTTTATGATGTCCTTCTACCTTTGGAGATTGGTCCATTCTTTTATGATGTCCTTCTACCTTTGGAGATTGGTCCATTCTTTTATGATGTCCTTCTACCTTTGGAGATTGGTCCATTCTTTTATGATGTCCTTCTACCTTTGGAGATTGGTCCATTCTTTTATGATGTCCTCCCACCTCTTTTTGGGATGGCCTCTTTATCATCCACCTTGTGCCCTGCTGTACAGGATCATATTTGCAAGACCATTGATCTCGATATGTGACCGTACCAAGTGAGTTTCCGTCTTTTGAAGAATGAAATCTTGTTATTCCGGAGCTTAAGACGCTGAGCAGTGCATGAGCTGCAGTGGTCAGCAACCCATAGCTGACTGCTATCGTCATGGCCTGCGAACCAGAGCTGCTAAGTCCCTTCTACACTTCCACACAGTGATCCTGGATAATAGGCTGCAACAGAGCAGACTGGCTAAGGAGAAGAGATTGAAGAGGGAAGGCAACCCTGTACTAAAAAATGCTTGCTGAAGTTGGTTGTGTGGACCGAAAGGTGCAAATATCGCAGTCACACTGTAAACTACGAAACAACGTATTCTGTTCTCTGGACTGCATCCTGCTACTTGCAAAGCCCTTTTCAGGGCTTAGTAGCGGGAGATTGAGAACGAGCGAAGAGGAAGTTATTCCGGAGATATGGAAAGTAAAATAAAGTTTAAAAAAACATAATTATTATTATTTACCTCATTTTACACTTGCCATCTTTGTTCTATTGGTTAGTGGTGGCAGTTGCAGGGTGGATTTGTTGTTGGAACTGGCTCATCCAACGATGGAAGTGATCGATATGTTTTGTTAGAGACATTTGCCGTGACACGCCCCACAATGGTCATTTTAGGTATGTTTCTTTTGTTTACCGTTTCTAACATTAATCATTAACCTTTGTTTACTGTTTCTAACATTAATCATTTACATTTGTTTACTGTTTCTAACATTAATCATTTACATTTGTTTACTGTTTCTAACATTAATCATTAACCTTTGTTTACTGTTTCTAACATTAATCATTTACATTTGTTTACTGTTTCTAACATTAATCATTAACCTTTGTTTACTGTTTCTAACATTAATCATTAACCTTTGTTTACTGTTTCTAACATTAATCATTAACCTTTGTTTACTGTTTCTAACATTAATCATTAACCTTTGTTTACTGTTTCTAACATTAATCATTAAACTTTGTTTACTGTTTCTAACATTAATCATTAACCTTTGTTTACTGTTTCTAACATTAATCATTAACCTTTGTTTACTGTTTCTAACATTAATCATTTACATTTGTTTACTGTTTCTAACATTAATCATTAACCTTTGTTTACTGTTTCTAACATTAATCATTTACATTTGTTTACTGTTTCTAACATTAATCATTAACATTTGTTTACTGTTTCTAACATTAATCATTAACCTTTGTTTACTGTTTCTAACATTAATCATTAACCTTTGTTTACTGTTTCTAACATTAATCATTAACCTTTGTTTACTGTTTCTAACATTAATCATTTACATTTGTTTACTGTTTCTAACATTAATCATTAACCTTTGTTTACTGTTTCTAACATTAATCATTTACATTTGTTTACTGTTTCTAACATTAATCATTAACCTTTGTTTACTGTTTCTAACATTAATCATTTACATTTGTTTACTGTTTCTAACATTAATCATTAACCTTTGTTTACTGTTTCTAACATTAATCATTTACCTTTGTTTACTGTTTCTAACATTAATCATTAACCTTTGTTTACTGTTTCTAACATTAATCATTAACCTTTGTTTACTGTTTCTAACATTAATCATTTACATTTGTTTACTGTTTCTAACATTAATCATTTACATTTGTTTACTGTTTCTAACATTAATCATTAACCTTTGTTTACTGTTTCTAACATTAATCATTTACATTTGTTTACTGTTTCTAACATTAATCATTAACCTTTGTTTACTGTTTCTAACATTAATCATTAACCTTTGTTTACTGTTTCTAACATTAATCATTAACCTTTGTTTACTGTTTCTAACATTAATCATTAACCTTTGTTTACTGTTTCTAACATTAATCATTTACATTTGTTTACTGTTTCTAACATTAATCATTAACCTTTGTTTACTGTTTCTAACATTAATCATTTACATTTGTTTACTGTTTCTAACATTAATCATTAACCTTTGTTTACTGTTTCTAACATTAATCATTAAACTTTGTTTACTGTTTCTAACATTAATCATTAACCTTTGTTTACTGTTTCTAACATTAATCATTAACCTTTGTTTACTGTTTCTAACATTAATCATTTACATTTGTTTACTGTTTCTAACATTAATCATTAACCTTTGTTTACTGTTTCTAACATTAATCATTTACATTTGTTTACTGTTTCTAACATTAATCATTAACATTTGTTTACTGTTTCTAACATTAATCATTAACCTTTGTTTACTGTTTCTAACATTAATCATTAACCTTTGTTTACTGTTTCTAACATTAATCATTAACCTTTGTTTACTGTTTCTAACATTAATCATTTACATTTGTTTACTGTTTCTAACATTAATCATTAACCTTTGTTTACTGTTTCTAACATTAATCATTTACATTTGTTTACTGTTTCTAACATTAATCATTAACCTTTGTTTACTGTTTCTAACATTAATCATTTACATTTGTTTACTGTTTCTAACATTAATCATTAACCTTTGTTTACTGTTTCTAACATTAATCATTTACCTTTGTTTACTGTTTCTAACATTAATCATTAACCTTTGTTTACTGTTTCTAACATTAATCATTAACCTTTGTTTACTGTTTCTAACATTAATCATTAACCTTTGTTTACTGTTTCTAACATTAATCATTAACCTTTGTTTACTGTTTCTAACATTAATCATTAACCTTTGTTTACTGTTTCTAACATTAATCATTTACATTTGTTTACTGTTTCTAACATTAATCATTAACCTTTGTTTACTGTTTCTAACATTAATCATTAACCTTTGTTTACTGTTTCTAACATTAATCATTAACCTTTGTTTACTGTTTCTAACATTAATCATTTACATTTGTTTACTGTTTCTAACATTAATCATTTACATTTGTTTACTGTTTCTAACATTAATCATTAACCTTTGTTTACTGTTTCTAACATTAATCATTAACCTTTGTTTACTGTTTCTAACATTAATCATTAACCTGTGTTTACTGTTTCTAACATTAATCATTAACCTTTGTTTACTGTTTCTAACATTAATCATTAACCTTTGTTTACTGTTTCTAACATTAATCATTTACATTTGTTTACTGTTTCTAACATTAATCATTAACCTTTGTTTACTGTTTCTAACATTAATCATTAACCTTTGTTTACTGTTTCTAACATTAATCATTTACATTTGTTTACTGTTTCTAACATTAATCATTAACCTTTGTTTACTATTTCTAACATTAATCATTTACATTTGTTTACTGTTTCTAACATTAATCATTAACCTTTGTTTACTGTTTCTAACATTAATCATTTACATTTGTTTACTGTTTCTAACATTAATCATTAACCTGTGTTTACTGTTTCTAACATTAATTATTTACATTTGTTTACTGTTTCTAACATTAATCATTAACCTTTGTTTACTGTTTCTAACAATCATTTACATTTGTTTACTGTTTCTAACATTAATCATTAACCTTTGTTTACCGTTTCTAACATTAATCATTTACATTTGTTTACTGTTTCTAACATTAATCATTTACATTTGTTTACTGTTTCTAACATTAATCATTTACATTTGTTTACTGTTTCTAACATTAATCATTTACATTTGTTTACTGTTTCTAACATTAATCATTAACCTTTGTTTACTGTTTCTAACATTAATCATTTACAGGCCCTGATAGCGCAGTGGCTAGTGCACTGGGTTGTTTACAGCATGGCAGCGCATGAGCTGCAGTGGTCAGCGACTCATAGCTGACTGCTAGCATCAGGGCCAGCGAACCAGAGCTGCCAAGACCCTTCTACACCTCCCTGCGGTGATCCTGGATAACAGGTTGCAGTAGGGCAGACGGGATAAGGAGAAGAGATAGAATAGGGAATGCTTACCTGGTACTAACAAAAATGCTTGCTCAAGGGATATGTGCAAGTGTTTGTGAGCTGTTGTTTAGTTCCGTACAAAGTTTTCCGTTTGTCTGGTCTCAGCGGAAGAAGTTCCTTCCTAACACTGCCAAGTGCCGGACATTCAAACAGATGGTGTTCAACAGTTTCATAGGGATGTGTGCACAGCCGGCACTCTGGAGTATGAAGTCGGAAAATGGTGCTTTGATATCTCTGCTACCAGTTTTAACAGAAACGGTAGAACATAATAATTGAACATGTTCCTCTTTCATTGAAATTATAAATCTTGAATTACCGTAACCTTTTGAGGACGACACAGGCTGATGATCGGCCCGACTTACGTTAGCGAAACAGACGTGGGCTATCCATCAGCCCTGAGAAGGAACGTTTCTGTATGGCTAACTAAAAATAGTATCAGCAAAACAAAAGATCTCTTTCATGTAAATTATAAATCTTGAATTACCGTAACCTTTTGAGGACGACACAGGCTGATGATTGGCCCGACTTACGTTAGCGAAAAAGACGTGGGCTATCCATCAGCCCTGAGAAGGAACGTTTCTGTATGGCTAACTAAAAATAGTATCAGCCAAACAAAAGATCTCTTTCATTGAAATTATAAATCTTGAATTACCGTAACCTTTTGAGGACGACACAGGCTGATGATTGGCCCGACTTACGTTAGCGAAAAAGACGTGGGCTATCCATCAGCCCTGAGAAGGAACGTTTCTGTATGGCTAACTAAAAATAGTATCAGCCAAACAAAAGATCTCTTTCATTGAAATTATAAATCTTGAATTACCGTAACCTTTTGAGGACGACACAGGCTGATGATTGGCCCGACTTACGTTAGCGAAAAAGACGTGGGCTATCCATCAGCCCTGAGAAGGAACGTTTCTGTATGGCTAACTAAAAATAGTATCAGCCAAACAAAAGATCTCTTTCATTTAAATTATAAATCTTGAATTACCGTAATCTTTTGAGGACGACACAGGCTGATGATCGGCCCGACTTACGTTAGCGAAAAAGACGTGGGCTATCCATCAGCCCTGAGAAGGAACGTTTCTGTATGGCTAACTAAAAATAGTATCGGCCAAACAAAGGATCGCTTTCATTTCTTGCGCAATAAATGGCAGCCCCTTGAAAGTTTCCATAGGAGTTTGAGAATTATATTTAATTATTTGGCACATTGTTATTCTCTCATTTGAAAATGAAGTATCGAGTGATTCAGATTTAGATTATGTTTGTGTGTCAGATATTACCGACAGTAATATAAATGACAATGAAAATAGTGAGTACTCAGCAGTCTTCAAGAATATATATACTTTTCTATATCCATTCCTAGTTATACTTTTTAGGTTTTTTTTTCTCAAAAACATCACACTTGTTCTATTTTTATTTCCTAGAAATCGCTCCGTTTTTTAGGCAGTAAAATCATTATTAAGCTCCGTCTCCAATGGATTAATTGCAAACTGTATTAATAAATATTTAAAGTGTGCACACATTTATTTGTAGTCACCCTACATTTGCATTATTTTTTACCCAGGCAATGAAGGCAGTGGCTTAGGCCAAGAGCTGGAGAACTGTTGTGATAAGATTCTAACCATCCCAGGACATGAAGACACACACCAAGGAGATAAAGTACATTCACTCAATGTGTCTGTGGCTGCTGGTAAGATTTCCAGTAATGATGGGTAACATTTTATTTTAGAGCAAAGAGTAATCAGAATCAGGTGAAACATACTGATCAAGATCCCCACCTTATGTCAGTCAGGTGAAACATACTGATCAAGACCCCACCTCATGTCAGGTGAAACATACTGATCAAGACCCCACCTCATGTCAGGGTCAGGTGAAACATACTGGTCAAGACCCGACCTCATGTCAGGTTAAACATACTGATCAAGACCCTCACCTCATGTCAGGTGAAACATAATGATCAAGACCCCCACCTCATGTCAGGGTCAGGTGAAACATACTGATAAAGACCCCCACCTCATGTCAGGGTCAGGTGAAACATACTGATCAAGACCCCCACCTCATGTCAGGGTCAGGTTAAACATACTGATTAAGACCCCCACCTCATGTCAGGGTCAGGTTAAACATACTGATCAAGACCCCCACCTCATGTCAGGTGAAACATACTGATCAAGACCCCCACCTCATGTCAGGGTCAGGTGAAACATACTGATATAGACCCCCACCTCATGTCAGGGTCAGGTGAAACATACTGATCAAGACTCCCACCTCATGTCAGGTGAAACATACTGATAAAGACCCCCACCTCATGTCAGGGTCAGGTTAAACATACTGATCAAGACCCCCACCTCATGTCAGGGTCAGGTTAAACATACTGATCAAGACCCCCACCTCATGTCAGGTGAAACATACTGACCAAGACCCTCACCTCATGTCAAGTGAAACATACTGATCAAGACCCTCACCTCATGTCAGGTGAAACATACTGATCAAGACCCCCACCTCATGTCAGGTGAAACATACTGATCAAGACCCCCACCTCATGTCAGGGTCAGGTGAAACATACTGATCAAGGCCCCCACCTCATGTCAGGGTCAGGTGAAACATACTGATCAAGACCCCCACCACATGTCAACTTTCGTGCATCTGGAATTACGTTGAGTCACAGCAGTCTGCCATGAGGTGGGGATTCATTGTCCATGGTTCACTTTTTCAAGTACCCTCAGGAGGCAAGAACAGCCACTGTAACCCACTACCAAAGAAACACCAAGAGTTAACCCAGTACGAGTAGCTTCAGACATCTTCTTCAGTAAGACCTTTAGTAATGAATTAAAGTTAAAGTTATTGACCATTGCAAAGCGATGATGGCCACAACATCAAACGGTTTTATCTTAATAATGTGATGTGCGCTGTATGATGATTATAGTGAGGAAGAATATGCGCTGGTCATCAATCTCACTCTTATCCCGAGTTACCTTGGATCAGTAGCAAGACTATTGGTCGAGATGACTGGAGGTAACTCGGGATACAGGCACTCTGGTCTTACCTCCCGTGAGACCAGGGGTCGCTTGAAACTTGCGGGATTCGATCGTCCACCGTTTCCGTTCATCACTGTGAGAGGCGAGTGCATTAACCTCTTGACCACAGCGACCCCCGATAGTAATGAATTATGTCAGCTTTTTCAGTAATACCATCATTAATGAATTGTGTCTTCTTCTTCGGTAAGATCCTAACTGGCTACAGGTCTACTTAGCTCTAGTGTTTGAGACAATTAAGATGGAATCGCACATGGGCAAAAACCACTCTCCAAGATACTGGTTTTATACAGACTGAAGAGTCTTCTAAACCAGTATAAAGACGTTAAGTTATAATATCCAGACCTGTGAGAAGTGCCGTGTGCAAAGTGCAGCAGGAAAGACAATTCATGATAAAATTGACAACAGTACCTTGTGGAAAATGATAGGGACTACTTAGGTTAATTACTACATTGAAGCACAGAAAATAAAGTGGTTTGGTCTTTTGCAGGGCTTGACAAAAGCACAGAAAATAAAGTGGTTTGGTCATTTGCAGGGCTTGACAAAAGCACAGAAAATAAAGTGGTTTGGTCATTTGCAGGGCTTGACAAAAGCACAGAAAATAAAGTGGTTTGGTCATTTGCAGGGCTTGACAAAAGCACCTATCGCAGATGAGTAAAAATCTTAACTTGACGTGTAAAAAAAAATGTTTTCAATTGTTACATTTTTAATTGTTACTACATAACGACTCTCGCACGATTATTAATATTTCGGCTTATATAGATTGTACATAAGCTAGCTTGTGATGGTGAATCCATAATTTACACACAATTTAAACCTACTAATGCCATTGATTAATGGTACCTCAGTGCTAAAACTACCAAACATATTCAAGGACACAAACGCCGTCTCTCTGATCGCTGTGCATATTTTCTTCAGAAAAAATAGGCTGATAACTGCGTAAATAATACAATATATTTTGGTTTGGTACGCATTGCTATTTAGAAATAAAGGTGAATTAGTGCCTAGTTTAAATTTAACATAAATTGCATGACTGTAGTCCGACCAAGCTGGACTGGTCAAATTTTTGACTGACTGGTGAGCCACCCTAAAATTTGTCACACCCTGATCATTTTACATGGATGCACCATGATGGGAACAACACCAGTATTAGACTACAAAAAACAGCAACTAAAATGGTTTGGCCATGTAACAAGACTACCACCACACCCCCCCCCCCCCCTCCCCCCAATAAAACAAGCAATGCTATTTAGATATGATGGGAGATCAAGATGCTGAGCAGCGTATGAGCTGCAGCGGTCAACTACCCATAGCTGACTGCTAGCGTCAGGGAACCAGAGCTGCCAAAACCCTTCTACACAGTGATCCTGGATAACAGGCTGCAACAGAGCAGACTGGCTAAGGAGAAAGGATAGAAAAGGAAAGGCTAACCAGGTACCCAAAAATGTCTGCTGAAGTCAGATGTGTTGGGCTGAAAGGTGCAAATACCGTAGTCAAGCTGTAAACTATGGCGCAATGCATTCCGTTCTCCGGACAACATCCTGCTACATGCAAAACCATTTTCATGACTTAATAGAGGGAGATTGAGAACGAACGGAGATATGATGGATTCACAGCTAAAGGCCGACCAAAGAAACACTCCAAAACTTCAACAGCGCAAGCCTCCCACCTAGACAAACCAGAAGTTTACACATACCTCCCCTCTGTGACGTAGTAAGCCAAGAGCAGTAGCACATAGGAAGAAGATGAGCAATCTAATCCAATGTTGTGAATGTACAGAAATGCAGAACCAACTTTTTAAATTTTGTTCCAACTCAGGTATATTGCTGCACTGGATCAAGACTTCAAGCTTGCACAAAGGCTGATGTTTAGTATTTTGATAATTTTTATTTCACTCATTTAATAAATCTCGCCATGTTGTCTGTTTTGATTTTGTTACTTTAAGAATATTTGTTAGCCAAGAATTATGTCACGGTCATGTTGCGGGTTCTCGTAGCTTTCCTCACATCCTGAGTATGCTGATGAAGGTGGACCTGGGTCCTGCAGGCGGTTGTGCTTCATTTGCGTGTCACTCACTACTACGGGAATCGCGCCTATTCCACACCTTGCTAGCCAGGTTGCCATGAAAACCCGTTGTTTTGCCTGAACCTAACATGTCTGATGAGCATATTTTGCCTGTTAGTCTTCCTTCCCTATTATGGTCAGGTGAAGACCCCAGTAACCCCGATGTTATATTTTATTTCGCGTGAGAGTCTATCTTGTTTGGGACGAGATGGCTTGAAGTACGCTTCTAGAATCTGTTAGAATGATTATATTTTTCTTGTAGTTCCATATTTAGTGTAATTGGTGCCTATAAAACCAGGATGTCAGCCCTTTCGTTACCCTGAACCCTAGAATCCACACCAGCCCCTGCAGGTTTGATGCCTGTATAGCTGTCATCCACTCATGACTTAGCCATCCATGCTGTACCTTCTGAAACATGGATTTGTAGTCTGAAACAATGGCTACCACTGTTAAAGAAAACCCAGATAAGCATCTAATAGCTGCAGTCACTGCTTCCATCTCCATTCTAATACTGCAGATTGCTGCTCTGTATAAACCGCTCTGCTCAGCGACAGCCTTATCACTCTAGCTGAGAAGCCCCAACCAGATTTCTCACTTCACAGCACACATTGGTGTATATATGATACCATTACTATACTGCATATTATCATTTATCAGCTTGTTAACCCGTTACAGTCCAACATTCTTCTGCGTTCGTTCTTAATCTCCCGCTACCAATCCTTGAGCAGGGCTTTGCAAGTAGCAGGATGTACAGACCTAACCACTTACGGGATGACCAGACATCGCAAAATTACTGTATTGAAATACAGAAAATAAAGTAATTTGGCATGGATGCAATATGATTAACCTGCAGCAAGGTCATACTACATGGAGGTTTAAGGCCACGAGCAAGAGGTCAAACCCTGCGACGATAGATAGGGGGGGATCAATGAAATACTCCAAAAGTTCCACATGCCATGAGCACAATCCTTCCGCCTAGCACAAACCAGAAGTCTACACATACCTCCTCTCTGCGACGCAGCAGAGCAAAAAAAGTGGTAGACAATGCGGGTTTCACCTGCAAATAGTGTATGCTCAGACTCTAAATCAGCACTTCAAGTTATAATAGATCATACAGGTAAGGTAAGTGAGCAAGACCAGGTAGCAGTAAAAAATGCAATGTTAGGTATGATAAAAAGAAATATTAAACATAGGAGTAAGGAAGTGGTAGTCAAACTGTATAAAGCATTAGTTAGACCTAGATTGGAGTACCGTGTAGTCCTTATCATAGAGGGGATATAAACATGCTGGAAAGAATACAAAAAAGAGCGACAAAGCTGATAGTGGGATTCCTGAATTAGTTATGAGGAAAGACTCAGAAAAATCGTCCCATAGCGTCAGGGCCAGTGAACCTGAGCTGCCAAGATCATTTCTACACCTCCACGCAGTGATCCTGGATAACAGGCTGCAACAGAGCAGACTGGCTAAGAAGAAGGGATCAAAGAGGAAATGCCGGTACTAAAAAAAAAATGCATGTTGAAGTCAGATGTGTTGGATAGAAAGGTGGAAATATGGCAGTCAAGCTGTAAACTGCGACAACGCGTTCCATTCTCTGGACTACATTATGCTACTTAAGTCCTTGTCAGCGGGAGATTGAGAACGAACAAAGCCAAGCCCTAATCAATTATGCCAGACTGTATAGTGTTAAGATACAAATCTAATCTGGAATGTTAAGGGTTAGGATACATTGTTATCAACCATCGATGTGAAGATGGCACTTAAAACTGCTGTTAAAGAAACTGCAACCACAAATGCTCGGATGTAGTTTTCATCTGACGGTACCAGTTGTAGTGGTGGCCCTATGCAAAAAAACAGATCGGCAATCTTTTTCTATTGTTATTATTAGTTTATGCAAGACAACTGGCAGCAAATCAGAAAATACCTTTAGGATAACTGGCATCAAATAGCGTTTAGACATAGAAATGTTAAACCACTCACAATCTATCATTTAATTGGCTGTCCACAAGTAGCAATTTGTTTCCTTTTTTGACTTCAAAATGTGGTTCAGGTTAAAAAAACTAGGACCTGGTAATTTTGTGTTTATGAAAATATTGAGTGTGAGAATAATTTTTTGTTGTTGCTTTCGCCTTATTTCTCTAATCCCCAAGGCGGTGTGCGTTGCACCGTGGTTTTTACTTTGCGCCTGTCGGCCCAGTGCATCCGACTTCAGCATCTATTTTATGTAAGGGCCTGCTTCCTCCTGCATTTTCTAAGGGTTTGTTTCCCCGGGGTAACGGCCAGTGCTGTGATGGGGATCGAACCCAGCACCTTCTGGTTGTGAGCCATGTCACTTAACGTCCCCTGAGTGTGAGAATGACTGGAGTACATGTTATGGTGTTGATATGGATTTATGATTTGGAAGTGCGGCTGAAATTTTTCCTAAGAAGGAAACCATACAAGAGAAAACAATGACTTCATGTGTTGATAGACTTAACGTGTGATTTGGTCATAGGACGTATATTAGTAAACAGAAAATTTCAATGGCCATCGTTTTTGTCTGCATGTTTTCTGTTATCATAGTGTGAATATGTTTAACTCTTTTCAGTCCCATTCGACCATCCACAAAATGGATATTTCCAGCCCATGTGCTTTAGAATGTGTCATATAATTTGCAGGATCCGTGACACATCTGGATTACACATGGATATTCAACACCTGCTGGATTCAGATTTTTCTGTGTGCGTTCGCCTTATTTATCTGTTCACCAAGGCGGTGTGCGTTGCACTGTGGTTTTTATTTTGCGCCTGTCGGCCCAGTGCATCCGACTTCAGCATGCATTTAATGTAAGGGTCTGCTTCCCCGGTGTAACGGCCGGTGCTGTGATGGGGATCGAACCCAGCACCTAGTTGTGAGCCGTGTCACTTAACCAGGATCTGTGGTAATGGAATTGGAAGAACGAATGCAGATATAGACATCATGTGGTGAGCACAACCATTTTCCACATCCTCATCAATGTATCATGAATACTGTCAGAGATAGTATGAGGCGTGTTCAAATGAAACCAGACCTAACTGCACCAAGTGAGCATACGGACGATGCCGCATCTGACTTAAACAACACATAACTGTCTAGTTTGCAAAATTTCATTACCCTCCGACAAAGTTTCCTCAGCAGACCGTTGAAAACATGGGAGGCGTGATACAGAATATGTCCAGAGTTGATCAGCGATTCGGTTTCTAACAGCTGAAGAATGGGAACCAGGTGACATTCATCGCAGAATGCAGGCAGTGTATGGTGACAAAAGTAAGCTCCGGCAACCCCAATTGCTGCATGAATTTTTGCAATGGCATCTTCTGAGGCAACAATGTGTTCCTGACCTGGTCTCGGAAGATCTGTTAAATCATGTCCTCTAAACATCGTTGTCCAGTAACACACTTTTGTCATCATACATTGCCTGCATTCCGCGACATATTTCAGTTGTTAGTAACCGAATCACCACTTGCTGATCAACTCTGGACGGATTCCATATCACACCCGCCATGTTTTCAACGGTTTGCTGAGGAAACTATGAGTCGTGGATTACGAAATTTTGCAAACTTGTGCTGTTTACACCAGGTGTGATGTCATCATGTGTAGCTTACATATGTTCACTTGGTGCAGTTAGGTCCGGTTTCATTTAAACACGCCTTGTATAATTATATCTTACGATGTTTACATAGTAACTTTAGCTCAATGTCTAATATAAATGAATTTTATTTTGAATAAAACTTTTACATTCTGTACTTTCCTAAATCTCGATGTGTGAAAATTAAGTGGTTTATGATTGTCATCGGTGTTAGCAGGAAAGAGTGGGGAACAACGACATTCGTAGTATGGTCGGCACTACGTCTTGTGCAGAATACATTTTCAGGCACAAAAAACGGTTTTGTCATCTCATGAGAATGCACCCTCATTAACTTCCACTGATGGCTTTGACTATAGGGCAATTAGGTGACTGTCAGGCAGGTGGGTAGATGAAATTGGAGTGATTGTGCAGAGACACATGATTTAAGCTTCCCACGATGATTAACAGCCAAGTGGAAAGAAAGCAGTGCTGAGGCTGTGGTGCTGGTAATGCCCATACGTGCCGTATTTCTCATTAATTGTAATCTTTGGCAGATGTTCAGTGGTCATTCAAATGCTAAATAGAAGGAATGAGTTATAGTAGCATTTGACATTGGTTTAGTAATATAAAAATCACGTTTCTAACAAAACAGTAGCAAGTGTGTGTGAGCCAGCTACATTGATTTCTAAGAAAGTTATATTTCATGCAGTCCATCATCCATTAACGTTTCATGCCGCGCTTGGTCCACTATAGACTTCATGCGAGACTTGGGGAAAGTTTGAGAGCCTTTATCTAATAAAACTGCTGTATGTCCATATACAAGCATAACAAAGAGATTGCAATTGGAAAGAGATTAAATTGAAGAAACCATTAACAAGAGTAGCAATTTGCACTTGAATATAAATTTAATTGAAGGTAAAATAAAAAAAAATAATAAGCATGACAGAGTAATGTTACAGGTCTCCCGGAGCCGGTACTAGGTCTAGACCACTAAATACGAGTAAGACATGGCTAATTGTAAAACATGTTCACAACACTTATAAACAGGCCAAATGCCACACTAATGAACACCTACATCTGATCATTGGCAATTATAATTTCAAGGTTCAAAATAATGCTAACGGAAACGTGACATTTTTAAGGCATACAAACTGTAATGAATTAACAAATAGAATAGAGAGTGACAAAACATACGTGGGGAAATATGTGGTATTCACTAAAACAAATAAACGTCCACAGTTCCTATCAAATGTCATTTTCTTTAATTTTTCAGCCATACAAATTTCACGGAATAAACAGATATAATAAATATGACCAATGGAATAGGTTTCCTTCTCTTGTCCCTCCACCTTGCTGTGGTAGAGGAGTTTGTGTCTCTATGACTCTTCAGAACTATGCTGGCTGTAGCGTAACTAACAGCAACATATCCCAGTTCGAAGAGGATGGACCACATTAAGTGAAACATAAACCTGGAGACGGCTAAGATCTAATTAAGACAAACTCCTATTGAAATTGACTGCACTGGGAAACAGGCCTAGCAAAACAGCACAACATAAATTTTGCCTTGCGATTTCACAAATAGTGTAATTATGCGTATACAAGACGAAAGATCACTCAATGAGGAAAGGAGCTGGTAATTATATATTTCAATAGAAAATGTGTAATTTTCAAATTGTTTCAGTTACATGCACAGCATGAACGTAAAGAAGCGAAGAACCTTATATGAGTGCATGGCTGTAGTAAACACTTTGCAAACGTTTCAAATTTCCATATTTTTTCTTTAACATTTCTGATAAAAGACGAGGCCTATTGATACCACCAATACTGTATCACTTTGATGGGAGATGAGGCGACTATCTTGTTTGCACCTGTTTCACATTTAAACCTTTTCAGCTTGTTTGCGCAGTAATCAGCTGCCGAAAATTTAAAAATGGCCTTCCACTACAACCAAAACCTAACTGAAACACTTGCAATTTAGTTCGTGTAATTTCATTAAAAAAATATACATTGCATCCCCATGTGAGCAACCGACGTTTAACTGTGAAGATATTTCCTGTTGGTGGGACATTTGTGTGTGATACGGTCTTTAAAATTCTTGCACATTCATTTGTTTAAATGAAAGTTGGGCTTTAAGACCATGGATTTTCAACAGATGGATTCAGACTGACTGGGACACACAATACGAAAGGTACGTGTAGAGAAATTGGCGGATATATTGGCGAATTACACACAATAGTATCTTTATTATGAATACTTCATGTCATAGAGTTCCGGCATTTGACCCTGATTGAAAGACACAAATCTGCTAAATTAACCGGGACTGAAAAGGGTTAATGATTAAGAGGAAGATACTATACTAACAAGAAAATATAATAATGTACCTTAACACTGACACTAAGCAAACTGGCCAAGATTGTAAAAAAAAATTTGTGAAACAACACAGTATCACGCACCTTAATCTCAAAAGTAGTGCATCAGCCTGCAATAGGAAAATATTTGTGACCATTATGGCAATTATAATTCAATCAATGTTTGTTCTAGAACTTTCCAAAAAGGACAAGTAATTCCTATCATCACTTTCTTTTCAGTAATCACGTCAATTTATTCATGAAGTGCTAAATGTTGTTTCCTAACGACAAACACAAACAGTAGGTAAAGCTAGTTCCTAGGCAAATACTGCTGTTGGGGAGGAAGTGTTAGAGACAATTGAATCGGGTCTTGGCACTTGTGAGATAAAATTATCACATTCACTGTCTTCTCTAACCTAATAGCTAGAAAGACTTGTGTACACCCACATGAAGCCAGGGGAGGAATAAAATAGAAAGATTGCAGCCTTCCAAGAATGTTCCAAAGAATATAACTAAAGAGCTATACGCACTTGAGCCCGCAACCCCATCATTTAAAATGAGCAGGAAAACCCAGACCCCTAGTAAGTTGTCTGGTGCATCATTTCTGCAAGGGGATGGGCACTGGGGCCCGCGACACCATCATTTAAAATTATTAGGGAAAACCCAGACCCCCAGTAGGTCGTCTGGTGCATTATTTCTGTAAGGGCATCAACTGCATAGGTATGCTGTGCTTGTTATGAAGCGAATCGGGGGAAGAAAATAGCTTCAGCTATCAGATTAAATACCCTGTTTTTGCAGTGAGAGGAAAGCACTCTATCCGCTAATGATAAAGCACAGAAGAGAAAACATATAACGGACCCAGAGATGAGTAGAAATATTATTCAAGGTGTGATAAAAAATAAATAAAATTTGATTCACTAGACATTAAGCAACAATATTTGCCACAGGCAATAGGTACAAAAACACGAAGATTATCTAATAACCTGTTCATATTTGATTGTCCTACAAGTGGTCACTGCCACACCAATCTTTACATTTTTTACAACTGTTTATATAACTGAGGTCACGTGACACAAATCTATTCACAGAATTCTCACCTGCTTTTAAAAAGAAAAGACTAGATCAAAATGCTATAGAGGAAAACAAATAAATATTCAAAGACTTCGTGGAACCTGCTGGCTGGTAAAAAAAATTAAAAAATGAAACTATAAAAATGGGGTTGACGACAAATGACTAGGTCAACTCAGTAAACTAACCTTTTTGGAAACAAAATTTATTGCAAATAAAAACAAAATGTATTGGATAAATAAATCAAATTCATACTGAAGTGGGGGAAGAAAAGCAACAATCAATTATCACACTTAATCATCCAATGAATGAATCCAAAGTTGTAGTTAATTTCTTTTTTTTTTTTTGATTGATTCTTTCTCAAACCAATGGACAGGTTGTCAAACAAAACATAAATGCATGGACTGATTGCAGGACTACATATATGAGGACCATATACATCTTGACCATACATGCATTAACTCCTTGGACTTCTTTATTAAATGAAACGACAAGCATATCTAACACAGGATAATTTGTTTGTCCTCACTGATCGTGACGTTTCAGATGTGATAACTTGGGACCAAGATCTTCACATACATAGCAGATATAAGAAAATGAGAAACACAAATTTCATATGTTCAAAAATTTTACTACGCTAAACCATTGCAGCCTTAGGAACCATCCTCTCCCTCAATGTCCTGCACTGTCTGCTCCGGCTGCTGTTCACCTAGGGACAAAATGTATAACAGCCATTAGCATACATTTTTCACCTACAAACTATAACCACACTACAGGCATATTATTTCATGACTGTTCACATATTGGCCGAAGAACATGCAGGGTTAAATATAGTTTCACATTGAAGTTACACGTGACACCAGCTTTTCTACCCGAGTCTGTATCAAGGACTAGTAATACATGTAATATGCAGACAGATAATGAATGACTTACTTTGTCGCTCCTCTTCTACTATGAGGTGTAGAGGTTTGCAATAGAGAACGCCACACGGCTCTATCCGCCGTTATTTTCCTGGCCTCTTTCCAATCCAGCCCTCTATCACTTAGGGACTGTCGCATGTTCTCTTCCCAGCGTACTTTGGGACGTCCTTTGGGTCTGCGCCCTTGACTTTTTATCTCACATGACCGCTTTGTTATCCGATCTTCTTCCATTCTACAGACATGGCCAAACCACTGTAGTTGGGACTGCTCCACTCGTGTCTGCAAGGGTTGAACTTCAAGATTGCTACGTATTGTCTGGTTACGGATTTTGTCCCTTTTCGTCACCTGAACCGCCTTTCTTGGGCTGTAGTCATTGCCCATGACTCACATCCATATGTCAGGACAGGCACATAGGTCGAGTGGTATACATCCATCTTTGTTTTCCTGCTTATTTCTCTTTTACTGAGGAAACCTCTATTTATTGCATGGAAAAGTCTACCTGCTGCTGCCCTTCGTGCAGTTAACTCCTCTTTGATTCCTCCCCTGCTGTCTATTACCACTCCTAGATATTTAAAGTTGCTGACCTGCTCCAGTGCTCGTGTTCCCAGGGTTATATGATGTCTCTTTTCATCTCTGGCGATCGCCATGGTTTTGTTTTGGAGTTGCTGATGTGCATTCCTATCTTCTTCAACTCTTCTTCCCAGACCTGCAAGTTGATCTAGAGATGTGTTTTGGATTTCGTGATCAGGGCCACATCGTCTGCAAATACTAGTTCCGATATGTAACTTGGTCTCATCTTCCAGTACCCTACTTCATACTTTTTTTGTCCGTTCCTTGCTGGCTTTGATGACTTCATCCATGTGGAGTATGAAAAGGTACGGTGGTAGAATGCCCCCGTCTTACTCCGCTAGTGGTCTTGAACTCTCCTGACTTTTGATGTTTTTTTGCATTCGCCTTATTTCTTTAATCCCCAAGGCGGTGTGCATTGCACTGTAGTTTTTATTTTGCGCCGACTTCAGCATGCATTTTATGTAAGGATCTGCTTTCTCCTGCATTTTCTAAGGGTTTGCTTCCCCGGGGTAACGGCCGGTGCTGTGATAGGGATCGAACCCAGCACCTTCGGATTGTGAGCCGTGCCACTTAACCACACCGTCCCCTGACTTTTGATTTGATGTCTGCACATAATTTGTGTATGTTTTATAGAAACTCTGTATGACAGAGATCAGGGGCCCTGGGATGTTATTCCTTGTCAGGCACTCCCAGAGTTTGTTCCAAGGAACTTTATCAAATGCTTTCTCCAAATCCAAAAAAGCAGAGACGTATCTCTTTATTATATTCAAGAGCCTTTTCCCTTAGCTGTCTGAGTGTAAAGATAAAGTCTTGAGTACTTCTGTTTGCCCTAAACCCACATTGAGTTTCATCCATATTTGGCTCTGCTAGACCTCTTAATCGCCGTTCTAAAATCCTAGAGTAGACTTTCCCTGGGACACTGAGAAGGGAAATACCTCTGTGATTTTCACATTGTCGACTGTCGCCCTTTTTAAATATTGGTACTATTATTGCAACCTCCCAGTCTCTTGGTATCTTCTTGAACAGTATCTCTCCTGCCGTTCCCATGTATTTAACCATTTCTGGTGTTATACCATCATGTCCTGCTGCTTTACCAATCTTAATTTTCTCCAATGCTGCATTTAGTTCTTCCATTGTGATATTATCGTTTCCCTCCATGGCTCCCTCTTCTTGAATTGGGACTGTTACTTCCAGAGCTTGGTTTTCCTCCACTCAAAAAGGGGTCTGAGAAATGTTCTTTCCATCTGTTCATTACCTCTTCTGGGGCGGTCAACAGCGCACCTTGTTTATCTTTAACAAATTTCAGGGGGCATTCCTTTTCCTTTCTCATGTTCTTTAACCCTTTGAACCTGTGATCCAGATGAGCCGGTGTGTGTGTACATAACCCGTGCCCCGAGTCACCGGTTTGCCGGTAGAGCACACGTATCTAATAACAACGGGCGTATTATGGATAGACACCGGAGAATTTGCATACTACTTCCGGAATATTACTTCAAAATGGTGGCGCCCATGGATTGATCACATTTAGACAAAGTTTTACAATTTTTTCACGATGAAAAGGCATTCAGAAAATGAGCGTTCTAAAAGGCTTACAATGGAACAAGCTGTCGAGATTGTTCTCAATGATTCGGAAGACGATGAATTAGATTTAGATAGAAACTATTCTGAAACTGATATAGAAGTTGAATCAGATGATCATTTGAGTGATAACATGTGTTCATTAGACTCTGATGAAGTACATCTTACCCTGTTCCTGATTTTTCTGACGATGAGGCTGTTTTACAGGGGCATGGAAGGGGGCCGGTCTCTAGTAAATTTGATGCAGGTTGGTCTCCAATAAATATATTCAGACCTGTGTCTGCAGTAGACACAACATTTATGGAGCAGATAGGACCTAAGAACATTCCAGAAACTATTAATACAGAAAGTAAAGCCAGTGAACTTTTCCTGGATAATGATTTCTGGCACAATTTGTGTGAGCAGACAACTCGACGAGCTGAGCAGGTGAGAAGCAAGAAACCAACTAGCTCATAAAGAAGGGAATAAAGGCTTACATGGCTTGTGAAGCAAGCTCTGGATATATTCTGAATCTGGAAATCTACACTGGAAAAGCAGACAATATTATTCCAGATCTTGGTGGTATTGGTAGTGTCGTTATTAGAATGTTAACTTCTGGGAATTTCGTCAACAAAAACCATAATGTTGTTATGGACAGATTCTACAACAGTGTAACTCTCTTTGACAAGCTGTACACTGATTATGGTACACTTGCTGTAGGTACAGCAATGACAAATAGGAAATTTTATCCAAAAGTACTGGCAGGAAAGAAGAAAATGGACAGGGGTCATTCAGAATTTATTTGCCATAACAACATTGTATGCCTTGTCTGGATGGACCAAAGACCTGTAAATTTTATATCCAACTACCACAACCCAACAGAAATTGGAATTGTTAGAAGAAGAAGAAAGGATGGAACAGCTGTAGATGTTCCAACTCCTCAACTTTGTATTGACTATAATGCTTTCATGGGGGGCACATATGTCAACGACCAAATTTGTCGTCTCAACAAGACACGACGGCATTATTGCTGGCATAGGAGGCTAATTGTGAAATTCTTTATGTGCGCATGTAATAATGCCTACATACTTATGGATCATTATAGTCCCCACAATACAACAGGAAGACACTACAGAACATTTGGGATGTTCATGAATGAAGTTTGTTTATCCCTCATTGGGGATTATAGAACAGCTACTGCGAAACTTCACAACCGTGTCGAGGCACAACAGAGACTGCAAAATGTTGGTTCCCATCATCCACAAATGTCTCCAAAAGCTACAGGAAATAATGTTTGTGTAGTATGCTCATTTAAATTTAACAAGCATGTCAAAGACTTCCCAAACATGGCCTACAAAGACAGACCATTCAAACAAGTCAAGACAAAATTTTGGTGTAAACGTTGTGAAACTTATGTGCTTAAAGGATGTGTCTACATGCTGGGAGGACTGGCATAATAAGCAGGAATATTGGAGATGATCAGGTCAGTTTATTTGAGATAAAATAATTGAAACAGATCACTTAGTTTTGTCATTGTAATTAGTTTTGTTTAGGTGTCCATTTTTTGCATTTTTTCTTCAGGAGCCCAGGGAAGTAGGGTTTTACAGACCAGGTTCAAAGGGTTAAGGTCCTGTAGAAAGTTTCTGGTATTCTCCAGCATTATTTTCCATCCAGTTTCTCTCCAAAATCTTCCCAGGATTTCTGTTTGGCCTTGAGCAGTCTTCTTTGCTTCTGTTCTACAATTTACATATTCTTTATATTTCTAGCCCCTAGGTATTACTTCCATGCCTTTTTCTTTTCATGTATTATTCTTTTCACTTTTTCTGTCCACCATGTTGTACTCTATCTTCCACCCTTGCTTGGTTTGACCGCATGCCTCTGCTGCAGCCTCTTTGAGGATCTCTTAATTTTACCCAGAGTATTTCCATATCTTCTTCAGATTCCTCTATCCTTTCTATCGCTGTTGTTATGAGCCCTTGGTATCTCCTCTTAACATCTGGTTCTCGTAGTTTGTAAGCCTTCATTTTATTTTCTCCTCGTGTTTTGTTCCATTCTTGCTGATGGGTGTTGCCTGGCTAGAAAGTGTTTTTAAATTTCTCTCTTTATTTTAACTAGGTAGTGGTCGCTTCCTATCTCTGGTCCTCTGAACACTCTAGCATCATTTACATACTTGAAATCCTCACTATTGCATAGTCAATTATGGATTTTTCATTTCTTGCTGGTTCGCATCTTGTGTGGGCATGGATACGCTTGTGTGGAAACCTTGTATTTGTAACGACAAGGTTTTGTTCTCTGCAGAATTTCAGCAGTCGTTTTCCATTGTCAATTAAGATATCGTCTCCATATCTACAGATCACTCCATCCCATCTAGAATAGTCGTTTCCAACTCTTGCGTTGAAGTCTCCAAGGAGAAGTATTTCATTATGGCAAGCGCCAATGGTCCTTTGAAGGAGCTCATAAAATTCATCTTTTATGTCAGTGCTCTCATCTTCGTTTGGTGCATACACAGTGACGATATCCATTTGACTATCCTCCTCTTGTAGACTTAGAACCATCAGTCATTCTGAAATGAACTTCCATCCTTTAATGTTTGCTTTGTTGTTACTATCCACTATACAGCCAACCCCTGCCCTGGCTCGTTCACTAATGGGAACTCCGCTGTAGAATAACATGTTGCCGTCATGGTCCAGAACGCCCTGTCCCTTTTTCTTTGTTTCTGTAAGTGCCAGGACTGTAAATTTTGCTCTCTTCATCTCCTCTATTAGTTCATGTTCTTTTCCGTTTATACTTCTTACATTCCATGTTCCGTAAATCGTGGTCCTCGCCTGTTCGTCGCCGTTGAGATCAATCCGGTTTTCTCTATGTTGCGACTTGTAATAGTTTTTTAAGACAAACAGGTGCATGGTGGAGGGGCTGCCTGCCGACCCATTTATGTCTGCGGTTGCTTATTTATTCGCAGCTAACCTCCAAATTAGGAGGCCTTTCAGCAATCCGCAACCCTGCTGACGCGCCTGGTAGGTTCCTTCCCCAGGATAATGAATGACAAAAGCAGCAAATTCTGCAGTCAAATTGATTAACTTTCCAGCAACCACTGGCTATTTTATTCCGCGTTTTTCCCCACAGAAATTGGCTGAAAATACTGCTTTTTCGATCGTAGAGAGTTCCACTTCCGTTGTATCTAAGTGATTTTATAATTTGTTTTATATATTTAGAAATGATTGCTTGTTTTTCACTTTGATATGAAGATTCATCAATTACTGAGAATGGGCAAGTTTTTGCAAGTGATTTTTCCGAGGTAGATGTTTATGTAGATATAATAAATATGTTTAAAACTAACAATGTCGATCTTGTAAACATTGATTATCCATCCCCTGTAGAACATAAACATTTATTCTTCAAGCAATGGTTGTTAAAAATGAGTAAGTGTTAATGCTGTTTTTCAAAACAGAAAATGCCCCGGACACTTTTTTTTGGCCAATGGTTACGTAAAAGTTAAGGTAACATTTGGGGACGGCGTGGGCTAGTGGCATGGCTCATAACAAGAAGGTGCCGAGTTCGATCCCCACCACAGCACCGGCCGTTACCCCGGGGAAGCAAACCCTTAGAAAATGCGGGAGGAAGCAGACACTTAGATAACATGCATGCTGAAGTTGGATGCACTGGGCCGACAGGCGCAAAACAAAAACCACTGTGCAACGCACACCGCCTTGGGGATTAGAGAAATAAGGCGAGCGCCAAAAAAAAAAAAAAAAAAAAAAAAAAGGTAACATTTGACAACAGAATGGACCGTCTTCTCAAATGTTCTTGATCATTTACACTAACGTGACCATTTGCATACACAGTCAAAGTCATTCTACAGAGAGTTGGATAATTAGATTCACTTTCAAGGCATCATCTTGTCTCAATTTCGCTCTTTACAAAACAAATTACTACAGAAACCACTATTGCAAGAGCACACAAAGGATTATACAAAGTTCTACAAATCAATGGGGGAAAAAAAGGGTGATAAAAGATTCATTTTGTATGACAAAATCAAGGCATTTACCAGACTCAACTATAGTTGGAGGATATGATAAATGACACAGATTGTGATAATAAAGGAGTGTCGATAAAGAAAGTTAAATTAATCTGACATCATATCGGACAGTGTATCAAAAATACCAGTGTGACTACCAATGTGAGTAGATAAACAACGGACATGATTTTTCTCTAATTTCTTTTCACACTGATACGAAGGGCTCAATCTTATAAGAAGGATCAAATTCCTTTGCCAACAAGAGTAGGGTGAAGTAAGGATGCGTGCTTGTGCCAACCCTCTTTGGGATCTTCTCCATGCTCATATCATACAATTATGTAGATGGTGTTTATCTGCACGCCAGGTCAGATGGGTGACTGTTTAACCTGTCCCGACTGCGTGCTCATTAGGGAGATGTTATTTGCGGATGATGCGGTTCTAGTGACCAATAGTAAGTAGGCCCTACATAGACTGGGAGACAGATTCGCAGAGGGTTGCAAGCAGTTTGGGCTCACCACATGCCTGGAAAAGACAAAGGCACGGGGTATTACCACACCATAAAGACTGCAGGCATCACTCACTTATCTGAGGTCTGCCATCAGCAACTCTCTTGTGTCACTACACAGACATGCGTTCTTTGCACTCATGTATGGAAACAAGACTAGGAGTACTTACACTAAACAGGAACTACGGCTCAATACCTTTCGTGTGAGGTTCCTAAGGCGTATATTAGGGACTGGGTGGCAAGAGAGAGTGCAACATAATGCTGTTGAGCCAGCAACGTCTTTGACGACTGGGACATGTTAACCAAACAGACAATGAGAGGCTGCCAAAGGATATCATCTATGGACATCTGGCCACTGGAGAGACAAGAATCGACCCCCTGACACTGATTCAAGGATGTATTCAAGAGGGATATGAAGTCACTCGACATCCCATTCGAGGGCTTGGAAACATTTGGTCAGGACTGAGTTGTTTGGAGACAGTCAGATGGAAGGGGCATAGTGGCTACAGATGCTCGTAGAGGCCTTTTAGCTGCAGAGAAAGACTAAAGACATCAAGGATCACCCCGGCAATTTGCAACACGTTGCACAATCTGTGGCAGGGACTGTCACTTGCAGTTAGGCCTTTACAGTCATAGCAGACAGTGTCAAAATACAGGAGACAGAGCTGGACAAAACTAACAAGGTGCGCGCGCGCATGGTCTACAGAGACAGACGCCTATAATGATGAAAAATTGTTCATGAAAAAGGACAGGAGAATTTAAGTCACATAGTGATCACTAATGGTGCAGACTAGACAACAACAAATGATGATGCACTATTTGATTAATATGAGTCATGCGGATGTTCTGTACACAAAGAATAACACCACTAACTTTCCAGGCATATCCTAAGAGACACATAAGGATGGTTGGATATGGGACCTGTCACAAGAAAAGACCTCTACAACCCAATGAAGCAGATGAGTGACTAATTCAAATCAACAATGTTCTGTCAAGATTGTTTATGGATACTTTTCTTGCTATCTATTTGTGAACCAGACAATAGGAACTGATACATCATTTAGAGTGAACCCATTATAAATGGATAAACTGTAAGAAAAATATATTTAACCATTATCACTCTACATTCAAAATGATGCATTTTCCCTACACTGAATTATTTTTCACGACGTCATGTTGTTTAACTATGGTTGCTACTTTGAGAGCCTGTCACATTTTATTTGATATTTGTTTGTGCGTAAAATAAATCAAGAATTTGTTAGTATTATTGTTGTGTGTGTGTCAGTTACAAAATTTATTTTGAATGAATATATTTAATAATTAAAAGTATGTGTAAAAAACCGAATATATTATCCCCCCCCCCCCCCCCAATTTTAGTTTAACCCGTTGAAGCTGTGACACACACACACACATATATATATATATAGAGGTATGTTTAAATACCCAGTCACACGTTCGCTGGTGATTTTGTCCTTAATTTAGTGACATCTAAATAGTGCACACATTTCCGGAAAATAAATATGGCGACATAAACATCAATGCATGTTTTCACTATGACTTTCAGTTGGTTTTGTTGTTGAAATGGCCATTCTAAAAAGCTAACAACAAACATAAATTTTTTAAAAGTAATTTCAAGGATTTTGATGCTGGGTAGTCAGGGTTCAAGTTACAAATACTGTCACTTATGACAATGTTCCTTTTATATGTTGAGACATTTTGAAGGTGGATCAGTTTCCTCATGACTGTAATGCGTTAGGAGGGTTTTATAGTAGACTTACCATTATGGGAATCACAGTATCCCCATCTCATTGGCCAAGCTATTGTAACACAGAGTTCAATGAGTTGATGTGGGGATTTTGGTTAGTATGCTTCACCTGACTATCAGTCTCAACTACCAACAGTTAGGGAGTATTAGATAATGGGTAACTTGATAAGGAATTAACAAGAGCGACATTCATACCACAAAATGAGGGAGAGAGCGCGACAAATTTGAAAAAACCCACTCACCTTCATTTTCGCCTTGCATGTCTGATGTCCACAGTGTAAGGTTATCGCGGAGCAACTGCATGATCAATGTAGAGTCCTTGTAGCTTTCTTCGCTTAACGTGTCCAGCTCTGCTATAGCATCATCAAAAGCTGCTTTGGCTAGTCGGCAAGCACGTTCCGAGGAATTCAAGATCTCATAGTAGAATACTGAGAAGTTGAGAGCCAGGCCAAGACGGATAGGGTGTGTTGGTGCCAGCTCTGTCATTGAAATATCACTGGCAGCTTTGTATGCAACTAAACTTTTCTCTGCAGCTTCTTTCCTATCATTGCCAGTGGCAAACTCGGCCAGGTACCTATGGTAATCACCTTTCCTGAAAACAAAAACATGTTTGTTGGTATAACAAAATATTTGACCAAAATATTGACATATTAAATGCAAGCTAACAAAAATCTTTATCTACAAATTAAGCCATTGACTTGCACCACTTCAACTGTCTTATCTTGTCCTTTGTCTCAATCACTCCTATTTCCTTCAGAAGCTTGGCGGTGAGTCTCAAGCTTCAAGTAATCATACAGTTTTTCCCCTTAACTGGCCCGAAGGGGACATGCTGTCATTCTGTTCCTTACGACGTGCCAACAGACATGATCAACGTTTGTCTGTTTCCTGGTCCAGCCGTAAAACATGACCGAAGAAAGAAAATTGGCGTTGGTCAAGTGTTTCTGAGGTTGGGTGGAGGTCTGTTTTAGCAGAGACCTACACGTTGCGGATGTAGTCATGCCATTGGATGCCCAGGATATGCAGCTGGTTGTGCACATGGAAGGCATCCAGTCTCGACACGTCATGTTTCAGCAATGTCCATGTTTCGGGGCCGTAAAGCAGGACTGGGTTCACACAGTTCTGGTAGATGAGGATTTTTGCCTCAAGGGAGATCTTGCAGTTACTCCACACATATAGGAGGTCATGCTTAGCAGATGCAGCAAGCTGATCTGCCTTGACATATAGGTCGGGACAGCAGCACCCATCGGATATCATGCAATCGAGACAGATGAATTCGTTGGTGCCATCGGGTTTAAATATCCTGGGGAGCTGTGCCGGAAATGAACACACAACAAAAACAAGTTCTTTATTAATTTCTGTTTCTACACACACAAAAATCCTATCTATGGTCACTATAGACCAACAAATACAGTTTTTGAGTGTGGGGTGGTAAAGGTAAACTTTTGTGTCTGTGGTAAGTTCTGTACAAGCAAGCAGTTCATGTTGCACTATTTCATTTGGATGGTTGCAGCAATTATTTGTGGGGTCTAACTTGTTTATGTTTGATGCGTTCTGTTCGAAATTGAATTTGAAGATATTCGGTTCCCTGCAATGAAGCTTTGTTGGCAAGTCATTTATGTTTTGGTGCGCATAAAAAAAAATATACATGTGTACACCAAACTCTGATCTGCTATCTATCATTAACTTGGTCTTACTTTATTTGCGGGCCAATGTGATGTCATACCAACATCAGTGCAGTGGCACTGCTTAGTGATGACTTTCTCAAGTGACCTACCATTTCTCACATTGTCCTGTCGATAGTTTACATGTATGCAGAATTGTTTTGTTTGTCCTGAGATGTCTGAATTTCATGAGCAGCAAATCAACAAAGTTTTTGATTCTCAGGCTGGGGAGAATGTTCGCAGATATTCATGAAATGTTAAAACATGTTTATGTGGGAAAATGCACGAGCGGTACGCATTAATTGTCTAGGCGATTTATGGAATTGTTGGCAGACAACAATGATTATGGTAACGGCGACCCACGGTATCATCCTATGATTCGCTCGTTGTCCCAGTTCATGAGACGGTGCACTCCAATCGTAATCAGACTGTTCAAGAAACAATGGATAATACTGCGACATTCTAACAGAGATCTTAGTTGTGAAGAAACAACAACTTTTTCCTCCACTTCATGTATCCCTTCTTGTTCTGGGAATTTTTTTTTAAAAACGAACACAAGTGTGATTCTCCCAGCCACAACACTCACCTGATCTCCAGCAAACTATTTCAGACCAATGAAGAAATTAAGTACAATTCATGATCCTCAACAATACTGACTAGGTTAAAGGCAAGCCTAAAAATGCTATACAAATAAAAGCTCTAGAACTTTTTGAACGGATCTCGCATATCACACGACATTGGAAATCGTCATATTCAGTCTAACTGTAAGGCATTACATGGTTTTGAAGTTATTGTGGAAATGAATACTTACATCTTGTAATAAAAAACCTTTGATTCTCCAGTGGCTGCATTTGGAATTAAGTTGTTGTCTATTATACCCAAAACATCAAGGCAGATACGATTGAGTTCATTCTCTATCTGGAAAAACGAATAAATGAAAATGCATGGTTAACACAAAATGAACTCAAGCATGTAACACAAATAAGCACTATTGTCTACCCACAAAAACACACTTTACCCCCTTTTGTACATCAAACCAGTTTGATGTCTCTCCAGTTATTCAGACCTATTGCTTGTTTTTGATACAGTGTTTCAGTCAATTGAATCAGGTATATTGGGAACATGTGCTGCATGATTTTCACTAGTATTTCATGTTGCAGTCTTTGGTGTAATCTATGAAGCAACTGTAAGTTGACATTGTGCTCTCTTTTTTCCCTATACTATTTCAACGAGCCTTTGACACCTACCTGAACATTATTATTATTATTATAATATATGAATCACTCCCAATCTTGGAGTGTTTCTCCCAAAAAATTCCAGCTGTCGTGGCAGTGAATTTATTTTAATAATTCTCCCCCCCCCCCCCCCCCCCCGTATTGTCAGTTCAAACCCCTATGACCTCTCAAGTATACTGCATATTTTAAGGCAATGAGAAACAACAGTCAAGCCATCAGCAAAATGCAGATCACCAAGCTGTCCTGTCCATTGAACATACAATCTAGTCAATAGCCAACAGAAAGAGAAAGGGCGACAGGAGACATCCCTCCCAGACAACAGCACCCATATCATAGGGCTCAGAAAGTTCCATAGACCCAAATCCGATATAAAATAGAGACCATTTTATTAACCATTCTCAGTGTCATCATCTATTTCATACAACTTTCTAAAAAGACTGCATGATCAAGTCCAACATGTTTCACAAGACACATGACACTATTCCTCTACAATTTGTACACCACTGCACAGGTGTTTCACACCCCCCATTGTCACAACCTACCCCTCCCCACAGTATTTTCTACACCCTTTACCAATTATCTGTTGGTCCCAGTGTACACCTTCCATGTCCTGGCTTCAGCACCTCCAACTCTACCCCTGTTCAATTGTGCCCTCTTCACATTTCCCTACTACATCCTTTCTGTTGCCTCTGTTAACGCTCTTCAAGAACTTATCCACAAGTCTTGTTTCTTCAAGAACCTTTCCACAAATCTTGTTTCACATTATTCTCTATATGTTGCCAGTGTTCCCTTGCATCATTTACAACTTCCATTTGCCACAACACATGATACCAATTTGACATTGCAACTTCAAACATTTTGTACTCCTTGGGAATACCACACAAAACTGTTGCCCATGAATATCTCCTTAGTTTCATCCCTACCTTGGCCACCAGAAAACTGGTCCAATGCCACATCCATTCCCAGACAGCATGTAATAATGATCTGAACCTTCTGTCCGTATAAAAATCACCAATGCAGCTTCATTCACGTTATACCCATTCTGCTCTGCAATACTTTTATGCAGAAACACACTGTTACCAATGGACCCATACCATACACCAGAGTCTATGTGCATATCTCCACACTCAGTTACAACTCAAATAGCTTCACAGGATCCCCACAAAACTGATACCAACACTGGCAACTATGGCACTCATCAAAACTGCAATGTCTCTCGATCTTACAATGACATCTTGAAGTGTGGTAACAATGTTCATGTCTATTCCCCTTCTGGCAGCCTGCATTACTCCAAGTCATCTGAACAGAGGACGATCTGTCTTGGATGGTTGAATTGTATTTTTTCTTGTTAGTTGGCTAGAGATGAGGTAGCCCAGTCTCATGTCCAACCCTCCTTAGTTGCCTCTAACGGGCTTAGTGTTTCTATTCCTTGATTCCCTTTCGTACCCCAGAAGCACTTGGGCAAAAGGATACTCATGCTGAGCCGCAAAATTGTGATAGTAACTTCTGATAACAACTAGAAACCCTTTAACAAACACAGAAAATGACTTTTCAATTTAATAGACAGGACAGTTAGCACCACAAAATACCATGCAAGCGACAACCTACTATAAAAGATACAAACTTACACATGCTTCAATAAATTAAATAACGTCACAGCAACAAAACACAAAAATTCACCAGTAAATTTGTGTTTGTAATTTCAATACCTTTTTTCTGTATTCCTTTGTAATTTCCTGACACGGTTCTGCAAGTTTTCCTTGTTCCTTCTGTTCTATGCTGCTGATAATCCTCCAAGAGGCTCTGCGAGCACCAATTACATTTTTGTAAGCCACAGATAATAAGTTGCGCTCCTCAACTGTCAACTCCGTGTCTTGTTCTGCAACGCGTTTCATAGCGCAAACCATCTCTGCGGAGAAAAAAAAAATAGGCTGACATTTAGTTAGTATAAAACACCTTGGTTAATGGACTAAGTATTATAATTATGCACGCATACATTTACAGGCTTTTTAATAGTAAAGTCTGATGTGGAAAATGTGATTAATGTCAATATATATACACACACATGGATTTACTGTTAGCATTGGTATCAAGACGCTGAGCAGCGCATGAGCTGCAGTGATCAGCGACTCGTAGATTACTGGTAACCTCAGGGTCTGCGAACCAGAGCTGCCAAGACCATTCTATACCTTAACGCTGTGATCCTGGATAACAAGATGCAATAGAGCAGATTGGCTAAGTAGAAGGGACCAAAGAGGGAAGGCTAACCTGGTATTCAAAAATGCTTGCTGAAGTTGGATGTGTTGGGTAGAAAGGTGCAAATACCGCAGCCAAGCTGTAAACTACGACACAATTCAATATCTATGGTCTACATTCTGCTACTTAAGCCCTTTTCAGGGTTTGGTAGCGGGAGATTGAGAACGAATGCGAACGAAGCCAAGCCAAGAAACAAAAATGGCAGGAATGGAACAAAAATGTAACATCAATGCTAAATAAAGGATTTGCAAATGTGTTTTATGTAGTACTAATTTCTTGTAAAATTCTTATAACTGTGTTCCCTTTCATATTTAAAAAATTAAACTTGTATTAATTATGTATGTGTACATTTACTGCAGAATTTTCTTTAATTCGATCACTGAAAAACACAGCAAGCAAAACATCAGTTAGTTTGAAACAACCTAAAAGTACCTATATGTTGTGTGCCGTCATCTAGCGTATGCGCAGCTTTCATTTAATTTGTTCTAGACAATCTACTGGCTACGGTTTGGGGACATCTTTGAAGTTTTTTTCCTTTCCAAACGTAATTTGGACTTCAAGACTCGAGGTGACTTAAAATGATCGCAAGTCAGCAAATATGTCAAAAATGCCTCTTTTTTAAAGGGAGGGAAAGAAATCTTATATCTGCCACCTAATGACTACTTTAGAAGTTAACTACATTTTTAAGCTATCAGTTTGTGACCCACTTACTGACAAACCCTTGTACTTGATTAGGTCAATAATCATGCATCTGAATTATACATTAGCCACAATTCCAACACACATGAGGCCGACATGAATCAAAATTAAGCAGTTATTTTCCACTGTATATTAATGACATTTATTGCATTCTACTAATATATATTTTTATTATGAATACTTCATAGATAATTTGATTATATGTGTATTTACGTCTATTAATGGAAAGTATACAAAAATATAGATTGTTTTGGCTACAACACGAGACACAGTGACCAAGTATTGAAAATGCTGTAAGGTAAGAGAATAAGGACATTCAAGAAACAAGTATATCACAGCTGCCAAAGATGGATGTGTCGGACCAAAAGGTGCAAATATCGTAGCAGTCAAGCTGTAAACTAGCAAAACAATGCATTCTGTTCTACAAACTACATCCTGCTACTCGCAAAGCCCTGTTTAGGGCTTGGTTGTGGGAGATTGAGAACGAACGCAGAAGAATAAGTACATCACGCAGGCATCCAAAGAACATTGAGGTGTAGACATGCTGAGCTAAGCAGATCTGCGGAGAACAATGCACAACAACAACAGTCTTCAGACTGACTGACCTGATGATATTTATCAATTACAAATTTAGAAAAATTTGTTTAATATGAATTGTATTTAAGAAAAAAATACTGTTTGACATACGAAATTACTATCTTGCCATGGATGTCACGAAACAAATCAAACAAGACTGCAAAGTATTAATTTATTGTTTTGTATATCTGGTGCTGTCCTTTAGAGAAACTAAATTGTTATTTTATTTTTTTAAATACTAATGTTCTGACATTTTTACACTATAATACAAAATAACTTGGTTCATAACAACATTAGGACTGTATTTGAAAGCAGCATGCCCCAACAAAAATACCTAAATAATAACAATAACGGGTGTAAAGATAGACATACCTTGCCCTGCCAAAGATGGGTGCGTCGAACAGAACAGAAAGGTGCAAATATAGCAGTCAAGATGTAAAATGTCAACGCATTCCGTGCTCCTAACTACATCATGCTACTTGCAAAGCCCTGTTCAGGGTTCGTAGCAGCAGATTTAGAACGAACAGAAAAGAAGAAGACATACCTTTGAAACATATAGAAAGGTGATGCCAGAAAGCACTGGCTGGTTAATAACACTGGTGATTCACGAGTGTGTTACCCAGATTGAAATTAATAGGACATTCATAACACACACTGCTCCCAAGCTGAAGAGAATTTTGCATGGGGCAAGCAACCTATGTAAAACCATTGCCATTGAAACCCACCCATGCACACCAAGATACATGTTTCCTGAATAGGGGCCAGCTAAAGCTATAGGGGCACACTACACTTGGAATGAAAAGGTGAATCAATCCTACCATTGAGATGCAATTTATTCATTTGTCCTACATTCATATGTAAATGTGTTCAACTGTCCCACTAAAGGCACTTTCAAATTGAGCATATAAGGCTGTAGTGTACATAAGTATGACATATGCAGTAGATCCGCATAAATTCTGAAGATTTAAGGTTTTTGTATGAAATTATCTGCCCTATTCTGGAGAACATTATGAGAGTGTAACATGAGTAATGAGATATCAAGATGGCTAATTCAGAGCTGTAGGTTCTGCCTTAATCTCCATTATCAAGCTGATTGAGTGATGCAAGCTCTGCAACGACCCCACATTTCTTAGCAGACGATACTACCTTGATTTCTCCCCATGATGTATCAACATTCTAAGCCATCTTGAGTTCCATGCACAAGTCTCTTCTGTTTTCCCCCCGTGTTCCCAGGCCTCCTGGGGAAACTTGTCTATTTCATTGAGTGTTTCAATCCAGCACATGTAGCTGGTGAGTGTGAGTGAAGTTGTTTAAGGTGATAGTGATTGTTGGGGTGCTAGGCAATAACTTTAATGTCTGTGGTTAAACCTTGGCAAGCAAGCAGCACATGTTGCACTATCTCATTCGGATGGGTTCAGTTAGGTTCATGTGCATGGTCTAATTGTTTAAGTACCTGATGTGATCTGTTTTAAGTTGGAAAATTTTGCTTTGGTCCCTGCCTTAGAGTTTGCTGATGACATTTTTGCCATGGGTGTGTCATTTCTTTATACATAGCACACACAGTAAAACTTTCCATCCATCGGTTCAGCCTTTCCTATTTGAAGTAGTTTTGAAGTATGACCACTGAAAGTAATCCAGTGGAGAGTTGTGCAATGCAGCACAACATAATCAGGCCTTGTTGGGACTGACTTGTAAGCTGGGCTTCACACACTACTGTGAAGTGGGTAATGTGACAAGCATGCATTTCAAAATATCATCTTAAAGTCGGAGGACGCATTGTAAATTTTGATAGGTCTCAAGAACTGAACATTATATAGTTTGTACACATGAAATCCTATTATTACAATTAATATACATTTAAGCACACGTCTGGCCATGTGCTCGACACGAGCAATGGAACCGACTTTTGTGAATGTCCTAATTTCTCAATCCGTCTCTCCTAAAATAATTATTTTATATGTTAATACAATAAATTAAAAGTAACTTTTGTCCAGTTCCCATGGATTAGATTATGCCAAATTTTACTGCATAGATGTTGAAAAGCACAGTTGTATTGATCAACGGGAAACAGTCCGAAAGGCAGACCAATTTGCACTCAACTTGAATCCCCTTTTATTTATCCTGTTGCTTAAAACATTCTATAAGTTAGGGCAGCTGACCCCATGTTCAATGGTCCCCTCTCATGACATGCCATGCAGGTTATTATTCTTTGCTCCCCTTTCAGGTTCTGGTGACATATAGTGTACATGTAAACCTTTAAAGCATGCACTCTTTTGACAAACATTCTAAGACAATTCTTCTAGTTTCTGATCCCGCTTTTACACTACACAAAACATAGACTGGTACTGGAAGCCTGAACACTTACAGAGTCCCATAGTAATTCATTTTATGTAAAGTTGCACGGGAAGAAAGACTCGCATCTGGCCAGGCAAAAAATACTGGACAAGACCATCAACGTGGCCTACTTGTAGCCCTTCCTGGAAACGAGCTGTTTTCATGGCAGCCTGGCTTACTAGGTGAGGGATGGATGTGATCCCTGTAGTAGTGAGCAACACGCAAATGAAGCCAAGCATAGCACAACCACCTGGAGGACTCCGCATCATCAGCACGCTTAGGATATGAGAAAAGCTATGACAACCTGGCACCTGACATCCTTTTTAGGGTGCACAAAAGAGTAGTCCTACTCATTGTGGGCATTCAACAACAGCGTAAAGTTGTGCAACACTCTTTAGTTATTTATGACACGCTTGAGGTTACAGTGACCCTATTCTTTCCTACATGGATGCAACTCAGGTATTATGACAAATAACACTATTTGAAATATAACTATACATTCTGAATATTTTAACCCGTATGGTATGCCCCGGTCTTAGTGTATGACAAAGTTAAGAATAGCACCACTGCCACACAGAGAGCATGCCGTATGAGGCGACTATGTGACATGGAATAACACATGCCATGGTTATGTGGGTTATTAAGAGCAGCATAGATGACGCCTAAAAGGTTGCGGTTTGAGACTATTTAGATGGACTCGCACGTCGGTTAACTACGTCCGTGGCACTTGTCCAAATGCAGCAGAATAATAATCAGCTGCTCGAGTCTAGTCAGCTAAGCAGGAAATGCTCCTTCTGGCTACATCCAGCTCACGCCACAGCTGGGACCTGCACAGGGGCACCTGCCCCCGTAGAAGTACAGGTCAACCAAGATTAAGAAATTCTGATTTACCAAAATGGCATGGAGTTTAATTTTCGTAGCACTAGTAGCAGCCTTAAAAATAACCATTTTCTTTGAAGAGTTTGCATCATGTTTCACTTCATGTCAAAGGTATTCGGTTAAACCACTCGCACTTTCTCAACATGCTCCAGTGTACAACGATATAAATGGGTACCTGATGTGCTGCTAGTTTGGGGATGAAATGAAATTACGAGAATATGTTACTAACAAAATAGCCGGTGCTTAGCTGTTCGAAGCTACTCATGCTGACTTGTCAACTCTAAGATATAGCAGTGAATGTGCTGACAGCAGCTGACTCATAGCTGGATGCTTGCATACAAGTCAGCAAATAACAGCTGACCAAGACCATATTCTGCCTCCAGTGAGTCCTGGACACAGGTTGCACCAGTGTAAGAGAATAGGGATCGCAGAGGGGAGAGGTAAACTCAGTCCCAAAAATGCAGTGCTGAAATCGGATTATCGCGCAGAATGGCGTAGATATTGTAGCCTTGCTGTAAACGATACATGGCATATAGTCCTTTTCCAGGACGAACACTGATGAAGAATTTAACTCTCTGGTAGCAGTTTACGATGGCTCTCTTCTTACATCCCAAAACGTAAATTAGGCGAACTGTGGTCCTCTTGGCTGTAATGCAAGGTTCCTCACTAAGCACAACACTATGGGAATCTGAGTGTCGATTGCCATCTCATTTTGACAGCGTTTCCAGCAGCACGAACAATTTGAGGTGTGGGACTTGATCAGCATGCTTCATTTGATTCTGATTACTCAGCATTTGTTTTTTTACTTGCAAAATGAAGTCATTTACACTTTATTCCTGACAGCATGTTATAAAATAAATGTTCATGATAAGTAACTTTACTCGTGTATGTGTCCTAAAAAGGTAATTAAGTGGCAGGTTGCAGTTGCTTTCTTCACATCTAGAGAGTGCTGATGAAGTTGGATCTGGGTCCCCCAGAAGGTTGTGATATGCTTTGCCCAACCTTCAACTGAGTGTCACTCACTACTACAGGGATTATCAAGAGGCTGGTCTGTTTCCAGGAAGTATTGGTCAGTGTATTTTTTCCTTTATCTGACCAACATTGTCTGATCAGTATGTTTTACTTGACCTGACCGTCTCCTCCCCCTTCCTTTCCTATTTCTTCTTCCCCCCCCCTCCCCCACCATACTCGGATGTGTAGTCAGTAGTGTATGACTCAATCAGCAATGAGATAGTGATTCATTGCCAATTCCAAAATCAAATGGCTAACACATGGATTTTTAAAATTGCTTCAATTGTTTTGATGTTGACTAAAAAGAGTGACATATGACGAGTGAATGTTGACAGAGTTGAGAATGAAGATGCATGATTAAGATATTGTCCCGTCATTTTCTCTTAATTATAGTTTATGATGTAGGGTTGGGGTGGGGTGATAATTTAGAAGTCTGGCCCAGCGTATCAAACCATTTGTTACTGGTTTCATTATGTACAGGGCGACAATCTGAGAGTCTAATGAGCTGGCAAGGTACTGGTGGGTATATGTGAATTTGCAAAAGAACATTTACTTGATTTATAATTATTCTCAGGCTCCGAGGCAAGTCTTCAGATTTCCTTGCGGGATTGAAAAGTTATTGACAGTGATGATACAGCAAAATAGCTTATATTTCTTGTTAAAAGGGTAAGGGCGTCGCTGCTGAAAAGCATAAGGTATTTAACTAAGAACTACAGCTCGACGACTATTTTCTAGCAATCTGATCCACTGAATCTTGCATTACTCATATGATAAAACAAGATGGCGCCCGCCTTGATATTGAAAGACATTAGGAGGAATGTCGATTATCAAACTGATGTTACATACATTACTTCATAAACAGAGCAATCTGATAAAGTCACAACAAGAGAAATGAATTTCATAAATGCATATCAGTGCAAATATGAAATGGCAGATGGAATTTGCAAGATTTTCACTTTTTTCAAACATGCAATAATAATGCCGTTAAAAGCAAAATCTCCGGCAAATGGTGGATACAGTAGGCAACTATAAATGAGACACTTACCATCATACCGCTCAGCTTGCTCAGCAAGCTTCGCTTTATAAACACACTCCTCTCTTGTTGTCATTTCTAATCAAGAGGATGTCAGTTTCACAGTGTCGATTGAGAACGATTAAAATGTAAATAATTTGTCCTCTCCAAAAATGGCTGTACCCGCCACAGACAGAAAAAAGTAGTTCCTGCTTACAGACAGAACGAAATCATTCCGCGCAGTAAGCAGGTCCATTCAAGCTTAGCAACCAACACCCGTAAGCGAGATGTATCCGGTACATGTTTCGTGCTTATATTATGTTAACTATGTCTACATACCTCAATCTAGCATTCACTACAGAAATATTCAGAACAACTTCGAAATTAATATGTCTATAAATGTTAGCTTTTACGCGTATCCTATTATTTGTAGCAATTCAATTTGGCTGTCTTTGCACGTTCAAATTTTGTGCACAAATGCGCTTTTCTTGTAAAATAAATCAAGACTTATATTTCCTTCAACATTTTTAGCAATGGGGATCAGAAATAAGGAAAGGAAAAATGAATTAAGTGGACTATTTTCATTTTTTATCTTCAAAGAAAGGGGAGGAGCCTTTCCTCCTACCAGACGTGGATAGTTGAATGGCATCTATATTTGGAGGTTAGCTGTCAATAGTCAATAAACAGCCGTGAACCAGAAAAGGTGGTTTGTATTGAGGCTAAAAGGAGACATTCCCTCACGGATCCATCATACAAAGACACAACAGGCAAAACCTGTTTGTTTATACGCTCGATAACAAGTTCTGTTCTGTTATATTTTGTTTCTAAAAAAATCGACTTCACTGCACTACGGGCATACGCATAGGTACTCAGTCTCTCTCATTGAATTACGAACGGTGAGGATAATGCTGGTTCCTGCAGCTCGTTGGTTGTACACACTTCTGCTCGAGCCTTTTTCTGTATCAAAGATCTGCAGTCTGTAAATTGATGATTCATCTATTGAGGTGGTGTATTCTAAGAGCCGATCATTTAGCAAGGGATAGTCATTTTAGAGTGGCAGTGAATAATCTTAGATATGCGGACAATACCGTTTTTATGGCAAAAAGTGAGCAAGAATTACAGTAGTTTGTGACAACAATATACAAAATAAGTCAAGAGTTTGAATTTAGACATACACATAAAGAAAACAAAAACTATGATAATTGGGAACAGTGACAAAAAAACCAGGTATGCCGATAAAAATAAAAGATCAACTTCCGGAAAAGGTACAGAGTTTCTCCTATCTCGGTCATATAATAATGGCAGATCTGAAAAAGAAATAAGAAAGAGAATAGGTATTGCCAAGATGGTATTCCACAACATGCGACACAAACTGACATCCAAACTGATATATCAACGATTGGGTAGCATTTCTTGGAAAGAGAAGAAAACAAATTTGAAGGTATTGAAAAAGTTGGGGGTGAAATGATAATTAATAACCGAAATCAGGGTTAAACAGTTACGTTATTTTGGTCATATAACAAGACATACCTACTTGTTGAAGACCATACTGGAGGGTAGAGTGAAAGACAGTCGTTTAAGAGGCAGACAACGTTTTAAGTGGGTGGATAACATCAGGAGATGGACTGGAAAAAGTATCCCAGATTGCGGCAAGAGATAGAGTACACTGGAGATCCATTGCAGCCGACCTTCGATGCGGAGATGGCACATGAACTGAAATGAATTTTAACAGGCACAAATTATTTAGTTAAAATCACATGGAATAGGTGGGGTAGTTGCCAAATGGATTGAAAAATGGTTAACCGGAAGAAGGCAGAGAGTGTGCATAAATAAGGAGTACTCTGAGTGGTGTGGAGTAAAGAGTGCCACGGGGCTCAGTTTTGATACCAATTTTGTTCTTGATATATATTGATAGTTTTGTCCATCACAAGTGATGAAGACCACTCTCTTTGTTCAGCCGTGTGGACAGTCGTATCTCTTGCTGTGTCCGCTGAAATGGGTGACTTGCGCGGTGATTTGGATTAAAGTGAGGAAGAAACTGCGCCTTTTGTCAACCTCACTCACAGAGCCTAAGCTACCTTTTGCCAGTGGCAAGACATTCATCGAGACGACTGGAGATAGCATAGGATGCAGATTTTGCGTTAAGTAAAGTTGTTTGGTCTTGTCTGACGATCAATTGCTCACTTTTTCTTAGTTTTCATCATTGCCTTTTATTGTGTGTTGTTTTAACCCTTAATACTGACATCATACCTGAGAAACACGGACAGTGTACCGCAGACACACTAGCCAGTTAAACCATTTTCACTTGAGTAGTGGGATCGAGATGCTGAGAAGCATATGAGTTGCAGTGGTCAGCGACCCATATCTGACTGCTAGCGTCAGGGCCAGCGAACAAGAGCTGCCAAGACCCTTCTACACCTCCACGCGGTGATCCTGGATAACAGGCTGCAGCAGGGTAGGCTGGCTAAGAAGAAGGGATCGAAGAGGGAATGCTAACTCGGTACTAAAAAAAAGGCTTGCTGAAGTCAGATATATTGGACCGCAATGTGCAAATATCGCAGTCAAGCTGTAAACTACGACACAGCTCATTCCGTTCTCTGGACTACATTCTGCTACTTGGGCCCTTTTAGGGTTTGGTAGCTGGAGATTGAGAACGAACGAAGCCAAGCCAAGCCACTTGAGAAGTCTGCGTAGGATCAAGATGTGAGGTGTTGGCCAGAATAGCACAGACAATTGCGGCGCTTCCACGGCTTAACAAAATCTGGTAAGATAAACGGTTAGCACTATTTACAAAAATCAGATTAATGCGTAAATTGGTCATGTCAATATTCCTCTATGCTTATGAGACATGGACAGTTACAGATGACCTTCAACGAAGGATACAGGCCTTGGAGATGAGATGTTTCCGAAGACTTCTAAACGTCACGTACAAAGATTGAGTTACAAATGAGGAAATATGAAATATAATTACAACAGCAATAGAACCTTTTGAAGACCTCTTTGCATCTGTCAAAAGAAGGAAACTCGCTTGGTATGATCACATATCGAGATCAAATGGTCTTGCAAATACGATCCTGAACGGAAAGGTGCAAGGCAGACGACGAAGAGGCCGCCCCCCCCCCCCCCCCAAAAAAAAAAAGGTGGGAGAACAACACAACAGAATGGACCAATCTCCGACCAGAAGAGACACAGGCAGCTGCCGCTGACCGACAAAGGTGGCGTGGGTTTGTGAAGATGTCTTCATGTGTGCCCCAATGACCTCATCGGTTACGGGATGACTTGACCTGATCTGAGTGTGTGAAGGCTACTCGGGATCAGATGATGGGACAAAGTCTCGAACTTTTAAATTCTTAGCAAGCCATACACGTTGAGCATACATACGGCAAGGATAGCGACAGCATTAGACTTATGCTTCTAAATGTTTTCACATATAACTGTGAAGACCAATCCTGGCATTGCAGACTGCCGCACATGGGACACACTTGTTAGGAATTGGCAGTGGAGCCGTTGTGTGTGCTGCTCTTTCGAATGGCACACTTTGTCTGAGCCTACGCGATGGAGTTTCGCTATGCTGAGCACATTGGTAATGCTAGCGCGTTAGGTGGAACGGTTCTGTGCAAGAAACCATTGGTGATGCTAGCGCGTTAGGTGGAACGGTTATGTGCAAGAAACTATTGGTGATGCTAGCGCGTTAGGTGGAACGGTTCTGTGCAAGAAACCATTGGTGATGCTAGCGCGTTAGGCGAACGTTTCTGTGCAAGAAACCATTGGGGATGCTAGCGCGTTAGGTGGAACGGTTCTGTGCAAGAAACCATTGGTGATGCTAGCGCGTTAGGTGAACGGTTCTGTGAAAGAAACCATTGGTGATGCTAGCGCGTTAGGCGAACGGTTCTGTGCAAGAAACCATTGGTGATGCTAACGTGTTAGGCGAACGTTTCTGTGCAAGAAACCATTGGTGATGCTAGCGCGTTAGGTGAACGGTTCTGTGCAAGAAACCCCCAGGAAGTTACATCAATGTTGAAGCTTTTCAGAGACGCTTTCAAGAAGTCTACGTAGAGTATCATCTACTGATGAGCGTCTGCATGTTCATAGTATGAAAGCTGCATGGGGATGCGCTCGCTCATCGAGCATGCGAACAACATGTTCTGTCCATCTTATATTGGTTTTACACAGAATCGTATTCTGCCAAAGACGGATGTGTCGGACTGAAAGATGTAAATATCGCAATTAAGTTGTAAACTAGCGACACAACACATTTCGTTCTCCGGACTACATCCTGCTACGTGCAATACCCTATTCATGTTTTGATAATGGGAGATTGAAAACGAACGAAGAAGAAGGAAGAAAACAGAATCGTATGGCTGTTCAACATGTTAGTCTTGCTAAGAGTTGGGCCCTTTGTATTGCCACCTGTTCCTGAGCAGTCTACGCAGACAGCTCAAGTGAAAAATGTTGAACAGTCTGGCATGTTTGCTATACACTGTCCGTATTTCTTAACTTCGCTTAACATCTTTATTCTGGTTTAGAAGACTCTGCAGAGCCTGTATACAATCAGTTTTATTTACATTTCCTTGCTCTAAAATCCAATCTATTCTTAAATGCATTAATTGTCCCTGCCTCTACTAACATGCAGCAGAATAAACAATACTGCAGCACGATACATTGTTACCTTACAGATTAGGTTTTTGCTAGGATGTTTGCTGCGAGGCTGACGGATACATTCAAAGGCAGTGATGTTGGAGTTAAAGTCCGCTATCGCCTAGACGGTGAGTTTTTCAATCTGATGAGACTGTTATAATAGATCATACAGGTAAAGTGAGTGAGCAAGTCTAGGTAGCAGTGAAAAAGAGGCAAATGCAATTTCAGGCATGATAAGAAGAAATATTAAACATAGGAGCAAGGAAGGGATAGTCAAACTGTATAAAACATTAGTTAGACCTAGATTGGAATACTGTGTACAGAGGTGTGGAGTTTTTATCGTAGAGGAGATATATAAATATACTGGAAAGCATACAAAAAAGACCGACAAAGCTGAAAGTGGGATTCCAGAACTACAGTTATGAGGAAAGAGAAAAACTGGCCTACATTGTTTAGAAAAGAGAAGAATTCGAGGTGACTTAATACTGGTATATTAGACAATAACAAAGTTTTTTTCTTCAAAATACAAACACCTTCAAAAACAAGAGGGCGTAGTTACAAATTAACTAAAGAAAGGTTCAGATTAGATATTTAAAAAATATCTGCAGGCAAGAACAAAAGTACAAATTGAGACCGGGTGTGAACTTCTCATTGCTGATGAGAATGTCAATTCAGAGACTGTTTACCTCTTTACAGCGGCTTGCAAAAACTTTGATATGACCATTTCTACCAGTAAGACTGAAGTGCTACACCAAACAGCCAAAATAACTGAGTACAATGAGTCATCTATCACTATCAATGGCCAGAACTTAAAGTGGGCGGAACGTTTTGTATACCTTGGCAGCACACTCTCCAGAGCATACCATAGTGATGATGTAGTGAACTCGAGAATTGTCAAAGCATGTGTAGCCTTTGGAAAACTGAGATTCTCAGTTTGGAGCCGGAGAGGAATGAAACAAACATTTGTCCTACCAGCTCTTCTACACGCTTGTGAAACCTGGCCTGTGTACAGTCGACGTGCGAAGAAGCTTTACCATTTTCATCTGGGCTACGTAAGGAAATTTTTTTTTTTTAAAAACCATGGCATTACTGTCGTAGGGTGTGAGGTGTTAGCGATCTCACATTTCAAAGGCTCGGCTATATGAGGGCGGCAGCCATCTCCTCTCCCTCGCCGCTTCCCAGACTGAACCGGTATCCATTTCAGGCTGGGTCAATCCGGGGGACATTGCGGTCCTTCTTCTTCTTCTTCATACGCTGGACATTGCGATCCGAAAAAAACATTACCGCTTCAACTTCACTAAGGAAACTGCTGAACATAAAATGGCAATATAGGATCACAAATATAGAAGTTTTCTCCCAAGCTATTATGACAAGCATTCACACAATTATGTGCAAATCGCAACTTAGATGAACGGTCTATGTTGTCCGCATGTCAGATGACCAGCTTCCAGAGAAAATATTCTATGCATAGCGAGCTTGTATCGAACAAGCGAGCTCGCAGTGTCCAAATCAAACGTTGCAGAGACACCAATGAAGAACTGCGGCATTGACCTTGCAAATTGGCAGGACATTGCGGCTGATCGCTCTGTCTGGCGTAGTCAAATCTCTGTTGGCCCAGCACATATGGAGCAGACAAGCATCAAGGAACCTGCACGGATACCAGCCACACGAAAGGCAAGAGACGAGTTGCCTCCGCCTGACGGTCATAAAGTGTTTCTACGCCATCAGTGCCACATACGTTTTAGGATTAGTTTGATCAGCCACCTCTGAACCCACTTCAAGATTGACAGATGACAATGTAGTCCTCTTCGATTGGTTTGATCAGCCACCTCTGAACCCACTTCAAGATTGACAGATGACATTGTAGTCCTCTTCGATTTGTTCGATCAGCCACCTATGAACCCACTTCAAGATTGACAGATGACAATGTAGTCCTCTTCGATTGGTTCGATCAGCCACCTATGAACCCACTTCAAGATTGACAGATGACAATGTAGTCCTCTTCGATTGGTTCGATCAGCCACCTCTGAACCCACTTTAAGATTGACAGATGACAATTTAGTCCTCTTCGATTGGTTCGATCAGCCACCTCTGAACCCACTTCAAGATTGACAGATGACAATGTAGTCCTCTTCGATTGGTTTGATCAGCCACCTCTGAACCCACTTCAAGATTGACAGATGACAATGTAGTCCTCTTCGATTGGTTTGATCAGTCACCTCCGAACTCAATCCAGGATTTACCAATGACAATGTAGTCCTCTTCGATTGGTTTGATCAGCCACCTCTGAACCCACTCCTGGATTGACAGATGATAATGTGGTCCTCTTCGATTGGTTCGATCAGCCACCTCCGAACCCACTCCTGGATTGACAGATGATAATGTGGTCCTCTTCGGAAACGATGGACAAACAACAACAATAACAACAACATGCTAGGAAAGCTTACAATTGGTTATTCCCCTTCCCTGCTTCCCTTCGCAATCAAGCTGTAAACTACGACAACGCATTCCGTTCTCTTGACTACATTATGCTACTTAAGCCCTTTCAGTGTTTGGTAGCGATAGATTGAGAACGAACGAAGCCAAGCCATGTTGTGTCTCATCCAACTAAATCTTCATTTTTGTGAGGACAGTGACATTGCATCTTCTTTCTGTTCAACTCAATCTTTCAATTCAACTGCGGTACCAAATTTCACAAGCTTCAAGTTTTTTCATCCTTCTTTGCTAGTGTCCATGTTTCAGCTCCATACAATGCAATTGGACATGAGTGACGATTATCCTTTTGCTCGGCTCTATCCTGATATTCTTTGAGGTCAACAATTTCTAATGTTCTATTCTTGTTTTTTTTGCCAATGCATAAATCGCACGGGAAGAGGGAGATTAAAGAGAAACCACTTCATATTAAAAGCAAAAGAACTTGAAAGAGCAGACCAAATCATAAGCCAGGCAGGGGTTAGAGATCTAAAAACAAACATCCCAAATACCATCATGGAAAAAAGCCAAGTCCCCTGAGATAGAAGAAACCATAGAGGGAATAGGAAAAAAGGGAACTCAGACAAATTCAGAAAGGAAATTTATCACAGAAGAATATCTTAGGAGAGTATACCCACCAGAAACATGGATAAACATGGATAAACATGGATAAACATGGATAAACATGGATAAACATGGATACAGATGGCTCATCTAACAAAGCCACATCCAATGGAGGTGGAGGGGTCTATTACAGTCTAACGAAGGGAGAAAAAAAAACTCGAGTATTAACAGCGGGAACATATTCCAATAATTTCCGTGCAGAAGCAGAAGCAATGAAGGACGCAGCTAAGCTTGTAACCTAAGATAAAGATATCGACCAAGAAAACATAGTATTCCTGACTGATGCAGCATCAGTATTAGCAGCACTAAAACAACACAAAGATGAAGATCTCAAGCGATGACCGAATACCAGAGGCTACACAAGCTGAGGAAACTATGACAGAATACCAGAGGCTACACAACCTGAGGAAACTATGACAGAATGCCAGAGGCTACGCAATCTGAGGAAACTATGACAGAATGCCAGAGGCCACATAACCTTAGGAAACTAGGACAGAATACCAGAGGCTACACAACCTAAGGAAACTATGACAGAATATCAGCAATCCAACAAAAGTGAACATTTTGAGAACCTGTGTTTTTTCCTCCGTTGCAACATGAGGCTGCGAAAAATAGATATCCAGGATCACCGCGTGGAGGTGTCTTGGCAGCTTTGGTTCACTGGCCCTGATGCTAGCAGTCAGCTATGGGTTGCTGACCACTGCAGCTCATGCGCTGCTCAGCATCTTGATCCCACATCCGGATTTGTTCCAGAACCCCATTCTTGGTTTTCCAATCTTTCCAAGAAATTCGTTCAAATCTTCTGAATACCCACATTTCAAAGGCCTCAATACGCTTCGCCATTTTCTTTGTCAAGGTCCAGGTTTCTATTCCATATTATAAAAATGAATGCACATATCATTTTATGATTCCATTTTTTAAGATATGAGATATCTGCTTTGACAGAGAAGTTATCTCCCATGCTATTAAATGTATTTTTGGCCATTGCAATTCTTTTAATGATCTCCCTTTCGCTTTTGCCATCAGCCGAAATTAGTTGGCCAAAGTATACATAGCTTGACACTTGATCCAGAATTTCTCCATTTATGTGGATGAATGCTCTTGGACTTTCTTTCATTTTGGTGTACATCGTGACTTTTGTGTTTTTGATGTTGATTTCTAACCGATATTGTTGACTTTTGATGGTTATCTTATCCATTAATTTCTACAGATGTACTGGATCCTCTGCCATAAACAGTTCATCTTTCTCTTCTTCGTCTTCTTGTTCTTCTTTTTCTTTTTCTTCTTCTTCTTCTTCTTCTTCTTCTTCTTCTTCTTCTTCTTCTTCTTCTTCTGTATTCGTTCTCAATCTCCCAAACCAAGCCCCGAATAGAACTTTGCAAGTCGCAGGATGTTGTCCGTATAACAGAATGCGTTGTGTCGCTAGTTTACAGCTTGACTGCGATATTTGCACCTTTCGGTCTGACTCATCCGTCTTCGACAGCGTTAACACTGCATTATCAGCATATCTGATATTATTAATACTTCGCTCTCCTATATTCAGTACAGGCATGTCATTCATGTCTTTGAAAATCTGCTCTGTGTATACATAAACAAAGCAAGGGGAGAGCACACATCCCTGTCTAACCCCTTTTTTTAATAGTTATACTATATGACGCCACTTATCTAGTTCTCAAACATGCTGATTGATCCCAATACAAGTTAGCTAATTTATGAAGTCTATAAATAGAACACACGTCATTCAATTGTTTTTCTATGCCTCTCGTTCAATTAAAATCAATTCAAATACTGTCTCAACAATGGCGATTGGCTGCAATGGATCTATATTTCTCGCCCTGATTGTTCACAGAAGAAATGCTGTTGCCATTCATCGTTCAATGTTATCATTCCTTTTGGATCGCTGCCTGGCCCGTGCCTTCAACCTTTCCGTCTAATATGGATTTTACAAGAGTGTCCTGTCTTTAAATGGGGTTTAGCAGATGGGCTGGGATAGTGGACAGTCAATGGGCTAAGCAAAGCAGCTTAGCTTAACTTAACAAAACTTCATTATACTGGTTTAGAAGACTCTACAGAGTCTGTATACAACAAGTTTATTCCACTTTACAAATAACTGTGATCGTCCAATCTATTCTTGAATGCATTAACTGACCCTGCCGTCCACCACATCCGATGGCAATGCATTCCAAGCATTCGCCACTCTCTGACTGAAAAAATGTTTCCTAATATCCAATCTGGACATGTCTTTAAATAATTTGAAGCTATGCCCTCTAGTTTTTGTAGTTGCTTGAACTTTGAAAAACTTGTTAAGGTCTAATTTATCCTTGCCATTGATTAATTTATGAAGTCACCTCGAATTCTTCTCTTTTCTAGACCCTGAAGACCAGTTTTTCCTAAGTCTCTCCCCATAATTATAATTCTGAAATCCCACGATCATTTTTGTAGCTCTTCTTTGTATCCTTTCTATCATGTCTATATCCACTCTGTGATAAGGACGCCACACCTGAATACAGTACTCCAATTTAGGTTTCACCAATGATTTATATAGTTTGACTATCACTTCCTTGCTTCGATGTGTAACGTTTCTTTTAATCATTCCCAGCATTACATTAGCATTTTTCACAGCCACCAGAACCTGCTCTTGCACCTTACATGTATGATCTATTACAACCCATAGGTCCCTTTCCTTTTCTATCTTTCTAATAGTGTTCACTCCCATCATGTAATTATGTTTCATATTTGATATTCCCATGCGAATGACTGTACATTTGTCTACATTAAACTCCATCTGCCAGCTCACAGACTATTTATGAATAGTAGCTAAATCTGATCTCAATAGATCCACGTCTGCTGGAGAAGCGACCCTGCTGCATAATTCTGTGTCATCCGCACATTGTGCAATCATGGATGCGATATCATTATCCAAATCATTTATATATATTAAGAACAAAATTGGTCCCAATACCGATCCCTGTGGCAGTTCACTTAAAACATCACATCAGTCAGAGTACTCCTTATTTATACTTACTCTCTGCCTTCTGCCGGATGCAAAGGGACACAGGCCTAACGAAACAGCGCAATCGCTATATGATGACGTCACATATGAGGACAGTATGGTGCTCATCCTGTGGAGCCCCGCCGGAGCTATATGGTAGCGTCGACAGCCTCAAGATGGCCGCTGCTATCTTTGAAAATTTTCAAGTAGACGTCTGATAACGGGGAAAGAAGAATAAATGTGGCCAAATTGTATGGTTTGTCCGCTCTTTATGTATTTCAGTTCTCTTTTCGCCCCTAGTTTCTTCAGGATTTCTGCATTTGTAATTTTTTTGTTTCAATGAAATGCGACCCATTCCCTATTGCATCTTCTAAATCCTTGTTCATTGTTCAAATCTTCGAGCCGTAGGGTAGGTAGGGGCAATAATTCGCACTTTCAATCTCGGGTCGTTTATTAAAAAATTTGTTTTACTTGTGTGTCTGGAATTGTAATTGTTGGATACAGTGTTCATTTACCCACCATATTCAAAATAGATTTAAATCAAAGGGTTGTCCGTTAAAGTAAAAATTTGACTTTTCATGAACTACCCACTTTCTTACTCTTGCCCATGAATCGCAGGTCTCAGACATTTGGTCCACGTGCTTGGCTGATAAGCCAATGGTGCGAGGCTACCATCTGAGGGATTACGGACGAACGCCTCTAAGCCGGAATCCCGCCCTAAATCTCAGCACCACTGCGATGGGAGGCTACGATATGGTTGGGACCTGGGGATCGCGTCTCAGCCCGATCCGGTCGAGCCGCAGAAAAAGGTCTCTGCCGTCGGCCGATCAAAGCGAGCGGGAAGCTGCTCGATATTCACCCCATACGGCGATGAGGTGTGAAACCACTAGTAGAAGACTTAGTTCTCGGTCGGGGTGTCGTAAGCAGTAGAGCAGCCACCTCACTGCGAACTGTTGAGACTCAACCCTTGATCATGAGATATGTCCGCACACCAGGCGAACAACATCTCCGTGCCATGGCCAGGCTTGTCCCCTGGTTAAATGCACTCCTGCCTCGCTCTTTACCTCTGTCTGCTATCAGTCATCCCAATGGACACAGAAGAGATGCAGGCCAGCGGACATTGCACCTCTGCCCTATTGTGACAACCTCCCGGGTGGCGGGGAATACTAGGCGTACCAGCACTGCAGATGAGCCGAGAAAATAAAAGGAGCAAAGAGATACCTCACTCCCATGCATATGTTACGTCTCTGGCAGGACGTGACGATCCTGGGACACAGACACACTGGACTGCCTCTCTTCTGAGATACTTGAAAAACTAGTACATACAGTCCATTATATCATATCATATCATTGCCAAACCATATAGACACGAGTGGGGAAGACTCGATAGTCATGCAAGACAACTTCCATAAGAGAGACAACTCTGACCAAAAATAACTGCTGCCTTGCAGATAGGCTTGGGACAGCCAAAGGCTAAGGAGGTCATCCCTACAGAAACGCCTGTTGAAATCTGATGTACTGGGCCACAGGCTTAACAAAGTAACACAGTGCAACGTATATTGCTGTACCCAGCGTAAGAAGAAGAAGAAGAAGAAGAAGAAGAAGAAGAAGAAGAAGAAAAAGAAGATAAAGAAGAAGAAGAAGAAGAAGAAGAAGAAGTACTCTTGCCTCATTGAATAAGTTTTGAATCTTCTTACTTTTAAGTTGTAGCTTAGCTCTCGAGTTATATCTTCTGCATTCTGAATGTTGTTGTTATTTGCGAATGCCCACAATGAGTAGGTTACTTTTTTGTGTGCCATGAAAGGGACGTTAAGTGGCTGGTTGCAGTAGCCTTCATCATATCCCAAGCGGGCTGATGTGGGAGCACCAGGGTCCTCCAGGCGGTTGGGCTATGCTTGATTTCATCTGCTTGTCGCTCACTACTACGGGGATCAAATCGATCCCTCACCTTTGTTAAACAAGCTGCTATGAAAACATCCCGTTTTCAGGAAGGGCTACGAGGAAGCCAAGGAAAGGGTCTTGTCCAGTTTATTTTGCCCGACAACACGTAGTCTTCCTTTCCCTCTGCCGAATGTACTCTTGGCCATACATCCCGAGTTCGATCCATACAAATTTATAGACTCAAATTGAATGAGAAAAGGGAACTAAGACGCTGAGCAGTGCACGAGCTGCAGCTGTCACGACCCATAGCTGACTGCTAGCGTCAGGCCCAGCGAACCAGAGCTGAGCAGTGCACGAGCTGCAGCTGTCACGACCCATAGCTGACTGCTAGCGTCAGGCCCAGCGAACCAGAGCTGAGCAGTGCACGAGCTGCAGCTGTCACGACCCATAGCTGACTGCTAGCGTTAGGCTCAGATAACCAGAGCTGCTAAAATACTTCTTAACTTAACGCCTTTATACTGGTTTAGAAGACTCTGCAGAGTCTGTATTCAACCAGTTTCTTGAAAGGTGGTTTAATTGATGTGCGAGTCCATCTTAATAGATTCAAACATTAGAGCTAAGCAGACCTTCAGCCTGTTAAGCGCCATTTATAGCTGCTCTTTAAAAACCACCTGGGATAAAGACAAAAAACAAATAGATTTTTAACTTGAATTTTGTCCATGCAACGACCGTTTAGCCTGCTTTTTTCGATTATCAACTGCCAAGTAATTTTTGACGTGCTCGACACAGGATACGGGAATCCGATATCACTACCCAGAGATCAGAAGAATTTTAACCAGACGATCAACGTGAAAAAATATCCCCCGGTGATCCTGGATAACAGATTGCAACAGAGCAGACTGGCTAAGGTGAAATAACCGAAGAAGTAAGACTAACCTTGGAACTCAATAATCAATGCTGAAGTCGGATGTGTCAGACCGAAAGGTGCAAATATCGCAGTCTAGCTGAAACTACAAGACAGCGCATTCCGTTCTAGGGACAACATCTTGCTTCTTGCAAAGCCATTTTCAGGGTTGGTAGGGGAAGATTGAGAACGAACGAACGAAGAAGAGGCAGAATAACGAAAGACTATCCCAGTTGTGACACATTTTTTAGTGTGCATGGCTGGTCTAATGTCTTAACTCATTTCTATCCATGGCAAGGCACATCCATCATCTGGAGTTCCGGCATTCGAATTCCAGGTTTCCCATTACTTCACTTTATTTTCTGTTGTTCGTTATGCACGTTACTCGAGTGCAGATAAATACTTGTCTTGTGTCACGAACAAACATTCTTTGTTTACAACTCGAGGCCTAGAAGTTTCCACATGTTTTCTTCTTCTATTTCGCTTGACTTGGCTTCGTTCTTTCGTTCTCAATCTCCCGCTACCAAACCATGAAAGGGCTTAAGTAGCAGAATGCAGTCCAGAGAACGTAATGCGTTGTGTCGTAGTTTACAGCTTGACAGCGATATTTGCACTTTTTGGTCCAACAGATCTGACTTTAGTAAGCATTTTTTGAGTCCCGGGTTAGCATTCCCTCTTCGGTCCCTTCTCCTTAGCCAGTCTGCCCTGCTGCAGCCTGTTATCCAGGATCACCGCGTGGAGGTGTAGAATGGTCTTGGCAGCTCTGGTTCGCTGGGCCTGACGCTAACAGTCAGCTATGGGTTGCTGACCTCTGCAGCTCACGCGCTGCTCAGCATATGTACTGCGCTACTCTTCTTCTTCTATTTGATTCTTTTCACTGGCATGCCTCTCGATTTGACCCTATTCTCTTGGCCTCATTATATGTTATGCTTAGGTCTGTTTGTGGGGATGCCCCTCCACACTTTGCTAGTTTGTCTGCAGCTTCATTGCCTTCAATATTGCAGTGGGATGGGATCCACTGTATGACCAACCTTGGGTATTGTTATGAGAGCTGTATTAGGGAGCACATACTTTGCTCGAGATTTTCATCTCTGCGTTGTTTTAGCGCTGCTAATACTGACAGTGCATCAGATAGGAATTCGATGTTTTTTAGATGGATATTTTCATCTTGAAAGACTGGTTGTTTTATTGTCCAAGGATGTCTCTCCATTTGACTTTATCCTCTGGTTGATCAGTTCAAAGACTGGTTGTAAGGTTGTCTGAGCATGTTTCTCTCTCCCCACTCGACCCTATTCTCTGGTTTATCAGTCCTAAGGCTAGTTGTAAGGTTGTCTAAGCATGTCTCTCCATGTGACCCTATTCTCTGGTTTATCAGTCCTAAGACTGGTTGTAAGGTTGTCTGAGCATGTCTCTCCATTTAACCATATCATCTGCAGCTCTTTTCATTTCAGCATAAGTTCGTACTTTAATGTCTTTAATGTCTCTTCATATATGAGATAGTATTGTGAGTTTCGATTGCCACTTTTCGCTTTTTTTCCGGAATCTTTTCCTCTAGCATCTTCTATAGAAGACTTTTATGCCGCAGCCACCCCACTCTTTCTTTCTGAATTATTATCTTTTTATCTTTTATGCGCCTAACTATTGAGAGAAATAAAATTATCATTGCATCTGCTTTATCGCCAACTCACCATTTTTGTTATTCTACGGTAGCACCACATTTCAAACGTTTCGATGTTGTTAACATCATTCTATGCTAGACCCCGTGTTTCAGCATCATACAGTGCAAATGGAAACACATCATCATCATCATGTAGCATGTTCTTTGTAGAACGTCGCTCCCATCACAGTCTGTCTGAAAGAAACTCGTTCCCTTGCCAAAACTCCAGCTTCCGCCACAGTCATACTCAGGCATTCCTGGATATCTTGGTGCCATCGTCTTCTTGGTCTACCCCTTCCTCTTTTGCCTGGCACCATATCTTCCATCACCGTTCTCTCAAGACCGTTGTGTCTCTTGATGTGACCAAAGTATTTGCATTTTCTAGCCAAAATGGAATTGATAAACCAGTTCTCCTCTATGCTCAGCTCTTGCCGAATGTCTACATTTGTTCTTTTCTCTGTCCAGGGTATTCTAAGGATCTTTCTGTAACATTTTGACTCGAAGGATTTGATTCTTTGTCTAGAAGTTTTGGTAATCGTCCATGCTTCACAGCCATAAGCTGCCACATACATAGTAATTATTCTTTTCCTTAGATTTATCCTGATATCTTTTGTACATTCTCCTAAACCACAATTCCTAGCGACCCACCGTGCTTGATTTCAAAATGTGGATTGCTGATTCTTCGACTACCGCGTCACCATTTAACGTACACGCCAATCAGTGAAGTCACAGCAAGTAACCAATATTGTAAATACCACATATAAACATTACGAAAATAGATAATAACAACTACAGTAATCACACAGGCTGGCATTACTAGGTACTCATTACCAACTGTGTGACTTTTCCTTTTCTGTGCAAACATTTATGTTACCAAATAACTTCCTTCTTGAGTCTTTACAGTGACACTGAATTTAATGGATTACTGGATTACTGGACGATCCGTTTTTCAGCGTTGGTTACACCGTTGCGGGTTCCAACTTCTCTTCCAGCGGTCTCTGTCTTAAGTGGATAATGAGTCGCCCATCTGTGGCATCGTGAATGTTGTTGCCGGATGCTAGGGAGTCGGACCAACGTGTTGGTGGTCGTCCCCGTGGTCGCTTATTGTCTCTGTGCTTCATCACTCGTCCGTTCTTTGCAGTAAGTGCCCTACGCCTATGTTTCTTCGTATATGTATAACTGCAGCGCATAAGCTGCAGTGGTCAGCGACTCATAGCTGACTGCTAGCGTCAGGGCCAGCGAACCAGAGCTGACAAGACCCTTCTACACCTCCACGCGGTAATCCTGGATAACAGGCTGAGCAGGGCAGACTGGCTAAGGAGAAGGGATCGAAGAGGGAATGCTAACCCGGTACTAAAAAAATATTTGCAGAAGTCACATGTGTTGGACCAAAAAGTGCCCAAAAAACGATGTCTATTACCAGTTGGACAGAAGAGAGCAGGTCGTTGTCTTCAGACTTCGCACTGGCCACAATAGACTGAGGTACCACCTATTCAACAAATTAAAGATAGGTGGTACCGACGAATGCCCGTGCGGTACCGGTAAAATGACCGCTGAACATCTGCTGCAGAACTGCCCGACATACGAGGATCAGAGAGAGCAGATGTGGCCATCACCAGTGGAACTGCAAGACAAGCTCTATGGCAGTGTCGACAGCCTCAGGATGACCGCCGCTTTTTTCGAAAAAATAATGGTTACTGTCTGACTGCGTACGAAAAAGAAGAAGAAGAAGAAGAAGAAGAAGGACCAAAAAGTGCAAATATCACAGTCAAGCTGTAAATTACGACACAACGCATTCCGTTCTCTGGACTACATTCTGCTACTTAAGCCCTTTCAGGGTTTGGTAGCGGAAGATTGAGAACGAACGAAGCCAAGCCATACGTATAAGTAACTGCATCTTCCACCAGGGACAACTGGCGTATGTCCGATTTATGAAGACTTTTTGTGAGCTTGCTATGGTGCGTGAGATCGACCTTGCGTCTCTCGAGGGAGGTGGTAGTATTTAAGAAACACAAATCTCCATATTGCTGCATAAAGAGGAAGGAGGCGGAACTAAAACAAGTTCACTCATTTCAATACTTGGGCACGTGTGTAAATTTCACAGCCACACCAAAACCGACACTGTCTGCAAATAGGGCGAAATGCGTCAATGTCATGAAGTTCAGCCGTGTGCACTAGTTCGTGGAAATACGACACAGGGTAACCGAAATACTATTGCATATAGCCGATGACCCTGCCAGGATAATCGGAGGGAAAAAAAACTCAAGAAAATGAACGAACGAACTAATCCAAATGGAAAACAGCCACACGTTTAAGTCGTTGGCTAGTGTGATTTCCGGTCAAATCCGTGGCCTGGCGATATTAATACTGGACTAAAACGTGATAATCAAGTTAGACCCGGGGCCTGTTAGGCGCCATTTTTGCAGCTCTTTCATAAGATTACATATCACTGCATTTGTTTGTTGTTGTCGCCATCTTTGACCACACGGCCATATAAGGTCACATCTCACAGCAGACTTCTGTTGTTGTCGCCATCTTTGACCACACGGCCATATAAGGTCACATCTCACAGCAGACTTCTGTTGTCGTCGCCATCTTTGCTTGCTTTCGAGGAACGACTATTATTATATGGATGCGACTCACGAACGGCGCTTTACCAATCACCGCTCCAACCAAGAAAAAACCAAGCCAGCATCTTTTTTTTACTTACTTCATACTTCCATTTGGTGCTGGATGTCTTTATGTGCTTGTTGTGAGTCCATGCTGGCTTATGGTGTCTTTGATGTTGTCAATCAATTTCCATAGCTGTCGTCTCTTAGCTCGAAACCCATGTCTCCTACTGCTGATGTTATTAATGGCAGCCGATCTGTTTTCATTCCCATGAAAAGACCCAACCACTTAACCTTCTGTCTATCCATGTATTCTTGGGAGGATGTTCTCCAACAATTTTTATGATGTCGACATTTCACATTCTGTCTCATCCGGTGATGTTGATGACTTTTATCAGGCATCTCATTTCAGAGGTTCCGATTATCTTTTCATGTGCCTTGGACAGGGACCAATACCATTGATAACACAGAGTTAGTAAGAAAATAGTATTTATCAGTTGCCGTTTTTGTTTCTATACTGATGTTCCGATACGTGAGTAGTATTGACAGTCGCACTTACATTTTGACATCTGGTTTCTTCTTCTTCTTCTTCATCGTACGCAGTCAGACATCAACCTTTATTTTTTCGAAAAAAGCAGCGATCATCCTGAGGCTGTCGACACTGCCATAGAGCTTGTCTAGTGTTACCACTGTAGATGGCCACATTTGCTCTCTCTGGTCCTCGTATGTCGGGCAGTTTTGCAGCAAATGCCCAGCGGTCATTTTCCCGGTACCACACGGGCATTCGTCAGTGCCACCTATCTTCAATTTGTTGAATAGGTGGTACCTCAGTCTTTTGTGGCCAGTGCGAAGTCTGAAGACCACGACCTGCTCTTTTCTGTTCAACTGGTAAAAGGCATCGTTTTTTGTGTAGCCAGTATGTTGGGTTTCCCATTTGTTCATGTATCTAGCTCTAATAAGCCGTTTTGACTCTTCGTATGTCATACTAGTATCTGGTTGTGGTAATTTTGCACCTTCTTTTGCCAGTCTGACATCTGGTTTCGATGTCTCTGTCCAATCATCCATGCGCAGGTAAAAATAATTCCCAGGTACTTTTAACTCTTCTACTTGTCTGAACCTGTTGTTGTTAATATGTATGGTTAGAGGGCTTGGTGATCTGTTGAGTTTTATAGTTTCTGTCTTTGATGTACTCAATTCCATATAAAATGCATGCCGAAGTCGGATGCACTGGGCCCAAAGACGCATAATAAAAACCGTACTGCAACGCCCACCGCCTTGTGGAATAAAGAAATAAGGCGAACGCAAAAAAAACAACAACCAAAAAAACAAACAATGTCCATACTGTATCTCGCACGTCTTCTTCTTCCTCGTTCGTCTTCAGACCTTGTCTTCTATGACTTTAAAAAAAACTGTAGCAGTCGACTTGAGACTCTGTGCACTTCTAAACAGCTTCTCGTGGAAGGACACTGGCTGTTGCCAAATGCTTCTTCTTTGGTCATTATACAGTGGACAGGACTGCAAAATGTATTCTGCCTTCATGGGGGTTGTGTTGCAAGTGTCAATCTTGAACTTGTACAGATGATGTCTCAGTCTGTTGGGTCCTAGGCACACGGACAATGATCACATGGTCTCGCCCGGAGAGCTGATGGTAGGCATCGCTTTCTATGTGGCCAGGGTAGTCTTTTCTCCCATTTTGCACCCTACGTTGCCCTGATGGCTGCTTTTGTCTCATTGTATGTGATTTATGTATCACTCTGCTACAGCATTCCTCCCTCTCTGGCGAGTCTGTCCGCCTTCTCGGTACCTGGAATGTTGCAGTGGGTTGGTAGTCACTGGACTGTGGTTTTTTTTAAAGCACTGGGACAGGCGTTCGAGTGAGTCTGCCAGAGCCCCGAATTTATTTTGTGCTGGTTGTTAAGAGCCGTTAACACGGAGAGGGCGTCTTTGAGAACGGCAAATTGCTGTTCTGTCGGTTCCGTGTCTCGTACAAGTAATATTAATAATGTTTGTATGATCTTGTAAATCACTTTCATCTTCAGTATCAATATCAACACCAGGGATCAAGATGCGGAGCAGCGCATGAGCTGCAGTGGTCAGCGATCCATAGCTGACTGCTAGCGTCAGGGCCAGCGAACCAGAGCTGCCAAGACCCTTCTACACCTCCACGCGGTGATCCTGGATAACAGACTGCAGCAGGGCAGACTGGCTAAGGAGAAGGGATCGAAGAATGAATGCTAACCCGGTACTCAAAAAATGCTTGCTGAAGTCGGATGTGTTGGACCGAAAGGTGCAAATATCGCAGTCAAACTGTAAACTACGACACAACGCATTCCGTTCTCTGGACTACATTCTGCTACTTAAGCACTTTCAGGGCTTGATAACGGGAGATTGAGAACGAACGAAGCCAATCTAAGCCAAGTGAGTCTGTCACGAGTTCATTTTTGTGCTGGTTCTTAAGAACCATAACACGGAGAGGGCGTCTGTGAGATTGGCCAATTGCTTTTCTGTCTGTTCTGTGTCTCATACAAGTAATTTTAATCATGTTTGTATGATTTTGTAAGTCACTTTCATCTTCAGTATCAATATCAACACCACAAAATGGTCACTGAGAAGGGAGCAAAGCATGCCTCGGATAAGTTGTTGTTGTTTCGAATGCCCACAATGAGTAGGTTACTCTTATGTGCGATCTTCTTCTTCTTCTTCTTCTTCTTCTTCTTCTTCTTCTTCTTCTTCTTCTTCTTCTTCTTCGTACGCTGTCAGACGTTAATTTGAATTTGTTCGAAGAAAGCAGCTGTCATCCTGAGGCTGTCGACACTGCCATAGAGCTTGTCTAGTGTTGCCACTGGTGATGGCCACATGTGCTTTCTCTGGTCCTCGTATGTCGGGCAGTTTTGCAGCAGATGTTCGGCGGTCATTTTCCCGGTACCACAAGTACATTCGTCAGTACCACCTATCTTCAGTTTATTGAATAGATGGTAAATCAGTCTGTTGTAGCCTGTGCGGAGTCTGAAGACCACAACCTGCTCTCTTTTGTTCAACTGGTAATAGGCAACATTTGTTGTGTAGCCAGTGTGCTCTGTTTCCCATCTGGCCCTAATAAACCTTTTGGACACTTCGTATGTCACACTAGGATCTGGTTGTGGTAATCTTACACCTTCTTTTGCCAGTCTGTCTCCCTCCTCGTTGCCTTGGATGTTACAGTGGGATGGAACCCACTGTATCACTACTCTTTTTTGTGCGGACTGCTGACATAGTTGACAGAGTACTGCTCTTAAATCATTAAGTTCTGTATTTTTCTGGCTTATGTGCGATCTGAAAAGGGCGTTACGTGACGAATTGCAGTAGCTTTTCTCAAATCCCAAGCGTGCTGATGAAGGTGGACTTGGATCCTCCAGGCGGTTGTGATATGCTTAGTCTCACCAGGACGACCAACGAGGAGGTCAGGTGAAAGTCTTGGCCAAATATTTCTCCTGAACCTGGCTAACATTCTGTGACCAGTGTGTTTGACCTGACCAGACGTTAGCCTCATCGTCTCGTCAGGTGAAAGTATTGGCCAATATATTTCTCCTGAACCTGGCTAACATTCTGTGACCAGTGTGTTTTGCCTGACCAGACGTTGTTACGCCTATCACCCCGCCATTGACAGGTTAGTAAACATCTTAGTGCTTGGTTTCCTAACAAATATTCCGCTGAATCCTAGCAATCCGTAAAAGGTGTCTAGGAGTTCTGCGAGAGACCTATATTGGAAACAATATTATATAAAGGTTTTGGTACTTTTCCTTTAATTCACCCCAAACAGTGTTTCCTGGATTCCCATCATGCGTATTTGACAGCTGATGTCTGAAGCGGGACATTCCATTTCGGGTTACAGGGAGGACAGGTCAATTTAATTTAATTTTATTTGGGATTGGAAAGATGCGGGAGTGATCCCCTTATTCAAAAAGGGCAAAAAGGCAGATCCAGCAAACTATAGACCTGTGAGCTTAAATCTGTAAATTGTTAGAGTCAATAATCAAAGAAAACATTGTAATGCATTTAGACAAATTTAATCTAATTTGAAATAGTCAGCATGGGTTGACCAGAGGGAGATCATGCTTAACAAATCTATTAGAATTCATGGAGGAGGTTACCAAAATGTTAGATAAAGGGGAGCCAGTGGATGTTATTTATCTGGATTTTGCAAAGGCCTTTGATAGAGTACCTCATCAAAGATTATTTCAAAAATTAAAATCACATGGAATAGGTGGGGAAGTTGCCAAATGGATTGAAAATTGGTTAACGGGAAGAAGGCAAAGGGTGGGTATAAATAAGGAGTACTCTGAGTGGTGTGAAGTGAAAAGTGGAGTGCCACAGGGCTCGGTTTTGGGACCAATTTTATTCTTGATATATATAAATGATTTGGACATAGGTATGGGATCCATTATTGCAAAATTTGCTGATGACACGAAACTATGCAGTAGTGTCTTATCTAAAGCAGAAGTAGATATATTGAGGTCGGATTTAGATAAAATTCGAGAATGGTCTGTAATCTGGCAAATGGAGTTTAATGTAGATAAATGTACAGTCATCCACATGGGTAGATCCAATATGGAACATAATTACAGAATGGGAGAGAAAAATATTAGAAAGATAGATAAAGAAAGGGACTTAGGGGTTATAATAGATCATACATGTAAGGTGAGGGAGCAAGTTCAGGTAGCAGTAAAAAAGGCAAATGCAATGTTAGGGATGATAAAAAGAAATATTAAACATAGGAGCAAGGAAGTGATAGTCAAACTGTATAAAGCATTAGTTAGACCTAGATTGGAGTACTGTGTACAGGTGTGGAGTCCTTATCAGAGAGGGGATATAGACATGCTGGAGAGAATACAAAAAAGAGCGACAAAGCTGATAGTGGGATTCCAGAATTACAGTTATGAAGAAAGATTAAAAAGAACTGGCCTTCGGTGTCTAGAAGAGAGAAGAATTCGTGGTGACTTAATACAGGTGTATAAGATGATCAGAGGAATGGATAAAGTGGACTATAACAAGTTTTTTAAAGTACAACCACCAACAAGGACAAGAGGGCACAGCTACAAGTTGACTAAGGAGAGGTCCAGATTAGATATTAGGAAGTATTTCTTTAGCCAGAGAGTAGTGAATGCTTGGAATGCATTGCCAAGTGAGGTGGTGGAGGCTGGGACGGTCAATGCATTTAAGAACAGATTGGATGCGTACAGCTTCTAGAGGAAGGTGTTGTAAATGGAACTGGTTGTATACAGACTCTGCAGAGTCTTCTAAACCAGTATAAAGACGTTAAGTTAAGTTAGTTAAATAAATAAGTAAAAACTTAGATAAAGGTAGATGTGTAGAAAAGTTTTTTTTTTCAGGTATCGATCAATCTTTTAGTCAGATCCAAAGGAAAAGATTGTCCACACTGCTGAACAGAGAGAGTGGTTATCATCACAAGGGAATGGACAAACATCTTCATCTTCATCATCATCATCATCATCATCATCCTCCGTATTTACTGGTCATCCATTTTTTTGGTGCGTTTGCCTTATTTCTCTATTCCACAAGGCGGTGTGCGTTTCACTCCGGTTTTTATTTTGCGCCTGTCGACAGTGAAACTGCAGACAAACTATCAAAGTGTGGAAGAGCTTCCCCATAAACAGACCTGAGTATAACATATAATGAGGCCAAGACCATAATTAAGGCCAACTTAGGGGAAAATTTGCTGATCAATAGCCTCACTTTAGACAAGAAGACAGCTACTTTCTTTAACTTAACTAAAGAAGAGCAAGTCATCATCTTCAGATTGAGTTCTGTGCATAACAGACTCAAATGTAATCTTTACAACAAAATGAGGATTGGGGCAGATGTGATGTGTCCATGTCGGGAGCATACCATGACCGCGGAACACATACTACAAAGCTACATGCTCACGCAGGAAGACAGAGGGCGATACTTGCTACATGACACGGGGAGGATAACTAACGTCTGGGCAGGCAAAATATACTGATCAGACATGTTAGTCATGGTCAGGCAAAATATACTGATCAGACATGTTAGTCAGGGTCAGGCAAAATATACTGATCAGACATGTTAGTCAGGGTCAGGCAAAATATACTGATCAGACATGTTAGTCAGGGTCAGGCAAAATATACTGATCAGATATGTTAGTCAGGGTCAGGCAAAATATACTGATCAGACATGTTAGTCAGGGTCAGGCAAAATATACTGATCAGACTTGTTAGTTAGGGTCAGGCAAAATATACTGATCAGACATGTTAGTCAGGGTCAGGCAAAATATACTGATCAGACTTGTTAGTTAGGGTCAGGCAAAATATACTGATCAGACATGTTAGTCAGGGTCAGGCAAAATATACTGATCAGACATGTTAGGGTCAGGCAAAATATACTGATCAGACATGTTAGTCAGGGTCAGGCAAAATATACTGATCAGACATGTTAGTCAGGGTCAGGCAAAATATACTGATCAGACATGTTAGGGTCAGGCAAAATATACTGATCAAACATGTTAGTCAGGGTCAGGCAAAATATACTGATCAGACATGTTAGGGTCAGGCAAAATATACTGATCAGACATGTTAGTCAGGGTCAGGCAAAATATACTGATCAGACATGTTAGGGTCAGGCAAAATATACTGATCAGACATGTTAGTCAGGGTCAGGCAAAATATACTAATCAGACATGTTAGTCAGGTTCAGGCAAAATATACTTATCAGACATGTTAGTCAGAGTCAGGCAAAATATACTGATCAGACATGTTAGTCAGGGTCAGGCAAAATATACTGATCAGACATGTTAGTCAGGATCAGGCAAAATATGCTGATCAGACATGTTAGTCAGCGTAAGAAAAAACATACTGGACAAGACCCTCATCTCGGCTTCCTAGTACCCCTCCCTGGAAACGGGCTGTTTTCATGGCAGCCTGGCTAACGAGGTGAGGGATCGACGTGATTCCCGTAGTAGTGAGCTACACGCAGATAAAACTAGGCATAGCACAACCACCTGGAGGACCCCAGTCCACCTCCATCGGCACGCTCGGGATGTGAGGAACGCTACTGCAACCCGTTACTCAACGTCCTTTTCAGGGCGCACAAACGAGTAAACTTACTCATTATGGGCATCCACAAACAACAGCTACGTGACACAGATATGAGACAAAAGCTGTAAAGAGTAAAACAACCTTACAAAAAACGGTATCCTTCGTAAAAGAAATTGAGGCCTTGATCTAAGGATGGACGAAGAAGAAGAAGAACATCTGCGTCTACCATTATCTTTGACCATCTAACACGTAGTATGCGATTGAGACACTTGTGTAACACCCTTAGCCACATGCCATGTCTCAGAGCCATATAGCAGGACAGACTTTACATTCATGCTAAACAGCCTAATCTCATTCACTCTGGAGAATGCCGCATAGTTCCACATCGGAGAAAGAAAGGTGAACGCAAACCTCACTTTATTGATCCTGGCATTAAGAACGTGTTCTACTACTTCATTGTTCTCAATTTTGCTCCACAGATAGGTAAATGTTTGCACTTCTTTAATTATCTGACCGTTTTTTGTTATGAGGTATTTTGTTTGCTATTCTCCTTCTTCTTTTTCATCTTGTTCTCCTCCTAATTCTTCTTCTTCGCCTCCTTCTCCTCCTCCTCTTCCTCCTTCTTCTTCTTCTTCTTCTTCTGCTTCTTCTTCTGCTTCTTCTTCTTCTTCTTCTTCTTCTGCTTCTTCTTCTTCTTCTGTTTCTTCTTCTTCTTCTTCTTCTTCTTCTTCTTCTTCTTCTTCTTCTTCTTCTTCTGCTTCTTCTTCTTCTGCGTCTTCTTCTTCTTCTTCTGCTTCTTCTTCTTCTGCTTCTTCTTCTTCTTCTTCTTCTTTTTCTTCTTCTTCTTCTTTTTCTGCGTCTTCTTCTTCTTCTTCTTCTTCTTCTTTTTCTTCTTCTTCTTCTTCTGCTTCTTCTTCTTTTTCTTCTTCTTCTTCTTTTTCTTCTGCTTCTTGTTCTTCTACTGCTTCTTCTTCTTCCTCTTCTTCGTCTTATTCTTCTTCTTCTGCTTATTCCTCTTCTTCTTCTTCTTCTTCTTCTTCTTCGTCTTCTTCTTCTTCTTCTTCTTCTTCTGCTTCTTCTTATGCGTTCATCATGAAAAAGACGTTGTGATGTTATGTCGTAGTTTACAGCAACATTACGATATCTGTGCTTTTCGGTCCGACATATTCGACTTCAACTATTTAAAAAAAATTCTATTAGCTAGATTACACGAGTGCAGCCTGTTTCCAGGGCCATCGCTTGGAAACGCAATAGGATTTAACTTAACTTAACTTAACTTCTTTATACTGGTTCAGAAGACTCTACAGAGTTTCTTGGAAGGAAATTTTAACCGATGTTCGAGTTCTTCTTAATAAACTCAAACACTAGAGCTAAGTAGACCGCAACCAGTTAGGCGCCATCTATAACTGCTGTTTAAGTCTGCTGTAGTTTGCTGACCCTGATGCAAGCAACCAGCTATGAGTCACTGGCTGCCGTCAGCTCATTCTCTGTTCTGCATCTTCTTGAGTCCATTCATTTATTATAATTTCCTTTGGTTTTGCTCAAACTAATCTCCAATCGCACAATTACTGCTTCGTATGGGAGTAAATCTATCTTGCCTCGTATATCCTGCTCCTAATATTATATCATACATATATCGTCCTCAGTGTCAAATTAATAGGTTACATGAATGCGTCTATGTTGTTTTAATAGCGGTCAGCGACTCATAGCTGACTGCTAACGTCTGGGCCTGCGAACCAGAGCTGCCAAGACCCTTCCACACCTCCTCGTGGTGATACTAGATAACAGGATACAATAGAGACTGCCTAAGGAGAAGGGATCGAAGAAGGGAAGGCTAACCCGGTACTAAAAAATATCTGCTGAAGTCAGATGTGTTGGACCAAAAGGTACAAATATAGCAGTCAAGCTGTAAACTACGACACAACGCATTCCGTTCTTCGGACTACATCTTGCTACTTGCAAAGCCCTTTGGTAGCGGGACACTGAGAATAAAGAAGAAGAAGAAGAAGACGAAGAAGAAGAACATTGTGAAACAATATGGTGGAGACGAAAAGATAAGGTAGAGAGGAGGTGTATAGCTAAGTGATTAGGGATGAGGCTCATGTAAATCTTCTTCTTCTCCGTTCGTCCTCAATCTCCCGCTACCAAGCCCTGAACAGGGCTTTGTAAGTAGCAGGATGTTGTCCGAAGAACGGAATGCGTTGTGTTGTAGTTTACAGCTTGATTGCGATATTTCCATTTTTGGTTCGACACATCTGACTTCCTCATGACATTTTTGGGTGCTGAGTTAGCCTTCCCTCTTTGATCCCTTCTCATTAGCCAGTCTGGGATCAAGACGTCCAGCAACACACGAGCTGCAACAGTCAGTGATCCATAACTGACAGCTAGCGTCAGGGCCACCGACCAAGAGCTGCCAAGACTCTTTTACACCTCCACGCGGTGATTCTGGTTAACAGGTTGCAACAGAGCAAACTGGCCAAGGAGAAGAGATCAAAGAGGGAAGGCAACCTGGTACTCATAATGCCTGTTGCGGGAGATTGAGATTGTAGTTCCTCATAAAAAATATGCTTTGGTTTTCTGCCTTCCTCTAACTGCGTCTCAGCCACCTGAGTCTTCGAAGACTAAGCATGGAAACGACCGTGATCATTTCTGTTCTCCCCAATTCCTGTGCGTTGGTGTTCTTGTCCTACCACTCAACTCCTAGGATTCTGCAAAGGCACCTCATATGAAACCTGTTTATTCGCCTGCCCTGGTATGTCCAAGTAGACCATGTTTCACCGCATTAATTAAATAAGGGTGCTGAGGATAAATGCTGACAAAGAAATATTTTTGTTTCAACAGTAAATACACAATTAAAGTTAATACAAATGGTACCACTGCTTTCCTTAGAAATAATCAAACTAGCTTATGAACGAGTGAGATAAAAAATAAGACAGATCTAGGATGGTAAGACAAGCTCGAATGAAAAGCAAAGAGATCTCTTGTGCTGGTATACGACTCCAGAAGTAAATTGCTCGTCAGCGCCATGAGAAGCGACACATGATAATGATGATGACGTCATTGGGAACAAATAAAGTACAGACTACCTGGCCGTGTGCAAAACTGTCCTTTCAAGGTCTGGTCTGAACAACTTTTTTAAAATGTAATACCACATATATTTTGTTGTTCTTTAACTGCATGAAGGGCAATAGACTAAAATATTGACAAAATAATGTCTATAATAAAAAAATAATATAAAATGGCAGAAAATCTATTAATAGCTATCTCACGTGACAACAACTTGTGGCTGCACATGGCATGCATACGAGGTCTCAGTATAGTCCCCTGATGATATTATATACGATATCGGGTGTTTATGTGGATATTATTAATTTAATTGAAGGTAAAAATGGAACAGACATGTAAAATAATATCTTACAACAGTAATATGTTCAGTATTATGCATGTTTTATAACATAATTAAAATAAATGTAGTCTTATTTCCACTCTCTCAGACCCACTCACACTGCTTCACTCATCTCACTCATTCACTGCCCTCTGAACTCGACTCAGTCATGTCATAGTTCTTACCACTATTTGTTGACTATTACTCTATAACAGTACTAGTACTGTATTACTACTAGTATTATAACTATTATATTTTATTATTTTAAATTTCATAATACCCGTATAATCACTATTACGATAAAATAGTCGTTGTTTATTATTTAAATTTAATGATAAATCATTAAATTATAGAAACATTCAAACAACTTTATTTAAAGTTTAAAGTAAATTTAACAAATGCTAAACCGACAGCGCTATTTATCCGGAGTTCAGAGCTCAATGACATCCTCTCCCAAATTCTAAAAAAGGCACGCGATGAGTAGTAGTAGTAGTTTAAGTTAGGGACGTTTGACGTAATGATTTAATATGGATAGCGGGGAAATGGAGACATTTGAAGATCTAATGAAGTCAATCGTGACAGTCTCTTCTCTTGAATAAAACTGTGAATAGTGTGCTGGTGTGCTGTAGTCATTAACCTGACAATCCACAGTTTTCATAGTTTTGAAATCAGACATGGGTCGAGCTGGGAATGACGGCTGAGAGAATGGAGTGTGAACAACCAGTACAGCAAGTTACGCCACCATCAGTAGCCTGACTACATTCACACTGTTTGACATTTGCTGAAAGAGTAAATATTAAACTATTAATATCATATAAATATATATATAAGGAAACATTGAAAGTTTCAATCCATTTATGATTGGGGGGTACGAGATTCCAGAGCTACGATACGCAGATGACACATATCAAGAAGTGCAGAAGAGCTAGTGCAGCTACTTTCAGCCGTTAATGGACATAGTAAAGATCAAAATCTGTTTATAAACATAAATAAAACAAAGATAATGACCACTGACAAAACACAATGTCAGCTTAAATTTACAGTGGGTGGTGAGGAAATAGATCAGGTCACACATTTTGAATATCTGGGCTCCTGAATTGACAAAAATGACAACTGCTCGAAAGAAATCAGAAGACGACTAGCTATGGCAATGCAGAGACTGAACAGCCTGAAGAAATTATGGCAGGGTACCAACAAAATGATAAAAGTAAAAGTCTTGAGAGCTTGTGTTTTTCCTGTGGCAGCTTATGGCTGCGAATCATCTACGATTACCAAAACTTCTAGACAAAGAATCAAATGTTTTGGCAAGGGAATGGGTTTCTTTCAGACAGACTGTGATGGGAGCGACATTCTACAAAGGACATGCTACATGATGATGATAAGGAATTAAGATGCTGATCAGCGCATGAGCTGCAGTGGTCAGCGACTCATAGTTGACTGCTAGCGTCAGGGCCAGTGAACCAAAGCTGCCAAGACCCTTCTACACCTCCACGCGGTGATCCTGGATAACAGGCTGCAGCAGGGCAGACTGGCTAAGGAGAAGGGATCGAAGAGGGAATGCTAACCCGGTACTCAAAAATTGCTTGCTGAAGTTGGATGTATTGGACCGAAAGGTGCAAATATCGCAGTCACGCTGTAAACTTCGACACAACGCATTCCGTTCTCTGGACTACGTTCTGCTACTTAAGCCCTTTCAGTGTTTGGTAGCGGGAGATTGAGAACGAACGAAGCCAAGCCATATATATATAATATGGCCATACTCTTATATCTGAAATCAGGGAAACTGAGCAAGGAGGGTGCTGCAGATAAGCAACCGGATTATCAGTTGCCATCAGAAGAAAAGGATGGTCAAATCAACTAGAAAGCCACCAACATTAACACAATACAATTACCATCATAATATAAACACATAAGAGCAAACTGTTGTTTTGTACATCAGAATAGGATACACAACTAAAATTTAAGTTAGATTGACACCTCCGCCATGCGGGCAGGCATAGCAGACTTTACAGCACATACTACAGAACTACCCTGAATATAATATACTGAGACAAACTCATTGATCCATAGAAACAACACTGAGAGAAAAACTTTTTGGACCTTTCTGTGAACCGCAAAAGTGTATACAAGGGACAACATTGCAGATATAGACATATTTTCAAAGCGAACGAAAGAATAAAGACACAATACTGAACCAATAACACACTATATTCTATATGCTATAAAAGTAACAAAATAAACAAAGAAGACACTCTGATAAATACGGCTGAATCAGTACAATGATGTCTCTAACTGCTAACACTTCATCCCTGATGACAACAATGTATATCTGTAATATTTTTTTTACCTTAATGTTTATTTAAAACAGGATAATTTTTTTATAACTCAACTATGACTTACTTTGATATCAATAACACATGTCCATTTAACTGGTTCACTCGGTACAGCAGAAATATTGATTTACAAACTTTTTACAATGCCGTACAGCTGATATATTCTATTGGTTTGAACAGTTATAAAACTTATACATAATAGTTTCTCCATACCAACTATTCCTAAATTTATATATATACCAGCACTTCCTAGTAGTTGTGTTTTTACATTGCAAGAATATAAGTGTTCAGAGGTCCAAAGTATTTAGGAGTGAATGATTTAAATAGCTATAGGAGATCAAGATGCTGAGCAGCGCATGAGCTGCAGTGGTCCGCGACCCATAGCTGACTGCTAGCGTCAGGGCCAGCGAAACAGAGCTGCCAAGACCCTTCTACACCTCCTCGCTGTGATCATGGATAACAGGCTGCAGCAGGGCAGACTGGCTAAGGAGAAGGGATCAAAGATGGAATGCTAACCCGGTACTAAAAAATTCCTTGCTGAAGTCGGATGTGTTGGACTGAAAGGTGCAAATATCACAGTCAAGCTGTAAACTATGACACAATGCATTCCGTTCTCTGGAATACATTCTGCTACTAAAGCCTTTTGAGGGATTGAGAACGAACGAAGCCAAGCCAAATAGCTATAGACTATAGAGTCTAATTGATATTTAAAAATTTTCTCTAATTAATATTTTAACAAGGTAAATTTTGTTGTGGTTCATACTAGGTTTCAACATTTTGTAGATACCATTACATAAAATTGGGGCGAACGGCCAAGAGCCAGAATGCTGTTGGATCTGTAACAATGGCACCATTGCTTAACATTTGAAGATTGTTAATGTGTGCATACATTTTTTTCCAGACTGTTGTTTTAAACTAAAGTGCGACCTGACTTAACTTAAAAAAATGGATCAAATGTGGGCGGGGCTCACTAGCATTGTTGACAAATCGGTACTGCAAGCCATACATGCTTTAAACTTTGCAAATATGACTGCAGTTCAGGTGAATATAATATATCTTGTTTGTGTATGTGTTATTTAGGGACCAATTAGTTATGACGAAGAAATGTAGATGTTTTGTTCACATTAAAAGCATGTAGCCTAGTCAACAGTATGCTGGCTTACTAGATTGGGAATACAACGGACCTGGGGTTTGAATTCATGGATGGGTAGAAAAAATTAGGTCTGTGGTTTGTGTCTGTTATGACTACTCATCCAGTCGACCCAGCGGTAAATGGGTAAATTGGCTTCTTAGCCGAGTCATCTAGGTTCAATTCTGAGTTGGTATCAAGACGCTGAGCAGCGCATGAGCTGCAGCGGTCAGCAACCCATAGCTGACTGCTAGCGTCAGGGCCAGTGAACCAGAGCTGCCAAAACCCTTCTACATCTCCAAGTGGTGATCCTGGATAACAGGCTGCAGCAGGGCAGACTGCCTAAGGAGAAGGGATTGAAGAGGGAATGCTAACCCGGTACTCAAAAACTGCTTGCTGAAGTCGGATTGGTTGGACCGAAAGGTGCTAAGGTCACAATCAAGCTGTAAACCATGACACAATGCATTTCGTTTACTAGACAACATCCTGCTACTTGCAAAGCCCTTTTTGGTAGTGGGAGATTGAAAACGAACAAAGAAGATGATAATGGATCAAATCAGAAATGAAGAAATTCAATATCAAAATTTGTTTCGAGACGTTGTGGAAGCAGCAAAATCACACAGACATCACTTAGTTGGACATATGGAAGAAACTGGTTGTATATAGACTATGTAGAGTCTTCTAACCCAGTATAATGAAGTTAAGTTTTCAGATGAACATGTAGAACAATATTTTAGTGGCTCTGTGACTATACACATCCACGGAGCCGTCCACCTATGCCAGACTGGCTCAGATGATATGTGGTGTTCGCTTAGCATTTCCAACAAACTTCAATTATTAATCTTCTCCAACGTTGCTCCAGTTTTTATTTCAATGCATGTAATGTATTGTATAGTTTTGATTTTTATCTTGTAAATAGGCAGCCTGCATCCCACAGTTTGTTCGCAATAAAGATGTTGCAGTTGAGGCTATAACTGGAAGTGGCAAAACGCTAGCATTTGTGGTACCCATAATGCATATCTTATGTCGACGGGAGATTGCGCTGAAAAAGCATGAGGTATTGGTAACTCTCACCTTGTTTTTTAATCAATCCTAATCGATTGAATATGTTTCATACTTTTTCCTGATTTTATTGTGTATTCTTATCTATTTTGTTGTTGTGGTCGATAGCTCCAAGGAGGTCACGGAGAAATAGTAGGTTAAAAGAGAATTATTGAAAGAAGACTAACTTTGCTTACTTACTTAGTCACTCATCTTCTACACTAAGGTGTAGAGTCTTCTACCTTACTCAATTGTTCCTCTTCTTCATAGCGGTGTAGAGTACTTACTTAGACATCCTCTTTTACCCTGAGGTGTAGAGATTTGTCATAACAATACCAGACAATTCAATCCACTGTCTTCCTCTTGGCCTGGTTCAATTATAGTCCATAATTTCCTATAGATTGTCTTATGTTGTCATCCTATTGGATTGTCCTCAGGGTCTGGATCCTTGACTCTTTGCTTCCCATGGCTGCTGAAGTAGCTGATCTTCTTTCGTTTGGCAGACATGGCCAAACCATCGAAGTTGCCATTGGAGAACATCACATGAATGGAAAGTATGGAGATGCACATAGATAAAAAAAACACTCTAGCAGGGGGAGAAGTTCAAACGAATGCCTGATCACCCAATATTTGACAGGATAAATCACATGGGATGAGGGAGATTAAAGAGAAACCACTTCATATCAAAAACAAAAGAACTTGCAAGAGCAGACCAAATCATAAGCCAGGCAGTGGTTAAAGATCTGAAACAAACATTCCAGATTCCAGCATGGAAACAAGGCAAGTCCCCTGAGATGGTAGAAACCATAGAGGGAATAGAAGAAAATGGGACAAACAGATTTAGAAAGGAAATTTATTACAGAAGAATATCTTAGAAGAGTATACCAACCAGAAAATTGAATACATGTATATACAGATGGGTCATCTAAAATAGCCACATCCCATGGAGGTGGAGGGGTCTATTACAGACTAAGGAATGGAGAAGAAAAAACTTGAGTATTAACAATGGGAACATACTCCAATAACTTCATTGCAGAAGCAGAGCACTGAAGGCAATGAAGCTGCAGACAAACTAGCAAAGTGTGGCGAACATCCCCACAAACAGACCTGAGCATCATATATAATGAGGCCAAGACCATAATTAAAGCCAACTTCAAGGGAAAGGGGCTGATCAAGACCCCGACTTGCGAAAAGAAGACATCTACTTTAACTTAACTAGGTAACAGCAAGTCATCATCTTCAGACTGAGAACTGGGCATAACAGACTCAAGGGCCATCTTTACAACAAAATGAGGATTAGGACAGATGACAGGTAACTGTGGAACACATCCTATAAAGCTGCATGCTCCCGCAGGAAGAGAGAGAACACTACTGGCCTCGTGAGACAGATATAAGGCAAAACCTGTATGGAGATAAAACAGCCTTACAAACAATGGTGTCCTTTGTAAGAGAAACCGGGACCTTGAGATCTGAGGATGAACGAAGAACATAAAGAAGATTGTTCAATTGGAGACTGTGAGGTCTGAGCTTCGAGATCTTGTCATTGTTTGATCACGAACCTTGTCTCTTCGTGTTACTTGGACCACCTTCCTTAGATATCTACGCAAATTCGTGAAGCATTAAATGGACATTTATGAGACAATCTGACGATCTTGTCTTTGTGATGATTTGGCTCTTCTGTTCCATACCCACAGCTAGATGCAAAATAAGATGAGTGCAGATAAAACAAAGCTCATGACTAATAACGTAGCAGGGTTTAAATCTGTAATAGAGGCAAATGGGCAGGAACTTGAGGTGGTTAAACATTTCAAATATCTGGGATCATTGATCCGTAAAGAGGGATTGCATCCAGAGGTAATGGCAAGAATAGCACAAATAACAGCGGCGCTTACTCGGCTGAAACCTATATGGCAAGACACGTGGATCGCCCTCGGCATAATAGTTAGACTAATGCATTCTTTGGGGATCTCAATATTTCTGAATGCCTGCGAGACCTGGACCATTACAGCAGATATCCAGGGCAAAATACATGCAATGGAAATGAGGTGCTATAGAAAATTTCTAAATGTTACATATAAAGATCGTGTCACGAACGTAGAAATACGACTGAGAGTTGAAAACACTATTGGCCCTTTTGAAGATCTGTTGATAACGATCAAAAGATGAAAGATGACCTGGTGCGCGCACGTCACGAGGTCCAACAGAATTACCAACTCGATACTCTTTAGTTCCGTACCGGGACAAAGAGGGCAAGGACGTCCAAGGAAGAGGTGGGTGGACAACATCACTGAGGGGTCAAGTGTTTGTCCCGGTGAGATACGACGGGCGGCGGCAGACAGAGAAACATGGCCTGAGATTTTGGGAGTGTCTTCAAGTGTGCCCCAACGGCCTAATGGGTTACGGGATGAACTGAAACTTAGGGAGAGGTCACTGCAATTGGGTCTGAAAATACAGATACAAAAAGCAAGTTTGATAATGAATCCAACTAACAGTGATTGAATTGTGTGACTGAAAAAGAAAGAAGGGACACAACCCTGAGGTACATAGCGGAAAACTACCCAAGCATGGACTGGACCCATGCATACACCGACGGTTCTGTAACAAACACAACACAGAACGGAGGGGCAGGGGTATTCCTGAGCCTACCAAATGGTAGAATAATAACACTCTCAGTGGCAACTGGAAAATTCTCAAGCAATTTCAGAGCGGAGGCAGAGGCACTGAGGACGGCAGTGGAAGAAATGGTGACAGGTAAAAGCAATGAAAGCAAGATAGTCCATTTTACAGATGCCCTGGCCGTGGTCACAGCACTAAAAAGCCAGAAAAATACTGAACTTAATGATTTAAGAGCAGTACTCTGTCAACTATGCCAGTAGTCCGCACCAAAAAAGAGTAGTGGTACAGTGGGTTCCATCCCACTGTAACATCCAAGGCAACGAGGAGGCAGACAGACTGGCAAAAGAAGGTGCAAGACTACCACAACCAGATACTAGTGTGACATACGAAGAGTCCAAAAGGTTTATTAGGGCCAGATACATGACCAAATGGGAAACAGAACATACTGGCTACACAAAAAATGATGCCTATTATCAGTTGAACAGAAGAGAGCAGGTCGTGGTCTTCAGACTCTGTACAGGCCACAACAGACTGAGGTACCACCTATTCAATAAACTGAAGATAGGTGGCACTGACAAATGCACTTGTGGTACCGGGAAAATGACCGCCGAACATCTGCTGCAAAACTGCCCGACATACGAGGACCAGAGAAAGCACATGTGGCCATCACCAGTGGCAACACTAGACAAGCTCTATGGCAGTGTCGACAGCCTCAGGATGACAGCTGCTTTCTTCGAACAAATTCAAGTTGACGTCTGACAGAGTACGAAGAAGAAGAAGGACCGTTAGGTGCAAATATCGCAGTCAAGCTGTAAACTACGACACAATGCATTCCGTTCACTGGACTACATTCTGCTACTTAAGCCCTTTCAGTGTTTGGTAATGAGAGATTGAGAATGAACGAAGACAAGCCATTTAGCACTGAAACATGAAAGACAGGAAAGGCACTTCCGAAAAAGTGTACAGACTTTCATAAATGGTTACCCATGCAGACTCGTACACGGGTGAAAATGATACGGTAAGATCATAAATGGGGAACTGTTGAAAAGAATAGGACAGAAACCAGTAAAGCATGACATACAGGGGAGCCGCTGTCGATCCGCTGAAGTTGGATGTGTTGCAAATATTGCAGTCAAGCTGTAAACTACGACAACACATTCTCCGGACTACATCCTGTTATTTGCAAAGCCCTTTTCAGGGAATGGGAGTTTGAGAACGATTGATGAAGAAGAAGACAAAATCTGGAGACTCAGTCTAAATGAGCACTGATCACAGAAGAAGAAATAACGTATTGTTCATTTTTCTTTTGTAACTTCCATTTTTTTTACTTTTGTCTTCTAAGATTGGGGCTATCATTCTTACACCAACCAGGGAGCTGGCATTTCAGATCAACGAAGTTGTCAGTCATTTCTTCACGTTTTTACCTCAGTTTTCATCATGTCTCTTCATTGGAGGTGTCAACCCACAGGATGATATTGACAAGTTTGTTGCAAATGGGTAAGTTAGATATGTTGGCGAACAACATCTCCGTGCAAGACTAGGCTTGTCACCTGGTCAAATGCACTATTTCGAGAGGAATCACAGGTCACTGACATTTGGTCCACGTGCTTGGCTGATAAGCTACCATCTGAGGGATTACGGCCGAACGCCTCTAAGCCAGAATCCCGCCCAAAATCTCAGCACCGCTGAGATGGGAGGCTACGACATGGCTGGGGCTTGCGTCCCGGCCCAATCGAGCCGCAGGAATGCACCTGGTAAAATGCACTCCTTCCTCGCTCTTTGCATCTGTCTGCTATCAGTCATCCCAATGGACGTAGAAGTGATGCAGTCCAGCGGACATTGCACTTCCTGCCCTATGGTGACAAGCTCCCGGGTGGCGGGGAATGCTAGGCGTACCATCACTGCAGATGAGCTGAGAAAATAAAGCGAGCAAAGAGATACCTCACTCATATGCATATGCTACGTTTCTGGCAGGACGTGACGATCCTGGGAAAAAGTCACACTGGACTGCCTCTCTTCTGGGATAGTACAAACTAGTACATAGTCCATCATTTCATTGCCAAACCCTATAGACACGAGTAGGGAAGACTCGATAGTCCTGCAAGACAACTTCCTAAGAGAGACAACTCTGACCAAAAACAACTGCTGCCTTGCAGTTAGGCTGGGGACAGCCAAAGGCTAAGGAGGGCAACCCTACAGAAACGCCTGTTGAAATCGGATGCACTGAGCCACTGGCTAACAAATTAAAACAGTGCAACGTAAATATCGCTGTAAACAGCGTACGATGAAGAAGAAGATATGTTGTTTTCTTTTTTTGTTAGCCTTATTTCTCTATTCCTCAAGGTGGTGTGGGTTGCACTATGTTTTTATTTTGCGCCTGTCGGCCCAGTGCTTCCGACTTCGGCATACATTTTATGTAAGGGTCTGCTTCCTCCTGCATTTTCTAAGGGTTTGCTTCCCCGGGGTAACGGTCGGTGCTGTGATGGGGATTGAACCCAGCGCCTTTGGGTTGTGATCCGTGTCACTTAACCGTAACCAGTAGCCCACGTCGTCCCCAAGTACAGATATAATACAGATGTTATGGGTCAAATTGAAAGCTAGATACAAACAATTAGACTTTCTTTTTCTTTATGTGCAGGATCTTTGGTCATACTATATCTGCAGGCCAGACGGCAGGATGAAGTCTGTAGTCTTCATCAGGTCGGAGCGACTTGCCCACAGCTTTTTTGTCTCGGCTCCGCACCCTCTGGCCAGGCCTAGCTTCTCATTTCCCTATAGAGTGGGCGTTCCTGTAGAATGTGGTAGGATTTGAATTCTGGCCCCCTGTTCCACATGGACACTCATCGGTGTGTGGGATCTTTAGTTGGTTTAGATGTTCTAGTAGTCTGCAGTGACCAGTTCTCATGGAAAATTTAGGTAGTTTGTTGGTTTCTTTAGAGCTATTGAATTGGGTCTGATCTACTGCTTATGCTTCTGTCTATTGGTGAATATACTGATTTCTGATGATGTTCTTTACCTAAAGGGAGCTGCGTAGCGCAGTGGTTAGCGAGCTGGCTTCACATCTGAGTGGTCCTGGGTTCATTCCCCAGTTGAGGTAGAAATGTTTTTTCAGACCTCAACGGGTCCCGGGTCGACCCAGCCTTAAATGGGTACCGGTTCAGTCTGGGATGTAATCCCGGCGAGGGAGAGGAGATGGCTACCACCCTCATATAGCCGAGCCTTTGAAATGTGAGATCGCTAACACCTCACAGCAGTAATGCTATGGGTTACTTTACTTTACTTCTTGACCTCAATGAATGGAATTCGATGATTAAATTATGACAATTAGACTCACTTTTCTCAACATTATTGTTCTATTCTGTTAATAAGAATTCTTCTGGGATCAAGATGCTGAGCAGCGCATGAGCTGCAGTGGTCAGCGACCCATAGCTGACTGCTTGCGTCAGGGCCAGCAAACCAGAGCTACCAAGACCCTTCTACACCTCCACGCGGTAATCCTGGATAACAGGCTGCAGCAGGGCAGACTGGCTAAGGAGAAGGGATCCAAGAGGGAATGCTAACCCGGTACCCAAAAAATGCTTGCTGAAGTCGGATGTGTTGGACCGAAAGGTGCAAATATTGCAGTCAAGCTGTAAACTACGACACAACGCATTCCTTTCTCTGGTCTACATTCTGCTACTTAAGCCCTATCAGGGTTTGATAGCGGGAGATTGAGAACGAACGCAGAAGAAGAAGAAGAAGAATCCTTCTGCGTTCATTCTGAACAGGACTTTGTGTTGTAGTTTGCTGCACTTTCTGTGCCTTTTGGCCCGACATGTCCAGTTTCAGCAGGTTTTTTTTTGGTACCAGGTTTGCCTTTCCTACTTCGATACTAATTCTTTTAGTCAAACTACACTAGTGCAGCTTGTTTCCAGGGCCGCCACTTGGAGATGAAATAGCATCTTGGGCTCTAGTTCACTGACTGATACAAGCAGCCAGCTATTGGTTGCTGTCAGCTGTGCTGTATCTTCTGCCTCTTTTTATCGTTTTGGCTTGGCTTGGCTTCGTTCGTTCTCAATCTCCCGCTACCAAACCCTGAAAGGGCTTAAGTAGCAGAATGTAGTCCAGAGAACGGAATGCGTTGTGTCGTAGTTTACAGCTTGACTGCGATATTTGCGCCTTTCAGTCCAACACATCCGACTTCAGCAAGCAGTTTTTGAGTACCGGGTTAGCATTCCCTCTTCAATCCCTTCTCCTTAGCCAGTCTGCCCTGCTGCAGCCTGTTATCCAGGATCACCGCGTGGAGGTGTAGAAGGGTCTTGGCAGCTATGGGCCGCTGACCACTGCAGCTCATGCGCTGCTCAGCATCTTCATCCCTTTTCATCCTTTGATTTAGAGTCCTTGATTCAGAGCCGTGTTGTGCTGCAGTCCATTGATATGTGTGGTGATTGTGTTTTTTTAAGCAAGTCAGTGTTGTTGTAACTTGATGTTAGAGATTTTGTTTCTCCATGAATGTATTTTTTTTGGCTACTGCAATCTTATAAATATAATCATTTCTTCATCTGCATTTGTTCTGAAAAGAGTATTGTGTCGTAGTGTACAGTGAGATCGGACTCCCGTGTTCGGTGTTGAGTACGTTAAAAATTCCTTGGCAGTTTGAAATTGAAAAAAAGTGGCTAAACGGCCGCTGCCCGGACAAAATTTAAATGAAAAGTCTACCCAAGTTGTTTGTACCGTTTTCCAGGTGGTTATTTAAGAGCAGCAATAGATGGCGCATAACTGGCTGCTGGTCTACTTTGCTCTAGTGTTTGAGTCAATTAAGATGGACTCTGACATTGATAAAAACCACCCTCCAAGAAACTGGTTGTTTACATACTCTGTAGGGTCTTCTAAACCAGTATCAAGACAGTGAGTTAAACCATTCACTCATATAAAACAGAAAGAAATAGCATTCAAATCCCTACATGACAACACAGCCCACATTGCAGTACTCCAGGATACCATCCCAATCAAAAATCAAATCAACATCACAGGAAACACTCAGAAAAACTCTAGATAAAGTACAGCCCTGCAAACTCTTTAGCTTGGAATTGATTGTGAAAGACTGAACAGTATGGCAGTCCTTGTTAACCCTTTTCAGTCTTGGCTAATTTTGTTCATTTGCACCTTTCAGTCTTACAGTTCATGCCAGTTCTGTTGTTAAAGTTTCATTCCAAATAAAATTCTTTATTTTAAAAATAAATTTTGCTAAAAGTATGATCGAAACATCATAAGACACATAAATTATCTATGACATAAAGAATTCATAAAAAAGAGTATATAGTAGTATTTTCTTCTTCTTCGTTCGTTCTCAATCTCCCAGTACCAAACCCTGGCACGGGCCTAAGTAGCAGAATGTAGTCCATAGTTGTGTCGTAGTTTACAGCTTGGCTGCGATATTTGCACCTTTCGGTCCAACACAATCGACTTCAGCAAGCATTTTTTGAGTACCGGGTTAGCATTCCCTCTTTGATCCCTTCTCCTTAGCCAGTCTGCCCTGCTGCATCCTGTTATCCAGGATCACCACGTTGAGGTGTAGAAGGGTCTTGGCAGCTATGGTTCATTGGCCCTGACGCTAGCAGTCAGCTATGGGTCGCTGACCACTGCAGCTCATGCGCTGCTCAGCATCTTGATCCCTAGACGTATTATGAATTCAATTACAATAATGTGGAGGTGGAAATTGGAGAGAACCATTTTTTTCTTGCTAAAAAGATAAATCTCGTCAATTCCTATACACAACTTTAGTATTATGTTTCCCAGTCAATGTCTGAATTGGGAGTGTCTTGAATATTCACAAGTAATCCAGATGTGTGATCATTGGACTGATCAAATAATAAATCAGTTCTACAGTCTTGAAGCACAAAGTTTATAACACAGTGTAGACTATTAAAGTTCAAACACAAATGCATGTTTCAGAGGTCCATTTTAGTCGTGATGGGCATCCATTTTTAGGTTTTCAGGGGCCAATTTTGACGCCCACAAGCTGTAAAGGATTAATCAACAATAACAGCTCTTGTTTTCATCTCAAAAGTTTTGTCGCTTGTCCCAGCACTGCATGTCAAAGAAAATAATTATATTAAAATTATATTTAAAAAAAATGATGTATTCGTGTTTATTTTTTCAGAGGCCACATTATAATAGCCACTCCTGGACGATTAGAAGATCTGTTTCAAAGGAAAATGGCTGGTTTCAGTTTGGCAACCAGTGTTAAATCTCTGGTAAGTACATGTGCTTGGAATTTCACAATTTCAATGAAGATCAGTTACACGAATTTCAAGTTTAACAGTGCACCTGAATTCTTCAGCATCATCAGTCCCATAACCTAGAAGGTCGTTGAGGCATCGTTGTTGCAGTTTGTAGTACCAGCTCACGCCATACAACAACGGTGTGTCTTGGGCCGACGAAGCCCATCGCTCTCCAGAATGCAGTTCGTTACAGTTGTGTCTAAATTTCATACAACAAAGCTGATACTGTCTTCACCCAGGGAGAAGGGCGCCAATCTCGTCAAGTTCAGCCGTGTGATCTAGACCATGAGAAATAACACATGTTTAAGCGTAGTGCTATTCATATAGCCGATGTCCATTCCAGGATAATCGGACGGAAGAAAACAAACAAAACGAATGAATTTAACCAGTCCAAATGGAAAACAACAACACGTTTCCGCGAACACAAATGTAAGTCGTCTACTAGTTTGCATTTCTGGCAAATCCATGGTCTAGCGGCATCTATAATGAACTAAAACAGAAGAGCAATGTAGACCCGCAGCCAGTTATGGCGCCATCTTTGCTGCTCTTTCTCACACCTGAATTTGTTTTCGTTTACTCGATGAACACCTTACGACTCAAGTCAAATAGCGAAAAAGAGGGATCAAGATGCTGAGCTGCAGCATTCAGTGACCCATATATACTGCTAGTGTCAGGGCCAGCAAATCGGAGCTTTTATTCTTCTTTTTCATCTTCTACCTTTTTTTTCTTCGTTCGTGAAGAAGAAGAAATAATTGAAAAAAATATTTTGTCTTCTGCACCTCTGTGAACAGCTGCTGGTGATTGGTGAAAAATTAGTTACACTCTATGTCGAGCGAATAAGCAAAACCCCAAATACTGACCACATGGATATCAAGAAATGACTGCACAAGACGTATGTTATAAATGGGACTGAAGGTGTTTGCTGCGCAGTGAATGAGCTCACAGCAGCCAGAGACTCACAGCTGACTGCTAGCATTAAGGTCAGTGAACCAGAGCTGACCATCTCTAAGTGGCGGCCCTGGAAACTGTCTGCACTTGTCTAGTCTGACCAGAAGAATAGGGATCACAGAAGGAAGGCAAACCCATACCAAAGATTTCCAGCTGAAATCCGATGTGTTTGACCGAAAGACGCAGATATCACAATCTCGTTGTAAGATGCAGCACATGTCCTTTTATAGGTCAAATTTCTTTTTCTTCTATCTTGTTTGTCCTGACAAGGATGTTGTGTTTTGGTTTACGGCATGGGAACTGAGATGCTAGTCCAGTCAGGCACAAAATATTGACCAGTACGTCCCGTCATAGTCGATACACTGACCAAGACCACAATCTCTCATCCATGTAGCGTTCCCTGGAAACAGACTGTTTTTAAGACAGCCTGTCTGACAAGATATGGACAGGCTGTTTTTAAGACAGCCTGGCTGACAAGATATGGACAGGCTGTTTTTAAGACAGCCTAGCTGACAAGATATGGACAGGCTGTTTTTAAAACAGCCTGTCTGACAAGATATGGACAGGCTGTTTTTCAGACAGCCTGGCTGACAAGATATGGACAGGCTGTTTTTAAGACAGCCTGGCTGACAAGATATGGACAGGCTATTTTTAAGACAGCCTATCTGACAAGATATGGACAGGCTATTTTTAAGACAGCCTATCTGACAAGATATGGATCAATGTGATCCCCGTAATAGGGAGCGCCACACAGATGTCAAACATAGCACAACCACCTGGAGGACCACGGCCCACCTTCATCGGGATATGACGAAAGCTACGAAGACCTGCCACTTAACGTTCTTTTCAGAGCGCATAAAAGTGTAAACTTACTCATTGTGGGCATTCAACAATATTAATAATAGTTTACTTCAGTGACCTTCAACCTTTCTATACCTTGCGCCCATTTAAAAACTTTCGCTAGGGTACATTTTCCTTACTGCTCACTAAAATCTGAATTGAAGAAAATTCCCTGATCATCCTGCGAATTTTGGATGTGTTTAATCATCATGTAGCACGTCCTTAACAGAATATTCCTCCAATCACAGCCGATCTGAAAGAAACAATATCTTTCCAAACCTCTAGCCTGCTCTAAAGTCATACCCAAGCATTCCTTGACATCTTGGTACCATCGCCTTCTTGATCCTCCTCTACCTCTCTTGCCTGGCACCAGTTCTCCTCAATGCCCAACTCTTCTCGAATGTCTGCATTCTTCTTTATTTGGAGGACATTTCTATAACATTTTCACTGGAAGGGCTCAAGGTTTGGGTAACTGTCCATGTTTCACAGCCATATGCTGCTACGAGAAAAACACAGGTTCTCAAAATGTACTCTTTTGTTGGTAGTCTGCCATAGTTTCCTCAGGTTGTATTTCTAATACAGCATGTCATTATTGTGCTACCATCTACATGAAAGCTAAAATCGCCCACTAGTGAGCGGTCGCACCCAGGTTGAAGAGCACCACTGGTTTACAGCAAAACTGCGATATCTGACTTTCTGCCCGACACATGTGGTTTCACCTTGCATTTTTTTGGGTATCAGACTTGCTTCCCATTGTGTTTCCCATTCTCTTAGACTACACTAGTGCAGCCTTCTTCTACTTCTAAGGTCGCAGCTTGGTGATGTAAATGTAACTGGTTGTATACAGACTCCGTAGGGTCTTCTAAACCAGTAAAAAGATGTTAAGTGGAATAGGGTCTCGGCCAGCTGTGGTTCTCTGACCCTGATGCAAGCAGCCAGCTTTGAGTTGTTAGCTCCTATCAGCTCATTCACTGATGTTGCATCTTCAGCCCCACAATGTCCTCTTCAGGACGAGCGCAGAAGAAAAAGTTTATGCAGTAATTTGGACATGCCTTTCGTTCTAGTTACTAAGTCGATTGCAACTACACCTTCGCTGGGGTTGGTAGAAGGGCAGGGCAGATAGTGACATGGCTCACAGTACAAACCTGCCATATTCAGATCCTCAAAACAGCAAGGTCGTTCGCTAATGAGATGATCAAGATGCTGAGCAGCGCATGAGCTGCAGTGATCAGAGATCCAAAGCTGACTGATAACGTCAGGGCCAGCGAACCAGAGCTGCCAAGACCCTTCTACACCTCCAGACAGTGATCCTGAACAACAGAGCAAACTGTGATCGAAGACGGAAAGCTAACCCGGTACCCAAAAATGCCATGCTGAAGTCCGATGTGTCAGACCGAAAGGTGCAAATATCGCAGTCAAGCTGTAAACTAATACACAGCACATTCCATTTTCAGGGCTTGGTAGCGGGAGTTTGAGAATGAACGAAAAAGAAGTAAACCATTAAATAAATGTTTGAACATTTATAATGATGAACTTATGGCATGTTTGCTATCATATTCTATTTTCAGGAAATTCTGATATTAGATGAGGCAGATAGACTCCTAGACATGGGATTCCAAGCAAGGTAAATCATGGCGAATGCACTATATCTTTCATTTATAGGAGGGGCTAAAAGTAATCAGAGTCAGGTGAAGCAAATGAACCAACAGCCAAACAGCTCATAACATCAGCAAACAAAGAAACTTGGCTGAACAGATGGGCCATAGGAAACACGGGAAGGGAGGTATACAGACATATGGCAAGCCCCAGTCCAAATGACAGTGTAAATCAGCTCACAAGAAAGAATCAGAGCACCATTTTCCGACTGAGAACCCAACACATCCCACTAAACAAACACCTGAACAGAATCCAACCACAACATACTCCTGAGTACGAGCTGTGCACACATCCATATGAAACCGTTGATCATCATATCTTTGAGTGCTTCACTCTCAATGATTTTAGGAAAATGCTTCTTGCGCCGTGGCCAGATACATGGAACATGGAACACTTTGTGTGAAAAACATGTGCAGATACCATTACATGGCATTGAGCTGAAGGGCGAGAGCCCGAATGCTGCTGGATCCATAACAAGAAGAAGCATCTGAACCAAGACACAGCCTGCCATTCTCGCTTGTGCTTCTAGAAAGATGTTGTGTCACAGCAGTCTGGTCTCCTCAAAAATAACTTCTTTGTGCAGACTGCCTGCAAGGCAACCAAGCACAGTGGTGGCCAAATACTCTCACTGCAAAATGCTCACGTTTTAGTCGACCTGCACTTTTACAGTGCTGGATGCCCATGTGCAGGTCCCAGTTCTGGCGTGAGCTGGATCTAGCCATGAGGAGGATTTCCTGCACAGCGGGCTAGGCTCGAGCAGCGTATTACTCCACTGCGTTAGGGCAAGTGCTACGGAACCTGGTTAAACAATGTGTAAATAGACTGTGTATATAGATGTGTTAATAGACTGAAAAGTAGACCTGCAGCCTGTTATGCTGCTCTTAACAAACCATCTAACCATGGTCGGTGTTATGCCATGTCACACGGTTAGTCGCCTCTTACAACATGTTCTCTGTGGGCAGTCATACATAAAGACCCCAGCAGACCACTCAAGTCTACCCAAGTTTAAAGGGGAGGAAGACTAACGTCTGGTCAAGCAAAATATACTGATCAGACATGTTAGTCAGGGTCAGGCAAAATATCCTGGCCAAGACCCTCACCTTTGCTTCCTCGTAGCCCTTCCTGGAAACGGGCTATTTTCATGACAGTCTGGCCAACAAGGTGAGGGATCAACATGATCCCCGAAGTAGTGAGCCATGCGCTGATGAAGCCAAGCATAGCACAACCGGTCCATCTTCATCAGCACGCTCGGGATGTGAGGAAAGCTACCACAACCCACCACTCAATGTCCTTTTAAGGGTGCACAAAAGAGTAATCCTACTCATTGTAGGCAATCAACAACAACTGACTGCGATATTTTTGTGCCTTTTGGCCCGCCACATCCGGTTTCAGCGTGGCATTTTTGGGGCTGTTTGCCTTCCATCTTTGGTTTCATGGTTTCAGTCTGTTTCCAGGGCCGCCTCTTGGATGTGATATACAGTCTTAGTCAGTTGTGGGTTGCTGTCTGCCCATTCACTGCTGCTTCTTAGGCTCCACCTCGTATAAACCCTGAGCCAAAGTATTTATAATGAAATGCTAGAGACATCTTTGAATTGGATTTCAGCTTTTATTTAGATGGGCTGGGAAGTTCCTTTCTTCGCTATTTTTCATTCTCAATTAGAGTCAGGTAACCATTTAAACTTGGGTAGACTGGAGAATTTTGCAGTGAGATGCGAGTACTTTAATCATTAGAGTATGGGATCACCACTGTGCTTGGCTGCCTTGCAGGAAGACTGCGCAAAGCATTAGAGACTCCTTTATATTATCCAATTTCCTTCCTCATTGCCTAGCATTCACTAACTATAAATCACATTTAAAATCGCTCCATGTGAGGGGGGGGGGGGGGGACAGGCGGCAGTTAGTGAAATGGCTCACAGCCCAAATGTGCTAGATTTGGATTCTCAAAACAGCAAGATCAAACACCCACGAGAAGTAAACCACTTTTTAAAATGTGTACTGAAGTAGTCTGCACTGGTCCATTTTTCTTCTTTGTCATTATCACCTTGGCGTGCATATTATTATTATTATTAGTTCCCCATTGCAAGTGATGATGGCCACATCAACAGATGGTTTTGTCTTGATGATTTAACTTGTGCTGTGTTTGGATTATAGTGAGGAAGAAACTGTGCGTGTCATCCACCTCACTCTCTGGTCCCGAACTACCTTGGACCAGTGGCAAGACATTAGTCAAGATGACTGCAAGCAACTTAGGATGTAGGCACTCTGGCCAACAAGGTGCAAGAGACCAGGGGTCACTATGATACTTGTGGAATTTGGATTGTGGGTCCACCGTTTCTGTTCATCACTTTGCGAGGCAAGTACCTGACCTCTTGACCACAGCGACCCCGGCAGACTCTGCAGAGTCTGTAGACAACCAGTGTTGCATTCCAGTCATGTATTTTGGCCTAAAAGGGACCGACGGACGATTGGGATGTTCATGCCCCCCCAAAGTCATGCTGGCGCTGTAGGGTTCTGGGCTGATGGATCTGGGGTTGTCTTTGGCAGCTCTTTCATGATTAGAGGGCCAGTACAGATCATGGATGATGGTTTCACTAGTTACGCCCAGTTGCATACCACTCCGTCCGCCTCCGCTCTGTTTTGTTTATTGGAAATTTGCTGCCCCTTGAGATGTGAGGCATGCATAAACCACCAACCAACCCCCTCTCTCCAAGCAGACTGGTCAAAAAAACATTACATCACGCTGCCTTTAATTAAAAAGTTGAAACACCAAATAAAAGAAACACAAAATTAGATTGGAACTCCCAGCCCCTTGCCTACATTCATCAATACCGATTAATTTATTCTCCCACACAGCATCAATGCAATTCTGAGTTATCTGCCAAAGCTCCGACGAACAGGACTCTTCTCAGCCACGCAGACAGACGAGGTAGCTAAGTTGATACGAGCTGGTTTGAGAAACCCACTTCAGATCACAGTGAAGGAAAAGGCATCAAAAGAAGGTTATAATCAGAAGACACCAGCGTTGCTGAAGAACTATTACATGGTAATACCATTTTTATCTTCGTTATGTTGTTCTTTTAGGCGTCCTTTTTGAGAGGAAATATTAGTTATATGAATCTTTGCCAATTGTTACAACTCATTCACTACGAATAATTTGGACTTCTGAACACACTTTAATCTTCTGTAAAACTCCGTCACAAGGCTTGGCAAAGTACGAAACGAAGTAATCAGACAGAATGTTGGTGCAACACCTTGCATAGAATACCTGGAAAGGCATAGAAAAAAATGGTTCAGACATCTGACCAGTTCAGTTCATGTGCCCTCTCCGCTTTGAAGGTCGGATGCAATGGATCTCCAGTGTACTCTTTCTCTTGGTATAATTGTGTAATCTGAGAGGCTTTTTCATGTCCATCTCCTGATGTTATCCACCCACTTAAAACGTGGCTAGTGTCCTGGCTGCCTATTCCAGTGATTTAGGTTTAATCCCCAGTTGATGTGAGATATTTTTTTAATCGCAAACGGTTCCGGGGGCAACTTGCCTTCAAATATTGGATACCAGAGCAAGTTTAGGACGTAAAGGCAGCAGGCGTGATGATGACCACATCACCCTAAGTGTGTCGTTGGGTCTGTCACCATATTTCCAATCTGCGTACAGGAGGAGACGTATACTTCTATATCCACATTTACACCTAAATGGTTCCTGAGTTGAAATTGTAAGGTCACTGTAACTTTTCAAGTAGTATGTAAATGGTGGCCAATAAGAGATGTGCATGGGACAAGCAACCTCATCATGTAAAAACATGGCTATTGAAAGTGATCAGATGCAGGCTTGGTATCAAGATGTTGAGCAGTGCATGAGCTGCAGTGGTCAGCGACTCTTAGCTGACTGCTAGTGTCAGGGCCAGCGAACTAGAGCTGCCAAGACCCTTCTACGCCTCCACGCGGTGATCCTGGATAACAGGCTGCAGCAGGGCAGACTGGCTAAGGAGAAGGGATTGAAGAGGGAATGCTAACCCGGTACTCCAAAAATGCTTGCTGAAGTCGGATGTGTTGAACCGTAAGGTGCAAATATCGCAGTCAAGCTGTAAACTACGACACAACGCATTCCATTCTCTGGACTACATTCTGCTACTTAGACCCGTATCAGGGTTTGGTAGCGGGAGATTGAGAACGAACGAAGCCAAGCCAAGATGCATGCTTTCTGTAAAGAATCCAGCTGTAGGCGTGAGTGAACAGACAATCAATCAATGAGCCAGCTATATTCATACTTTTCACAATGTATAAGTTCTTCTTCTGGTGATCACATTGTTTAGATGATAGAAGCACACGAGAAGATGAACCAGCTCTGCCGATTCCTTCAGCTACACAAGAAGGAGAAGATCTTGGTATTCTTCAGCACATGTGCTTGTGTGGACTATTTCTCTCTTTGCCTTCAGAAGTAAGTCTTTACTAATGTTTATTGTCAAAACATGTGGCATTTATCAATTTGACATGTAAAAAAAAACGGGAATGGTAAGACACCACACAAAAACTGTATGTTACGACTTAAAGGCCTTCATCATGGGTAACAGACTACAAAAATATGAACTAACAATTTTTATTTTTTGTGTTCACATTAATTTCTCAATTCCCCAAGATGGTGTGCGTTGCACTGTTTTTATTGTGGCCCAGTGCATCACGACGTGGGATAGTGGTTAAGTTACACAGCTCACAAGTCGAAGGTGCTGGGTTTGATCCCCAATCTCAGCACCGACTGTTACCCCGGGGAAGCAAATCCTTTGAAAAGGCAGAAGGAAGCAGACCCTTACATAAAATGCATGCACTGGGCCGACAGGCGCAAAATAAAAACAGTGCAATGCATACCGCCTTGGTGAATAGAGAAATAAGGTGAACGCAAAAATAGAATAAAACAAAAAAAAAACAAATTGAAATTGCCACTGCGAGTGTTTGGATAAAGGGTTCATGTACAGTGGTGGTCCTATACCTTAGCTTAACTTCATTATAGTGGTTTAGAATGTTCTACTGTTGCCGAAGACGGATGTGTCGGACCGAGAGGTGCAAATATTGCAGTCAAACTGTAAACTAGTGACACAACGCATTCTGTTCTTCAGACTACATCCTGCTACTTGCAAAGCCCTGTTCAGGACTTGGTAACAGGAGATTGAGAATGAATGCAGAAGAAAAAGAAGGTTCTATAGAGTCTGGATACAGCCAGTTTATTCCACTCGACAGATACTAAAATACTGTGAGCATCCAGTCTATTCTTGAATACATCAACTGACTCTGCCTCCACCACATTCTGCGGTAATACTTTCCAAGCATTCACCACTCTCTGACTTTAAAAAAAAATAAAAATTTCCTAATATCTAATCTAGACCTGTCTTTCAACAATTTGAAGCTGTGCCATCTTGTTCTTGTAGCCGGTTGTACTTTGAATAACTTGGTATAGTCCTATTTATCCTTGTCATTTATTAATTTATACACCTGTATTAAGTCACCTCAAATTCTTCTCTGTTCTAGACCAGTTTTTCCTAAGTCTCTCCACATAACTATAATTCTGAAATCCCACGATCAGTTTTGTAGCTCTTCTTTGTATCCTCTCTAGGATGTCTATATCCACTTTATGATAAGGACTCCAGACCTGAACACAGTACTCCAGTTTAGGTCTCACCAATGATTTATATAGTTTGACTAACACTTCCTTGCTTTTATTACTTCTATTCTTAAACATACTGATCAGGCATGTTAGTCAGGGTCAGGCAAAACATACTGGCCAAGACTCTCATTTCAGCTTCTTCGTAGTCCTCTCTGAAAATGGGTGTTTTCATTGCAGCCTGACTAATGAGGTGAGGGATCGACGTGATCCCTGTAGTAGTGAGCGGCACGCAGATGAAGCCAAGCATAGCACAATCGCCTAGAGGACCTAGGTCCACCTTCATCAGCATGCGAGGAAAGCTACTGCAACTCTCTACTTAATGTCCTTTTAAGGGCGCACAAAAGATTAAACCTACTCATTGTAAGCATTTGAAACAACAACAAAGTGCTAAAAAAACTTTCCATTTGCTATGATGAAAGAAGGAAAACTCCAAAGGTCTTGTCAAACAACAACAACAAAATCTTCAATGTTTCTCTTTGCCACATCCACATTTCTGTTTTTTTTTCCCCAGAATTTTCAAAAAAAGCCAGATATTATCAATTCACAGTAAAATGAAGAACAGAAGAAATAAAATTTTCTCAGAATTTCGACAAATGACATGGTAAGCATCGTATTAGTGGATGAAATGTGTGTCTTGTAAAATATAGAATCAACTCTAAGTATTATTGTTCTCTATGTTGCTGTTGTCTTTGTTTGAAATTTCTTGAGCTCAGTTGACTCAGAATCATCCTTTTTTTTGGGTATCAGGTTACACTCTTCTATGTTTGCTCTCAATCTCCCGCTACCAAGTCCTGAAAAGGGCTTAGCAAGTAGCAGGATGTTGTAGTTTACATCTTGACAACCATATCTGCACCTTTTGGTTCGACACATCAGACTTCAGCAGACATTTTTGGGTACCGAGTTAGCCTTCCCTCTTTGATCCCGTCTCCTTAGCCAGTCTGCTCTATTGCAGCCTGTTATCCAGGATCACCGCATAGAGATGTAGAAGGGTCTTGGCAGCTCTGGTTCGCTGTCCCTGACACTAGCGGTCAGTTATGAGTCGCTGACCGCTGCAGCTCATGCGCTGCTAAGCGTCTTGGTCCCTGATACTAATAGCAGAGTGTTGTCACAACTATACTGTTGATCTTCTTCTTCATACGCTGTCAGACGTCAACTTGAATTTGTTCAAAGAAAGCAGTGGTCCTACTGAGGCTGTCAACACTGTCATATAGTTTGTCTAGTGTTGGCACGGTTGGTGGCCACATGTGCTTTCTCTGGTTCTCGTATGTCGGGCAATTTAGCAGCATATGTTCAGGGGTCATTTTCCCTGTAACACAGGTGTATTCATCAGTAGCACGATCTTCAGTTTGTTGAATCCTGAGGGGCCTGGGCCTCCGGTCAAAAACTCTTGCCCCATCCCTCGGTATGCAGACATCACAGCATGTGGATTGGTGACTACCAGTAGCATCAGGTGGGCCCCTTTGAGGCGTGGGGCCTGGCACTCTCTCTGCCTGGTGGGACTCCACATGATGAGCATCATACCGTCTTTTTTTAAATTGTGACGTCATCTTACAGCGATTTACATTGCACTTTTTCATTAAGCCTGTGGCCCAGTGCATTCGATATCAACAGGCATTTCTGTATGGTTGCCCTCCTTAGCTCTTGGCTGTTACCAGCCCACCTGCAAGGCAGCAGTTTGAAGTCAGAGTTGTCTCTCTTAGGAAAGTTGTCTTGCGGGACTATTGCATCTTCCCCACCCGGGTTTCTTTCAGGTTTTTCATCCTAGCTACCAACCAGTGCTGTCAAGCTCCTCCTTCCAGGATTTGCTCCCTGGTTTTTTTCCACCGTGTTTGCTCACGTAGTTTAGCCAGCCAGTCAAAGCAGTTTTCCGGGAGGTGGCGCTTGGAGCCATGTGTGAATTAGGGCTGCTAGGAAGTGACTGCCGAAAGGTGCAAATATCGCAGTCAAGCTGTAAACTAGCGATACATCACATTCCGTTCTCCGGACTACATCCTGCTACTTGCAATGCCCTCTTCAGGGCTTGGTAGCAGGAGATTGAGAGCGAACGCAGAAGAAGAAGAAGTAGAATTTACATGCTAGTGTTAAAAATATGCATGTTTTCATTTTCAGCGGTATCCTAATGTGTACAGATGTAATGGCAAGAGGTGTAGACATTCCAGAAATAAATTGGGTCATACAGTACGATCCTCCGAGCTCTGCAAGGTAGGTTATGTGTTTAAATGTCTTCTGTCTAGACATCTTTTATTGATGAGGTAAAGAACAGGTCTGCATGTTCTCTATGTAGATTCAGGGGTCTTTTGTTGAGGGGGCAGGAACAGGTCCCCCATGTTCTGTGTGTAGATTCAGGGGTCTTTTGTTGAGGGGGCAGGAACAGGTCCCCCATGTTCTGTGTGTAGATTCAGGGGTCTTTTGTTGAGGGGGCAGGAACAGGTCCCCCATGTTCTGTGTGTAGATTCAGGGGTCTTTTGTTTAGGGGGAAGGAACAGGTCTCCATGTTCTTTGTGTAGATTCAGGGGTCTTTTGTTGAGGGGGCAGGAACAGGTCTCCCATGTTCTGTGTGTAGCTTCAGGGGTCTTTTGTTGAGGGGGCAGGAACAGGTCTCCCATGTTCTGTGTGTAGATTCAGGGGTCTTTTGTTGAGGGGGCAGGAACAGGTCTCCCATGTTCTGTGTGTAGATTCAGGGGTCTTTTGTTGAGGGGGAAGGAACAGGTCTCCATGTTCTTTGTGTAGATTCTAGGGTCTTTTGTTGAGGGGGAAGGAACAGGTCCCCATGTTCTCTGTAGATTCAGGGGTCTTTTGTTGAGGGGGAAGGAACAGGTCCCTTTATTCCCTGTGTGCATCCATGGGTCTCTTGTTGGGGGGACAACAACAGGACTTGAAGTTCCCTGCGTGGACCCATGGGTCATTTGTTGAGGAGGAAAGAGCATGTTCCCTGTTTTTTATCCCAGGATCCTATATTGGAAGAGAACAAACTGGCACACCATGTACAAAGATTACACATGTGCACACGTATCTAACTCCATGTTGAAATAGTTATGAGAGCACGTCGTGCTCATACTGGGCAGCTTATGGATTTTTTCCTGGTATGACTGCTTCCCCCAGTCAACCCAGCTGTAAATTGGTACCTGACAAAATCAGGGGAAAATTTATGAGCTGCAGAGTTTGTGCTCTGTCATCAATACTTTCAGCAATGAAGGCGATTGGGCACTTGGCAGCAGCAAAGTCAGTTCTATGAGTCAATTTCCATTTTGAGATAAAACAAAATCTCTACACCTCATTGTAGAAGAGGAGTGACGGAGTCAAGTCATGTTTTCTACTTATCTTTTTTTTAAAATTTCAGCTCCTTTGTTCATCGCTGTGGCCGAACAGCTAGAATAGGTAATCAAGGAAATGCTCTAGTAATGTTGCTCTCGTCAGAAGACTCCTACATTAAATTCATCGAGCTCAACCAGAAGGTGCCTCTGACAGAAATGCCTAAAGACCCAACTGCCTCGGAAGTGTGCACAAGGCTGCAGACGATTGCCATTAATGATAGGTATTGTTATTGTTGACATTTCTGTGTATCTGAAATTGATCTTAGAGACCTTTGGTATGAAAGTGCTGAGCAGCGCATCAGCTGCAGTGGTCAGTGACCCAAAGCTGACTGGTAGCGCCGAGGCAGGCGAGCGAACCAGTGCTGTCATACCTCCATCTGGTGATCTTGGATAACATATTGCAACAAAGCAGACTGGCTAAGGAGAAGGTATCAAAGAGGGAAGGCTAACCCGGTACTCAAAAATGCCTGCCGAAGTCGGATTTATTGGACTGAAAGGTGCAAATATCGTAGTCAGGCTGTAAACTATGACACAAGGGATTCCGTTCTCCGGACAACATCCTACTAACTTGCAAATCCCTTTTCAAAGCTTTGTAGCTGGAGAATGGGAATAACCAAAGAAGAAGATCTTAGAGACCGAAGATGCAGCTGACTGCTTGCATCAGTGTCAGTAAACCAGAGCTGACAAGGCCTACTCCACCGCCAGATAGCGGCCCTGGCTAAGAGAATAGGGATCACAGTGGGAAGGCAAACCTGGTACCGAAAAAAGTCAGCTGAAATCAGATGTGTCAGGCTGAAAGGTGCAGATATCGCAGCCTCGCTTTAAACACAATGTCACGCATGTTCTTTTCAGGACGAATGCAGAAGAAGGTATGCAATTCAGATGCAGTGCCTGATACACTGGGCACATCATGTAGTCCGCATGCCAGACCATTGGCTGCCCAAAATACCTTTGTTATGGTGAAATGCAGAAGGAAATGCTCCAATGGTGGTGAAAAGAAGTGCCATAAAGGAATGCTTAAGACTCTATTGAAAGCCTGGGGCTGAAGATGCAGCACAATGAATGAGCTGACAGCAGCCAGCGACTCATAGTTGGCTGCTTGCATCAGGGTCAGTGAACCAGAACTTTTTTTGTTTTTTTTTTTCTTTTTTCCCGTTAGCCTTATTTCTCTATTCCCCAAAGCGGTGTGTGTTGCACTGCGGCTTATGTTTTGCGCCTGTCGGTCCAGTGCATCCAACAGTGCATTTTATGTAAGGATTTGCTTCTTGCTGCATTTTCTAAGGGCTTGCTTCCCCAGGATAACGGCCGGTGCTGTGATCGGGATCAAACCCAACACCTTCGGCTTGTGAGCTGTATACTTAACCACTAGCCCACGCTGTCCTCCCATGAACCAGAACTAACCAAAACCCTATTCTGCCTCTAAGTGGTGACCCAGGAAACAGGCTGCACTAGTGCAGTCTGGCTAAGAGGATAGGGATCACAAAGGCAAGGCAAACACGGGCCCAAATAATCCAGCTGAAACTGGATGTATCGGACCGAAAGACGTAGATATCGAAGCGTCGCTGTTAGCTACAACTCAACGTCACAATGTCCTTTTCAGGGCAAACGTTTAAGAAGAAGTCACTGAGAAGCTGCTGTGTAAGACTGATCTGCTTGGCGTACATCTCTCAGTGAAGCTGCAGCACCATGCGAGGTATCCATGAAAGTAGCAGCTGAACAGCGGAGACAGGCTAGAAAAGGTCGTGAAATAAAAACCTTAAAGTGAATATTCACTGTCTGTAATATTTCCAGATCTTCATTGCACTTGTAAGTCACCTTTGAATCCACCGATTGATCGAACATATTCTTCATACGCTGTCAGACGTGAACTTGAATTTGTTCGAAGAAAGCAATGTTCATCCTGAGGCTGTCGACACTGCCATAGAGCTAGCTAGCTAGTGTTGACACTGGTGATGGCCACATATGCTTTATCTGGTCCTCGTATGTCGGGCAGATTAACTTGTGGCTGTGACCTCTTGTTCTTGTAGCCTGCTGTGTTTTTAAAAACTTGTTTTAGTCTTATTTATCCTTCCCGTTGATCATCTTATAAACCTGTATTAAATCATCTTGAATTCTTCTCTTTTCTAGACACTAGGTGGTTTTTTTCTTTCCTCATAACTATCATTCTGGAATCACACTATCAGTTTTGTCGCTCTTCTTTGTATCCTTTGCAGCATGTTTAGATCTCTTCTACGATAAGGACTACACACCTGTATACAGTACTCTAATCTAGGTCTAACTAATACTTTATACAATTTGACTATCACTTCCTTGCTCTTATGTTTAATATTTCTTTTTAACATACCTAACATTGCATTTGCCTTTTTTTACTGCTACCTGGGTATAGCAGGCTCCACTATTGTGTAGGTGAGGTAGACTGGGCAGGAGAGGCTATGAAACATATGAGTCTTGTATACCCAAATCACTACCCCATTGGTCCAAATCTTCACACAAAATTGTTTGGAAGCCTTGAAAAACACTCCACTACAGCAACAATTATCCAGAGAACTGTATCCGTATGTAGACATAATTTAAAGAAAACATGGCGAATGAGAAAAACAAAAAGATCACATTTGATGAACAACAACAACAAAAAGCATGGGGCTAGCAGTCTCTTCATGTCTGTTGTTGTTTAATGCCCACAATGAGTAAGTTTACTCTTTTGTGAGCCCTGAAAAGGGCGTTAAGTGGCGGATTGTAGTAGCTTTCCTCACATCCCGAGCGTGCTGATTGTGGACCGCGGCCCTCCAGTCGGTTGTGCTATGCTTGGCTTCATCTGCGGCACGCTCGCTACTACAGGGATCACATCCATCCAGATCTCATCAGCCAGGCTGCCTTGAAAACAGCCAGTTTCTAGGGAAAGCAACATTGAAGAGAGATTGTGGTCTTGGTCAGTGTATTGTGCCTGATTGGACTAGCGTCTCATTATTTTACCTCTTCATGTAAAACATCTTATAGAAACCACTAATGCATGGTGAAGGGTTCTTGCAAGAAGATAAAATACTGTGGTGACCACCTGCTCATATTGTAATGAAAATATAAAGATAATGATAATGTAGGGCAGTTGTTAGCGAGCTGGTTTCGCATCTAAATGGTCCTGGATTCATTTCCCAGTTGAGGTGGAAAAGTTTTTTCAAGACCGCAAGGGCTCCCGGGTCGACTGAGCCTTAAATGGGTACCGGTTCATTCCAGGAAGTTAAAGCAGGGAGGGAGAGGCGTGGCACCCGCCCTCACATAACCGAGTCTAACACTTCACACCCCTACGGCAGTAATGCTATGGGTTACTTTGACTTTGTTAGGAGTATTTAATGTATTTCCTCATAATATTATTTCAGAGCAGTGTATGAGAAAGGTCTACGGGCTTTTGTATCATATATCCAGTCATATGCCAAACACGAGTGTAATATGATATTAAGGCTAAAAGGTTTGTATATGTTGTTTGTATGATAGTTTAGTTTCCTTATTTGTGTGTTTGTTGTTCGTACTTTTTACTCAGTCTTTATGCAAATACTCAGAGAGCGAAGAGTAATCAGGTGAAACATACTGATCAAGACCCCACCCTTACCTCATCGGTTGTGCTTCTGGAAACAGACTGTCACAGCAGTCATGTCAACGAGGTGGGAATTGACACTGTAATCCATATAGTGGTGAGCTTATTGAGGAGCATTGCATTGCAATACAGCCAGAAGGGCCCCAGTTCACTTTCTCATGCACACCAGGATGTAAGAAGAGTCACTGTAACCTGCTACCAAAGAAACGTAGTGAAAAGTTAACACGAGTAGCTTAGAACATATGCAAACACTCACCGGATCTATCTGTTATATACTAAATGACAATCGCACTGTATAGTTAATGATAATCACACTTTTGTTGTAAGGATCCAGCAGCATCCGGGCTCTCGCCCTTCGGGCCAGTGCCACGTAATGGTATCTGCATGTGTTCTTCAGCTGTTGTCTAGTGCCATACAAAGTGTTCCATTTATCTGGCCGTGGAGTATGTTTGTGGTTGGATTCTGTTCAGGTGCTTGTTAAGTGGGATGTGTTGAGTTCTCAGTCGGAAAATGGTGCTCTGATCTTTCCTTGTGATTTGATTTACACATAATCGCACTGTTTACTTGTGGTCTGCCAGGGTCTTTGTGTATGACAAAGACAATAGCACCACACTGCCCCACAGAAAACATGTCATTAGAGACAGCTAACTGTGTGGTATGTCATAGCATTGGCCATGGTTAGGTGGTTTGTTAAGAGCAACATAGATGGCGCCTAACAGGTTGCGGGTCTACTTTTGTCTAATGTTTTAAAATGGACTCACATCAGTTAACCACCCTCTGCGGCACTTGTCCGAGAGCAGCAGAGTAATAAGCTGCTTAAGCCCAGTGCACTAAAATGAAAATCCTGCCGGCTACATCCAGCTCATGTCAGTGGGTGCTGTGTGGTGGTAGACTTGTTACGTGGCCAAACCATTTTAGTTGCAGTCGTTTAATGTAGTCCAATACTGGTGTTGTTCCCACTAGTCTCCTGATGTCATCGTTTCTGACCATTTCTCTCCTTGTTCCACCTAATATTTTTCGCAGGCATTTCATTTCTGCTGTTATGATGTAGCGTTTTTCATTTGATGTTATTGTCCAGTTTTAACATTGATAGCACAATGTCGGGAAGAAAATCGTGTTGTATAAAGCTCTTTTGGTAGCTATCGTCACGTGCTTGTAACTAAGTATTGGAGTTAATTGTCCAATGATCTGATTTGACTTATAGCATCTTTGTTGGATTTCAGCTGTAATTCTTCTGTTTGCTGATAATGTGCTCCCTAAGTATGTGAAATCTTTCACCTGTTTGAATTGCTGTTTTTCAATGGCGATATTGATGTCTCCGGTTATTCTAGATATTTTGTAGGTTGTAATTTCTGCCGATTTTGATAACCATCTGTTGAATGCCCACAATGAGTAGGTTTAATCATTTTGCGTCCTGAAAAGGACATTAAGTGGCAGGTTGCAGTACCTTTCCTCACATCCCGAGTGTGCTGTGAAGGTGGATCAGGGTCCTCCAGGCAGTTGTTATGTTTGGCTTCATCTGCATGTCGATCTCTACTATGGAGATTATGTCGTTCCCTCACCTTGTTAGCAAGGCTGCCATGAAAACAGCCCGTTTCCAGAAAGGGCTACGAGGAAGTCAGGGTGAGGATCTTGGCCAGTATGCTTTGCCTGATCCTGACTAACATGTCTGATCAGTATATTTTGACTGACCAGACATTAGTCTTCCTTCCCATGTTTCTAGACAGAACTGCATAATGAAGCGGAAGTCTTGGTCTGAATATTTTGCCTGACCAGACATCAGTCTACTCTTCCCATATCTAGCCTCATTCTTATGACTTGTCTGGCCAGTCTGCCCTGCTGCAGCCTGTTATCCAGGATCACCGTGTGGAGGTGTAGAAGGGTCTTGGCAGCTCTGGTTCGCTGGCCCTGATGCAAGCAGTCCGCTATGGGTCGCTGACCACTGCAGCTCATGCGCTCTAGCGTCCTTTTCAGGGCACACAAAATAGTAAACCTACTCATTTTGGGATTTGCAAACAACAAATAAAGAAGACTACCAAATATAGTAATAATATGTGAAGAGCAAGCATCCTTTGCAGCTCGGCTTTCCAAGGCGAAACGAGATGAAATGAGACAAATCGTACATAGCAAAACATATTTTTTGCTACCCAATAAGGAGGAACTTTGCCGTTCACATAGAGAAAGTTATGTATTATGCAGACAGACAAAGAATAGTGCTTGCTTCGGGAAAAAATGGGTTATTTGAATATTTGTACATTTTTTCTTCCAGATTTGGATTTTGGCAGCCTTGCCCAAGGCTTTGGTCTTTTACATGTGCCTAAAATGCCAGAACTGAAAGGGAAGGCACTGTCAAATTTCCAACCAATAGAAATTGATGTAGCAACAATACCTTACACTGACAAGATACGAGAAAAACGGAGACAGGAGAAAATTGCTTCAGGCGAAAATGTGAAAAAATTTAAAATGACAAGACCTCCAAAAGTGAGTGATTCTTTCCAATGTTTTCATTTTTGTATCATATGGGGAATGGAACAGTACTTCATTAACCTTTACCACAAGTGATCAAGATGCTGAGCAGTGCATGAGCTGTAGTGGTCAGCGACCCATAGCTGACTGCTACCGTCAGGGCCAGCCAACCAGAGCTGCCAAGACCCTTCTACACCTCCACGCGGTGATCCTGGATAACAGGTTGCAGCAGGGCAGACTGGCTAAGGAGAAGGGAATGAAGAAGGAATGCTAACCCGGTACTCAAAAAATGCTTGCTGAAGTCGGATGTGTTGGACCGAAAGGTGCAAATATCGCAGTCGAGCTGTAAACTACATTCCATTCTCTGGACTACATTGTGCTACTTAAGCCCTTTCAGGGTTTGGTAGCGGGAGACTGAGAACGAACTAAGCCAAGCCAACCTTTACCACACCATACACAAAAATTACGTTTTATTTTAGGTAGCCAATTTATTTTTTGTCACGTTAACGTCATTGATGTAGATTTGGAGAACTTCTAACCGGTTTTTTTTTGGTTTAGTTTGTTTGTTTATTGTGTGTAGAGACATATATTAATAAAGAACTTGTTGGTGTTATTGTTTTTATTGTGTGTGTGTTAGTTTCTGAGATACAAGAAGATACAGTAGATAGTGTTGAAGAACAGCACAACATTATAGACTTCACCCGCTTTCTACATCCCTTGGTTGAAAATTTTTAAAAACAAATTAGCATAACGGCTTATCGATGTTTGCCATAATGACGATATCTGGCACTTTTGACTATAAATGTAATTATTGTATCTATTTAACCTGTAGCACTCCAATGTCCGATCCCTTTGGACCAGCTCGGCCTGCAAAAACGGTGTGCGGAAAAAAATTTTTTTTTTTTGAACGGAGTCACTCCTGACAGCCATTTTTTACTGCTGACTACGCCCTCCATATATACACGATATTTTGCCGGTTAAAGTATCGTATGTGCGATTACAAATGGCTTTTGAACAGTTTTAATTTTGTATACGCCGTTTGGAGCAAGCCGACTTTTTGCGAAAGGTGGAGTAGGTTGTTGAGAAAGATTTTTATCGCGTAGATCTGTTTATTTTGTTTGTTTAAATGAAAGAACTACGTTTGAATTGGAAACTAATAGTTGTGTAGATATTGTAAACACAGTATCGATACGTTGTTGTGGTTTCCATGGTTTTCTATCGGAGCGACTAGGCCTAGTGGTCGAGTCCAAATTTTTTCCGAGATTTTCATAAATTTTCAACTTCATCTTTTTAAATCTCAAAAACTAACAAACACACAACAAAAACAATAACACCCACATGTTCGTTATGCTATTGTGTATCTACACACCAGAAAATCATATTTATTGACAAACAAATATAAAAGTTACAAATTTTGAAAGACGACTACCACAGCGACTAATTAAGAAAATTAATTAGGTCAAATTTTTTTCAAAAATATATTGGAGTGCGTAAGGATAAACAAGCTAAATAGATCTACCTCAGAAAAATCAGTTGGATAAACTTAACTAAACTTCCCCATTCTCAATAATGGGCGAATCTTCAAATCCAAGTAAACTACAAGAATTTCTTTCCAAAAATCTAAAACAAATTTTAAAAATCACTTTTGTTTTTTGTCTAATTGTACAGGATGGAAGTTGGAACTCTCTACAATTAAAAGAGCAGTATGGGGACGGCGTGGCCTAGTGGTTAAGTGGCATGGTTCACAATCCGAAGGTGCTGGGTTCGATCCCCATCACAACACCGGCCGTTACCCCGGGGAAGCAAACCCTTAGAAAATGCAGGAGGAAGCAGACCCTTACATAAAATGCATGCTGAAGTCGGATGCACTGGGCCGACAGGCGCAAAATAAAAACACAGTGCAACGCACACCGCCTTGAGGATTAGAAAAAATTAAGGTGAACGCAAAAAAAAAAAAAGAAGAGCGGTATGTTTATCCATTTCTATCGCATTAACCTGGTAGTTTATATCCGATAAACTGATGACCCTGAAGCTGGTGCCGTAGCGCGTTGTTAAATATGGGTGTAAATTAGTTCCAACGCCTTCGTACGTCGTTGGTGCAGTAAAGGTTAATCAATTTCAGATACGTATATGTATCAGTCACTGTCTTAATGTCAAACGGGGTATTGTCTGTCGCTGTTGTCTAAACTGAATGTATGTTTCACAGCCGAAGTTTTTTCAAAACGTTTTACTCATAGATAGACAGCCACGCTACTGTAGAAATCAGCTCTTTTCATTGTAGAGAGTTCCACTTCCGTCCTGTCAGGTTAAAAAAAATGACGATTTCGAAATTTGTTTCAAAGATATTTTGAAAATGATTGCTTCTGTTTTTTGCTTGGATTTGAAGATTCACTCATTATTGTACATGGGGATTTGAGAATGGAGATGGACGCAGTGACCACAGCACTGAGATGGATTGATCATGGACACCATAGTGATGGATAGGAGTGACATTTTGAAATCAATCAGCGACCATCTGTTAGATGAGGATACAGCAATAGAAGAAGCAACAATCCACAGGCTGCAAAGTTTTGACATTAAATGAGGTTCAAGTGGAGTAGGGCACATGAGAGTATCCAATTAGTGACCCAATTCTTTACCCGTAACCAAAAAGTGATCCAATTCTTTACCCCTAACCAATAAGTGACTTAATTCTTTGCCTCTAACCAATTAGTTAACCCATTATTTACCCCTAACCAATTAGTTAACCCTTTATTTACCCCCAACCAATAAGTGATCCAATTCTTTACCCCTAACCAATAAGTGACCCAATTCTTTACCCTAACCAATAAGTGACCCAATTCTTTACCCCTAACCAATAAGTGACCCAATTCTTTACCCCTAACCAATAACTGACCCAATTCTTTACCCCTAACCAATAACTGACCCAATTCTTTACCCCTAACCAATAAGTGACCCAATTCTTTACCCCTAACCAATTAGTTAACCCATTATTTAATCATAATCAATAAGTGACCTAATTCTTTACCTCTAACCCATAAGTAGTTCAATTATATACCCCTAACCAATAAATGACCCAGGATCCACACTGGGACTTTCTTTAAAATATGATTACTTATTTTTTGTTCCACAGACAGAGTCATGGTCAAAACACAAAGACAGGAAAGACAAGAGAAGGATAAAGAAAAAAGACAGACAGCTCAAGGGGCAGAAAAGACTAATGGAATGTACAGAAGAGGACAATCAAGTTGAGGAGGTGGATGATTTTAATGAAGATATCAGACTGATGAAGAAATTAAAGAGAGGCAAAGTAGGTGGCAGCAGTTGTATTATTAATGATGTAAAACATATGAAACGATGAGCTTGTGTCTGAATAGTTAGGATATTATTACCAAAAAGCCTAAATGCAGAACACCACCACCATCCTCCTGACCAAGTGGACATGGGTTCAAAACCCTAGCAAGACATATATTTTCTGTCTTGGGTTGAATAGAAACCTATTTAGCACACCATATTTGGGGACTGCCTGTGTTGAGCTCATCGTATAACAGCTGCTCGGGGATGTGCTTATCGGGCATGTGAACAACATTTCCTGTCCATTTTATCTGGGCTTTTTTCAGAAACGTATGGATGTTCAGTATGTTAGACTAGATTTGCTAAGAATTTCAGAACGACAGGACCTACTACATGTGGAATACACATATATGTTGGTTCAATAGTTGAGGATTCCGTGGCGAAGTGGTTAAGTTGTCAGCCTCGCGATCAGGTGGTGTGGGTTCGACTCCGGACTCCTCAGTCTTTTTCACTGGTGCTTGATGTGGAGTCCCCTGCATCTCGTAGTTGCCCCCTAGTCGTCTTGTCCGTGACTTGCCACTGGGGTTGGGCAGCTCGAGACGAGAGAGTGGGGATAAAAAGCAGCGCAGTTAATCCTTACTAAAAATAGCGCTAGCAAAATTAATTATGCCATCATCGTCTACGATGGACGGCGGCCTTTGCCTTGAGTTTGGCTACAAAGTGAAGCTGCTAAATATCCTTTAGTGGAATGCAGAACGAGCAATGAATAAGCTGCAGGCCCTTGCAAAAAGACACCATGCTAAGAGTATCGACATAGCTTGCAGCACAAAGAATGCAAACTAGAAAATGACAGCTTGGACAAACTTGGCAAAGATGGGCAGACAAAGATCTTCAGACTCAGAATGGGATGTTGCACTCAAGGCCCATCTCCACAGAATGGGTCTCAGAGACACCGTCACGTATGATTATGGAGCACCCAAGCAAACACCAGAACATATCTTGCAGGACTGCCCCACTTATGCAGACCAAAGAGAGGCAGTCTGGCCCAGGGGAGCGACCATGCTCAAAATGCTGTGAGGAACTGGCGAAGACCTGAAACGCAGTCTCCTTTGTGAACCTCACCAGGCTAGAAGCATAGCATCAGTTGATTGAATAAGAAGACATAGCTTGCATTCAAGAGACATACCAGAAGAAAACAACCCCATATATCTAGACATAACACTAGACAACAGATCAAAATGAAAAATTCAAATAAAAAAATTGTCAACCATAAACTAGACAGTGAATGACTGAAATGAAAAAATGAACAGGAACTATATGGAGTGCAGACCATCAGATACTGACATTTTTTACACAGGGAATGTTAAATTAGCTTTAGAATATGGAATACGAGCCTGGACAACGGCTTCAAAAATGAGACTATACCAAGTTTTTTAAAGTGTGACCGGATACAAGAAAATAATTCACAGCTACAAAATGTTTAAAGACATAGTCCAGATTAGATATTAGGAAATATTTTTTTAGTCAGAGAGTGGTGAATTCTTGGAATGCATTGCCGCAGGATGTAGGGGAAGCAGAATCGGTTAATGCTTTCAAAAATAGATTGGATGCTCACATTATTTTCAGTATCGGTGGAGTGAAATAAACTGGTTGTATACAGACTCTGTAGTGACTTCTAAACCAGTATAATGAAGTTGAGTTAAAATCCAACTTTAAAAAAATATCCAAATTAAAAAAACCAGGCAGAAAGAATTATTACAAGGAGCTTTGAAATCAACACCAGAGCGCATGAGCTGCAGTGGTCAGCGAACCAGAGCAGCTGCCAAGACCCTTCTACACCTCCACGCGGTGATCCTGGATAACAGGCTGCAGCAGGGCAGACTGGCTAAGAAGTCGGATGTGTTGGACCGAAAGGTGCAAATATCGCAGTCAAGCTGTAAACTATGACACAACGCATTCCGTTCTCTGGACTACATTCTGTTACATAAGCACTTTCAGGGTTTGGTAGCGGGAGATTGAGAACGAACAAAGCCAAACCAAATCAACACCAATAAAAGAAATGAGGAAAATAACAATCCCTGACTGACAGAAGAGATTACAGTGATTGATCTGATCAAATAATAAACCATTTCTCAGGTATTGATGTCCAGATTTGATCGCCTAGATAGGACAACTCTAACAAATTTAGTCAGGTCAGGTCATCCCGTAACCGGTGAGGTCGTTGGGGCACACATGAAGACATCCTCACAACTCCAGGCCATCCCTCTCTATCAGATGCCGCTGCCTGTGACTCTTCTGGTCGGAGACTGGTCCATTCTTTTATGTTGTCCTCCCATCTCTATTTGGGTTCCGATCGAGCGTCAACACCGACAAAACAAGAAGTTTCCCAGGAGCTGATATAGGAAGTGACCACGATCTGGTTATGATGACCATGCGTCTGCGATTGAGGGGAGTCGCAAAGAAGGATGTGACCAGGCTAAAGTTTGACCTAGACAGACTAATGGACCCAAAAATCACTGAAGTGTTCCAAGCAAGGGTGGGAGAGAGATTTGCGCCACTGTTGGCTCTCAGAGAGGGACTGGATACAGATACAGTTACAGAGTCTCTTAACGCAGCTCTCATAGATACTGCAACAGAGATCCTGGGATGCCACCAAACAAAAAAGAAGCCATGGGTGACCAAAGACATTCTAGACCTTTGTGATAAAAGAAGGTCACTGAAAAACACAAATTTAGTACACATGTAAATATAGATGGAATGGTGCGAATTATACATTAAACAGGGGACGGTGTGGTTAAGTGACACAACTCACAAATCCGAAGGTGCTGGGTTCGATCCCCATCACAGCACCGGCCGTTACCCTGGGAAAGCAAACCCTTAGAAAATGTAATTACATAAAATTCATGCTGAAGTCGGATGCACTGGGCCGACAGGCGCGAAATAAAGACCAGTGCAACGCACACTGCCTTGGGGAATAAAAAAATAAGGTGGACGTTAAAAAAATTAATACATTAAACAAATGCGCAGAACGTGCAAATATAATTTAGGATTTCATTGCTATGCAATAATGGCTGATGGTAGTGTTTTGATTCCTATTTTGCCCTAATTGGACTGAAACTGATATTTTATGCATGCCTTAACACTTTCCAGTCCGGGCTAATTTAGCTTCTTCTTCTTCTTCATCGTTCGCAGTCAGACATCAACCTTAATTTTTTCGAAAAAAGTAGCGGTTATCCTGAGGCTGTCGACACTGCCATAGAGCTTGTTTAGTGTTGCCACTGGTGATGGCCACATCTGCTCTCTCTGGTCCTTGTATGTCGGGCAGTTTTGCAGCAAATGCTCAGCGGTCATTTTCCCGGTACCACACGGGCATTCGTCAGTGCCACCTATCTTCAATTTGTTGAATAGGTGGTACCTCAGTCTATTGTGGCCAGTGCGAAGTCTGAAGACCACGACCTGCTCTCTTCTGTTCAACTGGTAATAGGCATCATTTTTTGTGTAGCTAATTTAGCTGATTTGTGTCTTTCAGTGCAGGTGAAAATATTGAAACACTGCGTCAAAGTTTTATTAAACATAAAATTAATTGACATTGACAAAATTGAGCCAAAATTATGATCTAAACATCGTGAGATACATAATTAAACTATCTAAGACATGAAGTATTCATAATAAAGATTATATATTAGAAGGAAGATTTGAATGACATTAAGGTGAAGGGGAAATTAGAGAGAAATTTGTTTTTGTACTTACAAAATCTTACCTCGTCGCGTATTTCTCAGATTTATCTGCAAATTCCTATACACCTACCTTTTATATTATGTCCCAGTCAAAGTCTGAATCGAACATGTGTGGAATAATCTAGATGCTTGGTCATTGTACTGATCAAATAATAAATCATTTTTACAGTCCTAAAGCTCAACTTTTGTTGCAATAAATAGATTGACTTTCAAATCTCATATCACGATTTGTAATCGAGCTACTGGAAATAATTATACAGTTAAATGTTAATTGCGCATGCATATCAAGCCAAATATTAAACTCTGCAAAATAAATTACGAAACACAAGCGCATGTTTCAAGGGTCCATTTTGGTCGAGATGGACTGCCAATATTAGGTTTTCGGTGGTCGTTGCCAGGAGGTACAAGCTGTAAAGAGTTAATCTTTCTGTATGGGACGGGGAGGAAGACTAACGTCTGGTCAGGCAAAATATACTGATTAGACATGTTAGTCTGGGTCAGACAAAACATACTAGCCAAGACCCTCATCTCAGCTTCCCAGTAACCCTCCCTGGAAACAAGCTGTTTTCATGGCAGCCTGGCTAACAAGGTGATGGATCAACATGATCCCTGTAGTAGTGAGTGACAGGCAGATGAAGCCAAGCATAGTACAACCGCCTGAAGGACACCGGCCCACCTTTATCAGCGCGCTCGGGATGTGAGGAAAGCTACTGCAACCCGCCACTTAACGTCCTTTTCAGGGCGCACAAAGGAGTAACCGACTCATTTGGAGGACGGCGTGGCCTAGTGGTTAAGTGACAAAGCACACAACCCAAAGGTGCTGGGTTCGATCTCCATCACAGCACTGGCTGTTACCCCGGGGAAGCAAACCCTTAGAAAATGCAGGAGGAAGCAGACCCTTGCATAAAACGTCGGATGCACTGGGCCGACAGGCGCAAAATGAAAACCACAGTGCAACGCACACCGGCTTGGGGAATAGAGAAATAAGGCAAATGCAACAACAACAACAAAAATTGTGGGCATTCGCAAACATCAACTGTATGGGACTGAAAATAGTGACAAATTTATTGAGTTGTGTGTCTGTCTTCAACAGATTTCCAAGGAAGAATTTGACAGAGATTTTGCTGGAGGTGTCTCAGACTAACGTAACGCAGAAACAGAATGCTCGACTTGTTCTTCTACATCTGTTGACAGACATCAGCTTGGATACATCTAAAGACAGTAATGGTCAGCCTGAGACTATTGCTGTCTTCATAGAGCTTGTCCAGGAATGGGACTAGTGATGGCCATGTGTGATCTAATTTTCTGTTTAGGATATGTTACAGAAGATGTTTTCTTCTTCTTCTTCGTACGCAACAGAAGATGTTTAATAGTTATTATTATCAATGCCACAGATACATACAAGGGATGGCTGAAATGTTTTGCACGTTAAGTATATAGGAGTCAAAGCACTTAACCTGGAAATTTGTTTGAACTCTAGTCCTTCTCTATGTTTCACCCTGCAAGGCGATACACTTCTTCAATCTATTCTTCATCGTCCCGATGCCCTGATCGTAGCACTCCTTCATCTAGACCCCGAACCACATCTCCAGTTCAGTAATCAAGTCCTAGATGTCAGAAAATCGTGGTGCTATGAAATTATGCCCACCCACCATACTCACCGGACTTTGCACCTAACTTCTTCCTGCTCCCAATCATGAAGAATCTGCTAAGTGGACGTCATTTTTCTGATGTCCAGGGCTTGATTACTCAACCGAAGACGTGGTTCCAGGCCTAGTCGGAGTATGCTGTGCTCAATTTGACGGGATACATAATGGGGTGCAATGATCATATAATGAAGTTGATAAAAACATATATAATATAGGTAATGGCACAGTGACTAAACCAGGACAAAAACAAAAAAGACACTGACATTACGGCCACAAAGCAGCTTTGATCTATTTATTTATTGTTTCTATCAGCCCTATTTCGGTCATGTCTGATTATAGGTTGATGCGACCTTGGAGTAGCAACTCTATTGAGTTTTTGGTTTTCCTTTTCCTTTCGGCATTGTTGCTTTACTTCCCCTTTTCCATGGGCTTATTTTCGCCCGGTCTAAGGCGGCTCTTCAGGTTACATCTCCATTTGGATCGGTCTGTAGCTATGTCTTCCCAAAATGTCAGATCCATACCAAGAGCCTTCATGTCCCGCTTACATGCGTCTTTGAAACGCAGCTGTGGGTGGCCATGTGTATCATATCCTATAATAAAGTTGCTTTGGATCCACTCGCAGGATAATAATGATGTCATATATACCGACGGACCAGTGCTGCGCATCAGGCTGGAACTTCTCTGTTAGAGTGAGAGGACAGGTCGTTGCTGAGTGGAGTGGAGCATACACGTCAGTAATCTCCAGTTTGAGAATGGAGGTGACAGCAGACTTCAGTGTTAAAGTGGCTATCTGAGACCACTTCAAACAAAGACATTCGTGACTGACGGGCAAGCCGTACTTCAGAAGGGATAGCAGCTGTTGAGGCCTCAAACTTTCAGGGGTTGACATGTGTCTACTATCCTAGTCATACTGGAGTTCAGGGCAATAAAAGAGCTGACATCTTGGCTTCACAAGCTCCTATCATGGGCACGCTGGTGATGGATAGGAGTGACATTTAAAAATCTATCAACGGCCGTCTGTTGGATGAGGACACCGAAATAGATGAATCAGCAAGCTACATACTGCAAAGTTTCGACATCAAACGAGGTTCAAGCGAAGGGGACGCATGAGAGGACTGCACAGGAGAGTGTACAACCAGCGAGCTACAGGGACTATCAGTATCCAGACCCTGCACCATTTACTTAGAGAGATTGAGCACCTATGGGTATGCCCGGATTGCAGTGACCTCGATTCTTAGTAACTGAGGATCAAGGGACGCAGACATGTGTGGTCATCTTTTATAATATGCTTGGCAGGTTACCTGTCATACGACATTTTTCCCAATGCTGGGGTAGTCAAGGGGTTTTGAAGGCCGAGAACTACAGACCGCTTCGCCACTGCTGTCGCCACGTCGTGTGCTGGCTATGTTTGTTTATTTCACCCCCAAAAGAAAAACAACATATGCCATACCAGGGATTCGAAGCGCTGCCCTCCTTGTCGGCAGGCAGGCCTTGAAACCATTCGGCCACGCGCTCCTCCGGCAGGTTACAGTTGTCTAATTATGTTTCTCTTGAGATCCGCACAGATATTCTTCAGATAATAAATTTCATGTGATAACAAAATGAGTGTCAAATTCTTGTGTTTTTTTGTACACTTTCTCACTAAGCAGTGACGACTGCAATGGCTTGGTCATATTCGTCACATGGAAGATGGTCGCATCGCCAAAAATATTCTCTAGGAGCACTTGATGGATGATAAAGAACAGTTGGCTGACCACATGTGAGGTTCTAAGATCTGTGTAAGTGGGACATGAAGACATTGGACATGGATCTGGCATCCTGGGAAGACGAAGCTGCTGACCAATCCAAGTGGGGATGTTCTCTGAATAGCCACCTCCGATTGGGTGAAAAACTCTTGAAATAAGGAGAAGTGAAACATTAAAAGGAGAAGAAAAAAAAATTCAATCGAGAATTACTATGTGAAAGGGGCTACAGTAGTGGGCCATGACTGAAAGGGGCTACTGTAGTGGGTCATGTCTGAAAGGGGCTGCTATAGTCAAACATGACTGAAAGGAGCTAATAGTCAGTTATGCATGAAAGGAGCTACTATCATCAGTCATGAATGAAGGGGGCTACTATAGTGAGATGCCTGTAAGGGGCTACTATCATCAGTCATGACTGAAGTGGCTACTATAGTCAATCGTGCATGAAAAGGGCTACTATAGTGGTTCATGACTGAAAGGGGCTACTATAGTCAGTCACAACTAATAGGGGCTACTAGTTAGTCATGACTGAAAGGGGCTAGTCAGTCACAACTAATATGGGCTACTATAGTCAGTCATAACTGATATGGGCTACTATAGTCAAGTCATGTCTGAAAGGTGCCACTATAGCCAGTCATCACTGAAAGGTGCTACTATATGTGTGGTGTGTGAATAAGTACCACCGATGCTGACATGCCCCGTAGTAAGACCTTGCACAACGACAGGTTAACAATTAGCATCACCATAGGCAGAGTACAGGGTTTGTACTGCTGGGTAGGCTAAATGTAAACAGGTATTAAACCTGGAGGGAGGCTGGACACCCTAGAGCAGCACCTTCCCTGGGTCCAGTAAGCAGCAGGAAGGAAACCACCCTTAAACTTACTACTAATAGTCAAATGTGAGTCTGAAAGGCAAACCAGGGACCACATGGTGTCACTGTCAAAGGGCCTATCAGTATCCATATGAAATACCTGGACCGGTCAATATATGAGTTTTGTGATTCATGATGTAAAAATCGTTCAGTTGAAGCAGGAGCCGAGGCTATAAAACCAGCAGTTGAGATTTTGCACCAACAGTTTGACTTGGGCAAATTGATGTCGATAGACACTGATTTTTAGTGACTTTAACTCAGTTCTGGAGGCACTGAGCCACATGCCATACAACAAAAATGAGAAATTTTTGTGGGGATCAACATTATCACTGCTCACAGGATTAATGTCACCTTGCAATCAGTATTTTTGTGATAAGATGCATATCAGCATGGCTAAGACGGCAATTCTGAAGATGTGCAGAACGCAGGTGTCACAAAAATTTTTTTTTTTTTGCATTCGCCTTATTTCTCTAATCCCCAAGGCGATGTGCGTTGCACTGGTTTTTATTTTGCGCCTGTCGACCCAGTGCATCCGACTTCAGCATGTATTTTATGTAAGTGTCTGCTTCCTCCTGCATTTTCTAAGGGTTTGCTTCCCCGGGGTAACGGCTGGTGCTGTGATGGGGATTGAACCCAGCACCTTTGTGTTGTGAGCCGTGCCCCCCAAATTTGAGCATTCAGAACGTGGCTTTCCAGCAGCATTTTCTCAGGAGACGGCTGGTGCGACATAGAAATTGAGACCAGATGCCAGAAAGCAGCGGGAGTGACTTAACTGGCGTCACTGCTCAAACATCCTTACATTAGTCTGGTAACAATGCAGCAACTGATCCACAGCTTTCTCCTACCAACACTATGTTACCAAAGCTAAACGTGGACCATATCCATGATGCGGCAGAGTAAAATCTCCAACTGCGGAATGAGATGGCTGCGGGCATATCCAAGAGAGACAGATTGAGGACTGAGGATATTTGCAAAAGGGTCGGTGCCATCCCATGTGCAGAATACATATCCAGACAGAAGGTGTGCTGGTTTAGTTATCTCATGAGAATGTCCCTTGATCAGCTTCCCCTGCTAGCTTCCGAGAAAGAGGACCGCCGAGGAGAAGGTGGATAGATGATGTAAAGACAATTTAGGACTTGGGTTAATGTCGTTAGACACGGCCTATCTGGCCCAGGAGAGGCGACTAAGGCTCTCCACAATGCCCATCAGTGGACCGATAACTATAATGATACATCCTACATGTTCCATTCAACAATCACACTTTTCAATGCAGACAATATGTAAAAACAACACAATTTCATGAATGACAAACATTTAATAAATGTAACTGTAATAACTTGTGTGAATAATAATAACACTCTGAACAGTAAATACCATGGGTATATACCAACTTGGAGTCCAATGACCCCTAGGAGTACACAACAGGAGCTGAAGGGGGATCCACAATTTACTAAAAATACCTTTCTTTAATTATGAAAAAATATATATATATATATATACTGTATTTTGCAGATGGGACAACAACAAAATTAAATTTATATCTAGTAAATGCTGGCAACCCGACATGCGTTAAAAACTATTGCCTACAAAACCACATCACAATTAGACACATGATTCCTAGGATTGAGCTGGCTAGGTTAAATTCTAATGTCCTAAGACCAATGCTCCATCAACTGAGGCAAGGTCTATCTATGTATGTCCGAGGAGCCCTGGACACCCGTGCCATGCTATATATATTCAGCCCAGCTTATCACCCGTGCTACAGATGATAAATAAAACGAACAGGATTTGTGTATTTGCATCAGGTATATGAAGAACACAGAAAGCAAATGCGGTTTCCTATCAGCTCTCGCCATTATTGAGACACAAACACATCCCAATGCAGACAAAGAGACAGCCAAAAATAATATTTTTATACCAGCTCTCTGCTACCAGTATCAGACATGGACTGTCACCAAGGCACAAGAAAAAAAAAACATGGTATGCAAAATAAGGTGTTTGAGACATACTGTCAAGGGTCACAAGGCTGGAGAAATAAGACAGAAGATGGGTGCAACACTGTGCACGGAATACATAGAAAAACAGAATAAAATGGTTCAGACACCTGACAAGAATGCAACCAAAGTTACTAGCTGTGCAATACCAGACATCAGGATTGCAGAGCTAGAGAGAGACCAAGAAAAAGATGGATAGACAGTGTCAGTGAGACACTGGAGGAACATGAAATGACAACAACCTGTCACATAATATAAAACTACAACTCCCCACGACGTCTACCGACACAAGTGGATAGAAGATGATGATATTGTGAAGATAAAGATCATAGCATTTATATTACAAAGACACGTCATATTTTTGTCCGTGTATATACATACATATATTCAGCAGATTTAACCGCTGGTCAGGAATGAAGTGTTAGAGACTTCAGTGTGATGTGTGGGCGGCCAGTTCCCTTCCTCTCTGCTTTTTCTTTTTTTAACCGTAGGTCAGGTACCCATTAAGAGCTCGGTAGACAGGAACATGACGGCTACGGGAGTTGAACTCAGTACCTTTGCTGTGAAAAGCGAGTGCTCTACCACTCTACACACACAAATATAGTTCAGCTCAGTTCCAATGCCATCTCCACAGCAATGGGTCGGCTGCGATACATTGTCAACATGTATTATCCACTTACAGTCCAACCTAATTTACAAGATGTTAAGTCTTAATGTCAAAGACAAGAACAGTAATTTTATGTTTCATGGCTAAATTAAAAAAAAGGTCTTTAAAACTAAAATTATGATTTTTAAATTTGAAGATACCGTTGTTTATAAATCAAATTTAGCTAAATAACAAGGTATGGTTGATGTGTGACTTCAGAGAAATCAGAATGTAAGTGCAGCTACTCTAGTTGACTGCAATGAACAATTTGGACTGTAAGTGCGGCTACTCTAATTGACTGCAATGAACAATTTGGACTGTAAGTGCGGCTACTCTAGTTGACTGCAATGAACAATTTGGACTAAGTGCGGCTACTCTAGTTGACTGCAATGAACAATTTGGACTAAGTGCAGCTACTCTAGTTGACTGCAATGAACAATTTGGACTAAGTGCGGCTACTCTAGTTGACTGCAATGAACAATTTGGACTGTAAGTGCAGCTACTCTAGTTGACTGCAATGAACAATTTGGACTGTAAGTGCGGCTACTCTAGTTGACTGCAATGAACAATTTGGACTAAGTGCGGCTACTCTAGTTGACTGCAATGAACAATTTGGACTGTAAGTGCGGCTACTCTAGTTGACTGCAATGAACAATTTGGACTGTAAGTGCAGCTACTCTAGTTGACTGCAATGAACAATTTGGACTGTAAGTGCGGCTACTCTAGTTGACTGCAATGAACAATTTGGACTGTAAGTGCGGCTACTCTAGTTGACTGCAATGAACAATTTGGACTAAGTGCAGCTACTCTAGTTGACTGCAATGAACAATTTGGACTGTAAGTGCGGCTACTCTAGTTGACTGCAATGAACAATTTGGACTGTAAGTGCGGCTACTCTAGTTGACTGCAATGAACAATTTGGACTCTAAGCGCGGCTACTCTAGTTGACTGCAATGAACAATTTGGACTAAGTGCAGCTACTCTAGTTGACTGCAATGAACAATTTGGACTGTAAAGGGTTAAAGAGATTCCGACCAACTCAACGCTGACAATCAGATGTTTATATATTATATAATTGGTGTTAAGGGAACCTCAATCGAATAAATATTGTGTAAACATTTGTTCCTTGCTCAATTATAAACTGCACAGATGTCAACCTGTACAGGATTTTCACCACTATATGGTTGTAAACTTTTTTATCGCCGGAATAGTTACATTTTCATATATTATGTATTGGTAAATACACCAACCAACCCCCTATCCTAGTGTCTGGGCGGAATTGATCAGCCTCCTAAAATATTTGGTCAGTTCAGTCAAATAGGTACTCCCTGTAATAGTCTATTTCTTACACAGCGTGTGTGGCTTATGGGTTGTGAGCATGATTTATTCATCTCAATGTATCAGGTTCAGATCACGTGTTCAATTTAACAGACTAGACATGTCTTTTTTTAATGTTATGACTGCTTCTTCCAGTCGACCCAGCTGTAAATTGGCACCTGACAAAGTTAGGGGAAAATTTAGGAGTCGCTGCGGGAACAGAGTTCGTGCTATCGTCTGTGCTTTCAGAGATAAAAGGGACTGAGGACATGTGGGTTCGCCCAGGTGCATTGAAGTCAGTTCTATGAGAAATTTTCACATTTTTCCAATTGACAGTGACTGATTCAAGTGGTCATGGATGTTTTACTATTGAAAAAGAGTCTGTTCAATGCTTAGTAGACGGGCAGCAGAATGTTTATATAAGAATATACAGTATAGAGCAGACATTGGTGGTCGTTGGTTGGCTGAAAAGTGCAATAAGAACAAAGAATGTGTCCAAACTGTGAAGGTTTATAGTTGAGAAGAGCCATAAAGGTGGATTCAAGTATATATGTAAGGGGACTCAGTGGTCTCGAGGCAAGGTGTCCGCCTCAGTGCAGGTTCAAATCACGGTGAAGACTAGGATTTTTTTCACGTGGATCTTCTGGTAACAATTCCCCTGATCTCTGGGTAGTGAGATCAGACTCCTGTATTCAGTGTCGAGCACGTTAAAAATTCCTTGGAAGTTGGAAATCTAAACGAGTAGGCTTAATGGTCGCTGACCGGACAAAATACAAGTTAAAAATCTACCCACGTTATTTGTACTTTTCCCCCCAGAGGGTTTGTTAAGAGCAGCTATTGATGGCGCCTAACTGGATCTACCTAGCTCTAGTGTTTGAGTCTATTAAGATGGACTCGCACATCAGTTAAACCAACCTCCAAGAAACTGGTTGTATACAGACTCGGTAGAGTCTTCTAAATAATATAAATACGTTAAGTTATATGTAATATGGCATTCTCTGTGGTCTAGGTCATTGCCATGTAGTTCTATTATTTAATCCCAAGTTAGAGGCTTAAATATTTATACTAGGTTATTTACTACAGGTTTACAGTAAAATATGGGGGCTGCTATAGTTGAGTAGTAAGGTGCTCGTCTCTCAAGAAATGAACAAACGAAAGTGAGAAAAGCTGAGTGCTCAAATTCATTGTTTCACACATCCCCTGGTCTCAACGTAGGCGAGATCGATGTCTAGTCCTATCAGAGACGGATAATAACTCAGAGGTCCGATGTACATGGAAAGAAGAAACATTGTCAGTTGAAAATTTTAAAAAGCAGGCTGTTAGCTGCTGTTCCGGCAAATATTCTAGACGTAATTAAATTTCTACCCAAAAGTGGCCTGTATGAAGGAAAAAAAAAGGAGACGGATTCTCCATCATGCAAGACATTACACGCCATTCAGCTGTTTGTCTGCACATTTTATTGCAAGTATATACAAAAAAAGGACCTTTACAACCCCAGAGGTAGAACAGGAGCCTAAGAGAACAGATAAAATTCAAATGTTGCAGTCAAGCAATTTTTTGCATAAATAATATAATTCACATATTTACAAATATGTTTCTATTACTGTTTCACTGGATAATGAAAGTGTTCAATGCTCTTTTTTAATGCTTGAATTAAGCTGACAACATGCAAGTTAAAAAACATATATCTTTAAACGCTGTATCACAGAATGCTTATTAATGGTAAAATAGGTAAAGCACGTCCTTCAGCAGACTTAACCGCTGGTCAGTAATGAGGTGGGGTGGCCAGTTCCCTTCCTCTGTGTCTTTTCCTTCCCTAATGGTAAGTCAGGTACCCATTTACAGCTGGGTTGACTGGAGCTGCCGGTAGTGGGAGTTAAACCCTGTACTTATGCCATGGAAAGCGACTGCTCTACCACTGTGCTAATCAGCTGCTCATTAATGGTGGGAACATTCACTTTTCGCAGCAAAGGTACAGAGTTCAACTCCCGTACTCCTGTCTACCGAGCTGTAAATGGGTACCTGACCAGGTAAAAATGCAGTCGACATGAGAACAATAGCAGAAGTGTGTCATCTTTTTTATGTTGACACATCAGGAGGTGGAGGTACCAGATGCAGACGTTTGAACAAGAATTGGAAAGGCAAAAATAGCATTCATGAAAACCAACCAACATATGGAGATCCAGAGAAATCAAGATTCACACCAAAATTTGAATATTCAAAGTCAAGTTGGTGCTGTTGTATGGAGCCGAGAACATGGAGAATGACCAAGACCATACAATAAAGACTCCAGTGTTTATCAATGCCTAAGAAGGAAAATAGGCATAAAATGGCAGAATATGGTGTGGAGTGAAGACCTATGGGAAAGAAGCCAAAAACAGCCATTAGAACAACAAATTAAATGAAGGAAATTGGGCTGGATAGGACATATGCTATGGCAGTCCAACATAGCCAGACAGACTCTTACATAGAATCCTCAAGGGAAGAGAAATAGAGGTAGATCCAAAAATACATGGAGAAGAGAATATGAGAAGGAATTATAATTAAATGATTACACCTGGAGAGAGAGACAGAAAGAGCAGCCCAGAACCGTGGTGAGATGTTGTCAATGGCCTATGAGCCAAGAGGAGCGACAGGCTTTCATTGATCGATTGATCTGTCAACTTGTAGGAACTACTCATAATTTGTACGTTCTTTCTCCACTTTTCCATCTGCGTATCACCAAACAAAACGAATCTAAGTAATGCTGGATATTGACTAGATTATGAAGACAACATCAACTAACAAAAATGGAACTGAATGAAATTCTAATGTCAAGTCCATTCGATTATATAAGACTGAAACAGAGAACAAATACAAAATACCCAAAAGTATACAGACTTTCATAAATATGTGTATGGACAGAATGGAAGGATTGATATGTATGATCAGATTACTAATGTGGAACCAGCCAGGCATCAGTGAGGAAAAGATACTAATATTAGATTAGACACACATTAAAGAAACCAGCTGAGACCATTACAAGGCGGTTTCTGTTCTGGAATCCCCAGGGAAAGAGAGATAAAGGTAGACCAAAACACACATGGTGAAAAGAGCTCAAACATAAAGGAAGCTGCAAAGGCATCTACTACTGTTGTCATGTAAAATTACATTTTAGGATTGCCTGTATTTCGAACATGAAACCACAAAACAACATGAAACAAATATCACAGAATGCTTCTGAACAGAGCGAACATGAAATGTGCTGAGCTTGGAAATAATTACTGCAAAATCTCACGTATTATAAGCACAACTTTTACTCATTTTGGTCAGCTAAAACTTGGGTGCGTTTTATATGCAAGTATTAAAAAATATGTAATTTTCTATACTTGGTTCAGAAGTAACATAAATTTGAAAGTTTGTCACACAATTTGACAGTGAAAATGACCCAAAAATGAATGTGCCATATGTTTTCTCAGTACATGAGCTTCTTTCTAGTGAGAATAATGATGGGGAAGTCCAAAGTACCAACAATTTAATGTTGTGTACCTATTTCTTTCAGGTTTTCAGCAAATGTTTCATAAAAATACATCACATTATCCTTGGCATCAATCCGGCAGATGTGCCGTATGCGAGGTAGCCAGCTATATTCTGTATGCGGCCCAATTTTTTGCAGTGCTCTACCAATGTGGGCCTAGGTATTTGGTCAGTCCATCTTCCCATCGCATAGGTACACGACTACGTTGACATGTACAGGCATATGGACACCAAAACATTCTATGTGTCCATCTGTTGTCAGGCATGCGTACCACATGTCCAAGCCAACGATAAGTTTGTGTGATATTGCTGCTTCCACAACGCCCAGAAACAAATTTTTATGTCTAATTTCTTTGTTTCTGATATTATCCTGTATCCAAATTTTTAGTACTCGCAGTTCCATTGTTCTCCGAGTGACTCTGAACTTATCAGCATATGTTTTGAGCAAGTTACACACTTCGCATCCATATATTATTGCTTCAATGACCATGGAATTTTTTTTTTTTTTTGCGTTCGCCTTATTTATCTATTCCCCAAGGCGTGTGTGCGTTACACTGTTGTTTTTATTTTGCGCCTGTCGGCCCAGTGCATCCGACTTCAGCATGCATTTTATGTAAGGGTCTGCTTCCTCCTGCATTTTCTAAGGGTTTGCTTCCCCGGGGTAACGACCGGTGCTGTGATGGGGATCGAACCCAGCACCTTCTGGTTGTGAGCCGTGCCACTTAACCACTAGGCCACGCCGTCCCCGACCATGGAATTGAAAGTATGTGCTCTTGCCATTGTGTCTTTCATATCTTGGAGTTTTCATGAAATAAAATCTTGAAAAGTCATGTATTACAATTTTCATTTTAACAGAAACTCTGTAGAGTCTTCTAAACCTGTATAAAGATGTTAAGTTTATTCTTAAGAACAAATTGTCATTATAAAATGGAAATCTATCGCTCATTATCTAGGTTGATCATATGTCCAGATTTACCTGGCCTTGCAAATTTTATGTCTAGCAAATGTTTAAAAAAAACAAAGAAATTTTAGATAAATTTTAAAAAAAAATAGTAAAGTACATTTTAACATGAATATACTGAATTTTGTAAAAATCTTGGCTTGTTCACAACACAAAATAAATAAATAATGGTAGACAGATATTGAACATATGATTTAAAAAATATACCAATATTTTCATACATACAATTCGTTCAGATACTGAAAGAGTACTATGAATTCATAGAATAATTGCTGTAGTACAGCAAGACTAGATGGTTGTCACTTTTACCAAGCATTGGACAAATGTTGGAAATGTATTCTGCATGGTGATCTTTCTTCTTCTCACAGGACAAACCACACGTTGTCATCAAAACAATTTTTGAAAATAATTTGACGGAGTTGAATTACTGCAACGTCACTCTCTCATGATCGCTTTTCATACAAACAATGACAGAGAAAGCAATTCTATTCTAGAAGCCCCTAGTTGTGTGAAAAGTGTTATGGATATAAACTTAGTTAAACTCACGATGAGTGAAGAGTTTGTGCCAATAAAAGTGCAAACTTAACAAGAAGATAAGGAAAAGGAGATGGTCACCTTGGTATACCTCTATGCGTGTGAGACTTGGACTCTGACGGCTAACTAGAACGTCAAATTTGCGCAATGGAAATGAGATGCTTGCGAAGAATTCTTAACATTTCATATTTGGATCGCGTTACAAACAAGAGTGTTCTTGTAACTGTTAGGAAGGAGTTAGGTCAATATAAAAACCTGTTGACTTTAGTAAAAGCACGAAAATTGACATGGTGTAGACATATATCACGATCGGTGGGGCTAACCAAGACCGTCTTTCAAGGCACTGTGCCTGGGAAGTGTGGGAGGAGGGATGATGAAAATAGTTGAATGATTTATCACAGATCAAGGTGGGAGAGACTGCTGTACCAAAATCATGAACTACAGCTGGGACATCCCACCCATATGACCAAGTGAAGTGGATGGAGTTTATTGCTGCCTAAATGATGCCATCAGTTGTGATAATCACTAGCTTCTTCATCAGTCAAATGACAAAAATGAAATGCTGCTCAAGGAAACTTTGTATTGGCTGCCAAAGAAAGAACAGCGCTCCACAAGTCTAGATTAATAACTGAAGGAATCATCAACCAGATAAAGGGCTACAAGAGAGCCACAAAAAATAAGTGGGTAATAATTCAGCATACAAATGATGTGTGAAATGGCCATGCTTGTCTGGGAATTGTTCCTATCACTTGATTACCTGTTTCATTGATAAAACAAAACGTTGGAATACTTAGCGCTGGATATTATCAAGCTGCAGTTGTTCTACCTACCCTCTTTTATGCGTGTGAGACCTGAACCGTCTATAGTCGTCATGTCGGGAAATAACACTACTTCGACATGCACTGTCTGTGGAAACTGCTGAAGATTAGATGGCAGAACACAGTGCCAAATACAGATGTGTTAGTGTGATCAGTATGTCAAGTATACAAAACAAGATATGTGCAGCTGAGATGGGCTGGCCATGTGGTATGCACGTCAGATCAATGTCTACCAAAAGAGCTGCTCTATAGTAAACTGCAAACTGGCAAAAGAGCAAGCGGTGGACAGTGGAAACAGAATGACACACTAAAAAGATCACTGATCCAGTGCAGTATTAACCATGTTGACTGGGAAATAATCACGCAGCACTATTGCTGAGGGTGTTCAGCAACATGAGATATCAAGAATAAATGAGGTTATACAGAGAGAGAAGATTGCTCCGTAAGTCTGCTCACATCAATCCTTCTTCAACCCCGTGGTAGGGGGCGTCCTATTTCCTTGTACTAAGTGCGACAGACAATTCAGGGCTCCGGTTGGTTTATTTAGCCATTTTCAAAATCATGCGAACAGTGAATGTTGATAAAATGGTCCTCATCGATTACGATGGGCGGAACAACATTATCAGGGTTTGGTAGCGGGAGATTGAGAACGAACGTAGACGAAAAAGAAAACAGGGAATGATTCACAAACACTGGTGGGAATCAACCTCCCTGTCTGCTATTTACTTCAATGGATCATTGGAGAATGACCCAAGTAATAGTACCAAAGTTTGGCCAAAAGGGTTAACACGAAACAGACTCACTAGTACATGTTCCAAGAAGGTAGTACCAAAGTTTAGTTTTAAAACAAGCAAAAAATGTTTACCTCTAAACAAGACTGCTCAAACTGGCTGGCGAAGATGCTGAGCAGCGCGCATGAGCTGCAGCAGTTAGCGGCCCATAGCTGACTGCCAGCGAACCAGAGCTGTCAAGACCCTTCTACACCTCCACGCTGTGATTCTGGATAACAAGCTGCAAGAAGGGTCAAAGAGGGAATGCTAACCCGGTACTAAAAAAATGCTTGAAGTCGAATGTGTTGGACCGAAAGGTGCAAGTATCGCAGTCAAGCTGTAAACTACAACACAACGTATTCCATTCTCTGGACTACATTCTGCTACTTAGGCCCGTGTCAGGGTTTGGTAGCGGGAGATTGAGAATGAACGAAGCCAAGCCAAACTGGCTAGCACATGTCCTAAGAAGGAAGTACCAAAGTTTAGTTTTAAAACAAGCAAAAAATTCAAAAAGTTTAACACTGAACAGGACTTATCAGATTGGCTAGAACATCTCTCTTGCTGGCTGCTTCTGGCTGATAGTGGTTACACAACGCACGCAGCTCCTTCTCTGACTTGTTGATGTCTGGGTTAGGGTCGATGTCTGTAAAATCCATAAACTCATCATCATCCTCGCATTCTTCTTGCAGCAGGAAGCAGTGGAGAACACAGCAGGCCACTATTGTGACAGGGATGTCAGATTCTCTCTCCATGTCCAGGAATTTTAGGCGCTGAAACCGGCCTTGCAGCAGCTGTAATGAGAGTTTGACCGCCAGTAGAGCATTGTGGTGTCTTTCATTGAACTCCCTTTGAGATGGTGTCAGGCGCCGGCAATCACCTGGGTAAGGTGTCAGCATAAACGGCTCCAGAGGGTATCCGGAATCTCCAACAAGATGTAGGTCAGCAGGCAAAGGGTCGTGGAGAAGCTTGTCACGAAGGTCACAAGATCTGTACACAGTCTCATCATCAACAGATCCTGGGTTGCCGCAGTGAACATCCAAGAACATGAGTTTGGCATCACAGACAGCCTGCATATGAATACTAAGGTAATTCTGATTATTGCGATATGCATGTGCAAGGCGAGATTTTTGTTTGATTGGGAAATGTATACCATCAATAGCTCCTACAACTCCTGGCATTCCTGTTTCTTGCTCAAACTCCTGAGCAATACTGCGCAGTCCCATTTGGTCTGACGGCCACTTGATGTAATCGCTTCGCATCTCTGTAAGTACCTGTTAACAAATATATAATTGTTGAGTGTTTGGACGGCGGGGTGGGTGGTTATGTTAGAATGGGGCTGAGAAGAGACGGAAAAGAAGAAGGAAGGAAGAGGCTTGATATAGCTGATAGGTAAGCTGTTCGCATTTCAATAAAATGAACAAACAAAAGCAGAAAATGGTAGAGTGTTCTATTCACACAAGTTTCAAGTGTCCCTTGGCCTAAACGGAGATTATATTGCTGCTATACTATTGGAGGTGGATGATAAATTTGGAGGTCCAGTTTAAATACTGTGCACATAAAAGAACCCTTGACAGTTGGAAATCGAAAAGAGTAGACTATTAACCCCATGTTCACACCAGACCCAATTTACCAACTCAAAAGAAACCAACAAACTACCTTATTTCACCTGAGAACTGGTCACTGCAGACTACTTAGAACATCTATACCGACTGAAGATCTCACACACCGATGAATGCCCATGTGAACAGGAGGCCAGAACCCTGAACACATTCTACAGGAATGCCCACTCTATAGGGAAATGAGATACCGGAATTGCCAGAGGGTGCGGAGCTGAGACAAAAGCTGTGGGGCAGCCGCTCCGACCTGGTGAAGACTACAGACTTCATCATGGCGACTAGCCTGCAGATATAGCATGGCCAAAAGATTCTGAACGCAAAGAAGAAGCCCTTGTCCAGTCAAAATTTCTAAAGAGAACAAAATTCCTACCAAATAGAAACCTGCCTGAAGGATAAAAAGAGACAGACCGCCCCACCATCTTGCAAATACACTACAGGTCTGTTTGCATGCTCACTCGATTGAAAGTATATACACAAATTTTTCTCTTTATTACCAGGGGTAGAACAGGAGCAACTAAAAGAGAGAGTCTTTGAAGGTATGAAGAACTTTTCTTCCTATGCTTAAACATCAACTTTTTGTTTCATTTGTGCTCCCTATAAAGCATAGCACAATCACAGCATGTCATTCTTTTACAGGAAGCATATATCAACACACTTATTAGCCATGTTGCAGTAGTGATTTGTATAGCCCCATGCACAACCCCTCTTAGTCACATTTTATAATATACTTGGAAGGTTACGTGATTGGGAGAAACGTCCAGAGAAAGACCTCACAGAATGATAGTTTAATAGTTATCAGCACCGCCAAAGTGCCTAATCTATAATGCTGGGTATGCTATATGTAAATATCGGAAAGCTTGAAGGCTGAAAGCCTCAAAGCAGCACCTTCCCCAGGCTTAGTAAGTCGCAGGAAGGAAACCACCCAAAAACTTACTAACTGGCTCTTTCCTTCTTATCTGACAATTGTATTTTGTACTTTGAAAAAAAAAGAATGTGACTACAATCCATGACGATAATGAATGTGACTCGCGAGACCAATCTGAACGGAGAAGCATCGTCCACAGTATGTGCATGGAAAATCAGGACTGTTTACGTCATCGCAGTGTGGTGTGTCTTCTCAAATGCTGAGTCTTATCTGCAATCAGTATCTCCTTTGCCTGTATTCCATTTTTGATCTTGCTATTCCATGCAACACAATTTATGGTGTCCTATTCCCATGATTCCAAATCGATGTCTGCATCATTCATTTCCCATTTGCACACATCCTTGTACAGGAGTTATGGCTGGTCCCCAAGACCTTCTCCAAAACTGTAATTCCCCATCAAGAAGATCTTTTGGTATACTGCCATCCTCCATGTGTATCCCATCCTTATGAGTATTCGATGACTATGCAATGAAAAGACGTGACATTGCCTGTTCTCTCCAATACCTCTGTGTTGGTGATCTTATCCTGCTACCTAACTCTCAGGATTCTTCGTAAACACCTCATGTGAAAGCTCTTACAATCTTATTACAAATAACCATCTGAAAGGAAAACCACAGAAGACATGGTGGAGTTACCTTCTAATGGCTGTACAGATGGATTTGTAGAACAAAAGGGTCACTGTTGGCTACCTGGCATCAGGTATCTGACCTGCTTGATTGACTACCAGGACTGACCTACTATATCATCCCCCCACACCTGACTTGACTTAGTTGCTCCTCTTTTACCATGTAATTTTGAGGTTTCATCTATTTTTCTTGTGGCTTCTAGTTTCTACATGATGAGGTAGCTCATCTCATGCCCAATCCTCTCTAGTCGTCTCTTAAAACATGTTTGGCAGGTTGTTGTTGTTTTCCCACAGCTACCTAGGAAGCCTGCTCTCGGCAGCCCAATGCCATTCTTATATAGATACAGGTCTTGGTCATCTTCAGTTGTTCCACTGCTCCGAACAGTGTGTTGGCAATTATCGACAGTGCTTGTAAGAATCCCTTTCTCGTGGGTAGGTGTATAACTGTTTCATCAGGGTGAGAGCAATGTCTGCACAAGGGCAGGTGCTGGGGATTGATACGGTTCAAGTGGCTATTGACTCTGGTGTGTCCTGTTCAGAACTGAAAGATGAGACTTTGATCTCTTCTATGCAACTTATTTATGTCATCATTACTTTTTGGCTGTGACATTTCGCTGAACACACTGCGACTCGTTCCCTTCGCCCATCTGTTCATTCAGCTTGGCAGGTGACAGAATAATTATTCTTTTCTCCCCTTTCCCACCCCAGTAACATATGACATGCCTGGGTACCACTTGAGTTAAACAATTTGAAAAATATATAAAGATCAATCGTACATTATCTCCATACAGCATGTTCACGAAAAGTATTGGTAATGACCAAATGTGTCTCAAATGTTGGGCACTTTCACTGCTTATGTTCAGCCGTCGTTCTATCAATTTCAAAGTTTCACTCATAGGTAAATCCCATCTTTATTATGCTGAATTAATGGTATCAAATTCAGGTTCTTAATTTCTTCTATAATAAAGTCATTTTCATATCAATAAATTAAAACCATTTCAGCTCCCTATAGAGCATAGATCTTCAACAATACATGTCAAGTCCTCAATCATTGACCTGTCTATATCTGTTGAAGTTTTTGTGGCTTAAAATTTATATAGAATGGGGTAGCCAGCAGCCCATGTCAAACCATCCTTAGCCATCTTTTTTGACATGCCTGGCTGGTTAAAATGTATGATTCTTTGGTCCTTTTTTTAGGTCGTATGCCTCATTATTTGATAGAATTGTATATATTAAAATCTGGCAAAGATGGCGCCATAGCTGGCTGCGAGTCGCCATTACTCTACTGTTTTGGATCATTATGGATGCCGCCAGACCACGGATTTGCCTGGAATTCACACTAGTCGACGACTTGTACTTGTGTTCACGGATACGTGGAGTTGTTTTCCGTCTGGACTTGTTATTTCGTTCTTTTTTTGTGATTTCTTCCATCCGTTTATCCTGGTCTGGACGCCGGCTGAATGGCGCTACGCTTAAACTAGTTATACCTGTGTCGTAGCTCACGGGTTAGTTCTGCCGGTTCACCTTCACGAATATGGCGTGTGGGAATTTTAGATGCTACTATGATGAACTAAATACAGCTGGGGAGAGATGCCAGGCTCACTCACACGCTGAGTGTTGTCCATACGACCTCTTGTGGTTATCGAAAAGGCACGACAAACTGCGTTAGATGCCTTCCCACCTTTCTACCCTGCGGGTTACATGTTTACGGAAAGGCTTCGGTGGTAACCCTGAGGCAAAATCTGCATCCTATCTCCAGTCGTCTCGATGAATGTCTTGCCACTGGCAAAAGGTAGCTTCGGCTCTGTGAGTGAGGTTGACAAAAGGCGCAGTTTCTTCCTCACTTTAATCCAAATCAAATCTCCGCGCAAGTCACCCATTTCAGCGGACACAGCAAGAGATACGACTGTCCACACGGCTGAACAAAGAGAGTGGTCTTCATCACTTGTGATTGACAAAACTACCATGAAAGACCAAAGTCTTGTCGCAGGCCATCTCTCCATCTCATTGGTAGACATCTAGGTGAACGATTAAAGATGTAGGGCCACTTTACGTGTCTACCTATTGTCATGCAAGCATACCACGCGGTCAGCCCACATCTACTTTCTTATCAATGCCATATATGTGGTGTCATTGAAGCAAGTTTAACTCTTGATAGCGGTGTTTTTTTCCTATCAGTTTTATAAATTCCCCCTGCGACCCCAGCTAAGAAAACATTTGGTGCAATGATGATAGAGTAGTGTCCATGCGTTACCGGGTCCTGAAAGAGCAGCAAATAATAGCAATACTGTAACCTGCCAGGCATTTTGTAGGAGATGATTAAGGAAGTTTAGGCATAACTTAACTTAATGTCTTTATACTGGTTTAGACGACTCTACAGAGTCAGAATACAGCCATTTTCTTGGATGGCGGTTATTACTGATGTGCGAGTCCATCTTAATAGACTCGAACACTAAAGCTAAGTAGACCCGCAGCCAGTTAGACGCCAGCTATAGCTGTTCTTAACAAACCACCCGGGGAAAGGTACAAATAACTTGGGTAGATTTATTTCAATTTTGTTCGGGCAGCGGCCGTTAGGTCTTCTCTTTTCAATTTCCAACTGCCAAGGAATTTTTAACGTGCTCGACACTGAACACAACAGTCCGATCTCACTACCCAGAGATCAGATAAATTTTTACCAAAAGATTCAAGTGAAAAAAAATCCTGGTCTCCACCATGGTTCAATACGAGACCTCCGGCACCTGAGGCGGACACCTTACCTCGAAACCACTGAGTCCCCCATCGGAGCTGGCCACTTCAACCCGTTGAATCTATAAGTCACAAGAAAAAGAAAAGGCTTCTATACCCCCAGCGTAGAAGATGAGCGACAATGATTATAAATGCTCTATGGCTGATATTTATGAATAGAATAATAATAATAAATACCTGGCAAAAGTTCTTAAGAGTCAGGTACAGCGATCCCTTGGACATGCAGAATTTGTCAGAGGCAACGATGTAGCTGGTCTTATTGCCTAGAAGAAATAGAGAGGCCAGAACTTTTTGCTCTAGGGTTTGGACTCTTCCATTCATCTTTGGGTGGGAACCAATCTTGTCCATCAGCTCCTGGTATGATGGCAATATAAACAATTGTGTGAAACCAAATTACTTCTGTTGATTTCATTTTACTATTCTTATTATTATTCAGTGACGTATCCTGGTCCCCGATATAACGTGTGTTTCCTTCCTAGAATGCAATCCTCTATAACAATTAATGTTTCTAGAGGGGAGGAAGACTAACGTCTGGCCAGGCAAAATATACTTATCAGACATGTTAGTCAGGGTCAGGCAAAATATAATGGCCAAGACCCTCACCTCGGCTTCCTCGTAGCCCTCCCTGGAAACGGGCTGTGTTCATGGCAGATGAGGCGAGGGATCGACGTGATCTCTGTAGTAGTGAGCGACACGCAGATGAAGCCAAGCGTAGCACAGCTGTCTGGAGTACTCCGGTCTACCTTCATCAACACACTTGGGAATTGAGGAAAGCTACTGCAACCCAGCACTTAACGTCCTTTCCAGGGCGCACTAAAAGAATAAACCTACTAATTGTGGACATTTGAAACAACGTTTCTAGAACACAAGGTGTGCTACATTCTTAAAATGTAATACTTTATAACAATTAATGTTTCTAGAATACAAGGTGTGCTACATTCTTAGAATGTAATACTATATAAAAATTAATGTTTCTAGAATGACTTTCACACAACATGCTTTTACAGAAATGTATTTGTCAGAAGATCTAATAAACAATTATGTTCTTGCATAATTACATAAAATAAAAGGAATTTAACATAAAAATGTATAAAATATATTTCAAAACAAACATTATATACACTAATAGATGTTCTCCATAATAGTAAATAGACTAGTGCGTACACTTCTGCAGATATAAAACAGTTAAAAAGCAATACTCTTACGTTTAACCTAGCTGAGTGCTGGACTTGTGGCACGCACATATCAATGGTTAGTTAAACGCTAACACTAAGCAGTGATGTCCTTCGCACCAATCTTCTCTATCCCATATTTAGGATAACATTGTATTCTGCGTGTCAAACCGCATGCAAGCAAAGGCCTGGTACTTCTAAATACTGACCAACACAGCAGTCAGTGACTATTATGCTTAGTCACGTCTTAAGCGGCAACGAAATTTTACCAAATAATTTATCTTTTAATTATTAAAATTGCTCTCATAACATACTATTAAAAATACATTTTAGGAGTTTCATTTGGGCGTGCAGCTCCCACCTAGCCCATATTGAATATACGCCAATGGTATTATTATTAATCAACTTCCCTAAATCTGACGATGCAGCAGTGAGCTGACAGCAGCCAGTGACTCATAGCTAGGGCTGACGATGCAGCAGTGAGCTGACAGCAGCCAGTGACTCATAGCTAGGGCTGATGATGCAGCAGTGAGCTGACAGCAGCCAGTGACTCATAGCTAGGGCTAAAGATGCAGCAGTGAGCTGACAGCAGCCAGTGACTCATAGCTAGGGCTGACGATGCAGAGTGAGCTGACAGCAGCCAGTGACTCATAGCTAGGGCTGATGATGCAGCAGTGAATGAGCTGACAGCAGCCAGTGACTCATAGCTAGGGCTGATGATGCAGCAGTGAGCTGACAGCAGCCAGTGACTCATAGCTAGGGCTGACGATGCAGTAGTGAGCTGACAGCAGCCAGTGACTCATAGCTAGGGCTGATGATGCAGCAGTGAGCTCACAGCAGCCAGTGACTCATAGCTAGAGCTAAAGATGCAGCAGTGAATGAGCTGACAGCAGCCAGTGACTCATAGCTACGGGCTGACGATGCAGTAGTGAGCTGACAGCAGCTAGTGACTCATAGCTAGGGCTGATGATGCAGCAGTGAGCTCACAGCAGCCAGTGACTCATAGCTAGAGCTAAAGATGCAGCAGTGAATGAGCTGACAGCAGCCATTGACTCATAGCTACGGCTAAAGATGCAGCAGTAAGCTGACAGCAGCCAGTGACTGATAGATGGCTGTTTGCATCAGTCAGCAAACCACTGCTGACTAAGACCTTATTCCGTCCAAGTGATGGCCCTGGAAACAGGTTGCACTAGGCCATAGTGTAGTCTGGCTAAGGGATAGGGATCACAGTGAGAAATCAAAGATCCCAAGAGATATGCCAGGGGATGCGAAAGCTTTCAGAAGAGTCACCCAAAATGGACAGTTCAAAGAGGAGAGATCAGAATAAAAATGGACAACATCCCTTGAGGTAGGATCAAGCCAGCCATCTAGATCCATAAAAACAAAGCTGGTTACAGAAACATTGACAACCAAACAAAAGCAAACGGTTTTAGTATGATGCAGTAGAGTGAAGAATCCACAGTGAAAAAGGAAGTGTTTGAACAAAAAACACCTGGGGAAGAAATTGTTGAAATTAACTTTGGTCCATGGACCTTACTGGAAAGAGGCAGAAAAGACAGGTCATGATCGAACTTGCTGAAGGAGGGTTGTCAATGGCCTATATTATACATGGGTTTAAAAAATTGGTGATCATCATCAGCAAATGTCGTGCCTGGTGGCTCCGACGATCACTTCCATCCACAACCATCTGCCCTTGGCACATTTAAGATATTTTGTTTCCCTCAGTCTTCCTCTGCTTCTCTTGCACTTGATCTTTCCTGATGTTCAGACCTTTTTGCCTGAGTTTTTTTGGCCAATGAAAACGGCTCATCCTTTTTATTTGCTATAGCAGGATCTTTTGATATTATATTATTTAAATATTTTGCCATTTGATTTATAGCTGTCCAAGGTATACAAAGCATTCTTCTTAGGAGCAAAATTTCTGACATTACTAGTGATTTTGCTGTTTGTATAGTCATCATTGTCGTAGGACTAACTTCCATAAAGTAATATTGGTTCATGACAACACTGCAAGACTCTTTCTCTCACGTTCTCTAACAGGCACCTCTTTGTTCATATGATCCTTATTTTCCGGAAGCCCACTTTCACCAAGTCTATTCTGTTCTTTATTTTCATTATACTTCTTCATTTGTCTGTTATGATGGTTCTCAAGTATCTAAATTTTGTTTTTTGTTTTAAAAATCTAACCTTCTACCATGATTTCATATAAAATCTGTTTTTCTTTGTGTCATGATCACTTTTTCTGTTTTGGAGATATTTAGACAGTCCTTTTTCTTTACTTGTTTCCTGAACTTACTCAAATATCCCTAGATGTCAACCAACTTCCGATATCCCATGAAGCCAAAATAGTTATACAATGGATCCCTGGTCACTCAAATACACAATGACAAGGCAGACAGACTGGCTAAGAAGGAACAAGTCAAGAACAACAATACACACCAACAACCCTACAGACAGTCAAACAACTACTGAAGACTGCAAACAAAGAGGCCTGGGTGAATAGATGGGCAATGGGAAATACTGGGAGAAAAATGTACAAACATATGGCCATCCCAGATTCTAAAGACAACATCAACCTCCTGAAAAGGAGAGATCAAAGCACCATTTTCCAACGTCACGCTCAACATATACAACTTAACAGTCACTTGAACAGAATTCAACCAGAACATACTCCAGAGTGCCGACTGTGCACACATCCCTACGAAACTGTTGAACAACATCTTTTTGAATGTTAGGCGCTTGCCAGTCTTAGACAAGAGCTTCTTCCTCAGGTCAGACAAATGGAAAACTTTGTACGGAACTAAACAGCAGCTTAGAAACGCTTGTAGATACCACTATATGGCATTGGGCTAAAGGGCAGAGGCGCATAGGCCACTGGACCAATAACCAACCACCATTTACTTGTTTTGATTATTGTGTCAACCAGTTTTTGTAAATCATGCTGAATTTCAGCTGTAAGCACAGAATCATCTGCATAATGAAGATTGCCGTTTTATTACTATTCCTGACAGATTTTTAACCTCTTCCTCATGTCATCTAACTGCTCCTTTTAAACACCCCATGACTGTTTTCTTGTATATATTTAGGCGATCTAATGAAAGGATACATCCTTACTTTACCCCTCTTTTAATATTAATGTGTTTGCTGATGTCATCAACCAATTTAACTATAGTAATCTGTTAAAAATACATATTTTCTTATGATTCTGAGGTCTTCATCATCAACATTTAATTCGCTAACCGTTTTTACCATATACATATGTTGAACTCTGCCGAAGGTCTTTGTACAGTCAATGAATCATAGATACACGACATTTTAAATATTAAGAGATCTTTCTATTATTAAATGTAGTATGTATACATACTGCGTTATTTGTCCCTTTTCCATTCACAAATTCATTGTTCTTCTGACAATTCAGGTGTTATTTTGTTGCATGCTGATTCTTGCAAGAATAATAACAAATTAACAGAGCTAGTTAAAAACAGAACTGAGCTAATGAGATTAGATAAAACTTGTACTGAAACATGGATTCATTGACGTCCAAAACAATACTGAAAACATGAATACATTATTTACCGAAGCCACAATGCGACTCATTCGATAATTGGATTTAAACATGGGATCTGCATCATCTGGCTCTGGAATGATATAACCTGCATCCTTCTCTTCTGAATCATCATGGTCATCTCCACTTTCACTTTCTCCTTCATCCAGTTCATCAGGTTTCAATCCTCCTTTCACTGGTTCTTCTGTATATTGACAGTCATTCAAATCAACGTCTTCCACTATTCCGTCAACAACCACAGAGTAGGAATATGAAGATAAATCAAGATTTATGTCTTCTGCGTTTACTATATACGAGTTTGTGTCATCAGGATTAACCCCTTCTGGTAATGCACTATGAGGTACTTCTACTTGCACTTGATTGCCATCTGCATCAACGGCAACAAAGAGCCTCTTTTTAGGTGGACTCCCTAATCCACCAGAGTCAAAATCTGATGGCTGCCGTGGAAGTGATACTTGGTTATGCACATCGCTAGTTTCAACTGCGTAAGATGTGGAAGAATATGACGGTTTTTGTGGTGATAATTGTCTTTTCAAAGTTATGTAAGTTTTGGCATCCTCCTCAGACATTTCCATTTTCGAAGTAACGGCGGAAGTTTCCGTCTGCTAAGGGAGAATAATATAAAAACTATTTCCGAACAAAACAAATAAAACGATAAAGTATGTGTTCAATTTTTAAAAATAGCTTGAAAGTAAAAATAATTTAATTAACAGATTATTGTTACTATATGTTTTTATTTTATGTTATTGATTATACTTAGATGAAACAAACAGTTTTGTATAGTTCATAATTTACAAAAAAATCATGAATTTGTATGAACCACCAAAAGTTGAAATGACTTCCGCCAGAAATCTACTTTAACAAACAAATAAACAATCATAGGCTGTCGGGGCGTTTGATTGTAAAAGAGGTCTACAGTGCTGTTATGTCAACCTATACAAACTCTCCTCGCCGCACAAATGACTTTGATGGCGCCGATAGCTCAGAAGTGGAAGATAAGAAAGAAGTAAACCCTAACAATTCTGACGAAGGTAGAACAAAAACAAAGTCAAAATGATGAAAATAACACACACTCTGGTCACTAATTACTTTTATTTTTAGTAATTAACAACTCAACTTATTATGTATATATTACTACTAAGTACTGTACTGTACTGTACTAAGTACTAACTCAACAGTTTCGAAAAAGTTTGAATACCAAAATAATTCACTTTGAGAAGTTTCAAGTGGTTCCTGCTCTTGTTTTTCAGGACAAAGCTTTTGCCTTTAGGGTTAATCCCTAGTCTCAACACGCTCAGTCTACCCTGCTGCAAATCAGTACGGTTGGTAGGAACTATGACATGACGAGAGCCGAGATTTTTGCATAATCATAACCTGTGGCTGTGTGTGTTCAATTTTACCCATAACTAACACTTAATGCTCAATGGCAGTATCTGCTATGGAACTACCTTCACCTTATGCAACGAAATACTAACTTTATACTACTGTTCTTCTATATAATTCTTGTTGCCATTGTTCTCACCAGCCAAAGCTGGCCTTTTTCAGGTAGACGTGCAGGGAATAATTGGGAAAATGTGTCATTGTGGTTACACTATGACTAGAGAGTAGATATAAGAGACATCTTTCTCGCAAATTTTCTCAACATTCGCTCCAGTTTGTGGAATAAACTAATTACTTTTATTTTCCCATGGACTATATGGCTGATATGTGGAATGAAGTGATTGAAGAAGGTTATCAGTGTTACCAGGAAAGACAAACTGCAAAACGAAGACATTTAAAGTATGGTCGGCAGTGCGTCTTGTGCAGAGTACATTTTTGTCATCTCATGAAAATATACCCTCATCAAATTCAACTAACGGCTTACAATGCAGGTAGATCTGGTTAAAGCACAAGAGAACGGTAGCAAAGCAGGTGGATAGATAACATTAAAATGATTGTGTAATGACATGAACTCACAATGACAGACGCAACACACTTGGCACAGGACATACTACTAAAGCCCCCCCCCCCCCACAACACCAAACGGCATACAAGAAAATATAAACTAATTAACTATATGGCTGAAACAGTCCATCTCCACTGAGGTTTTGCCCTTTGGGTGAAGCCTATCCAGCCTAAAATTTCTCTTTAATGTTCATATTAATTAAACAGATGTAATAAAGAATAACAGACACAGCAACCAATCAAGTTGAAGTAGCCTATGCCATTTATAAACAACACAGTGAAGACCAAAATTTGTACCTGAATATAAGTAAAACCAAAATAATGTGCACAGACAAGACAAAGACTAAACCTAAAGTTATTCTAGATCAACAGGTAATTGAGAAAGTATCAAGTTTTGAGTATCTCTGCTCAATTATAAGCCACAATGGAGATTGCCTGAAGGAAGTCAGATGGAGAATGGCAATGCAGAGGTTGAATAAAATGAGAAACGTTCCAATAAAATGATGAAAATACAAAATCCTGCGAACTTGCATCTTCTCGGTGGCAATGTACGGATGTGAAATGTGGACCACCACACAAACACTTAAGAAAAGATTTGAATCTTTTGAACTAAAATGCTACAGCAGGGTGCTCAAAATACCATGGATAGCAAAAAGGAAAAATGTACATATCCTACAAGAACTGGATACAGAGGAAAATTGGTTAGTTAACAATATCTTGTCCAAAAAGCTAAAATATTTTGGCCACATCAAATGGCATAATGGACTGAAGAGAATGATACTGGAGGGTATGGTGCCTGGAAAGTGGGGCAGAGCGAGGAGAAGATGGACACATTCAAGACATCATGGAGGTCCTGAAGATGACAACGACAGAGGCAGGAGTTCTGGCTAAAAATCTATAGTCTTATAGATCGGCCATTGTGAGAGCAACGTTCTGCAAAAGACATGCTACATGATGATGATGATAATGCCATTTAGACATCTGTTTGTGATATTCTTTGTCACATGCAATTTTTCTGGACCACATATATTACGTTTGATGAACATGTCACATATTTAAGCTAGGGTACTGCTGCTTCTCCTATACCTCTGGAGGTGTATAGGCTCATGTGTGTATATAAGGTGTATAGGCTCAAGTATGTATACAAAGTGTATAGGCTAATGTATGTATACAAAGACATTTAAACATGCAGACAAACTAGTGATTGGCTTGTTGTGTCTTTACATAATGAAGGGGCTGCCTTCATGCAGGCCACTATTGAGTAGAAATTTCATTACCTTTTGAATTTTTGTCCAGACAACTGCTTCAGCTTGCTCTTTTTTATTTTCAACTGCCAAGGGTTTTTTTTACATGCACAGTGTGTACATGGGGGCCTCCACGTTTATCATCTGTCTCCAATAGAACTAGATACTCGATCTCACCTCCCTTGAGACCCGGAGACACTTGAAATTGTGGAATTTAAACACCTACCATTTTGTGCTTTTGTTTGTCTGTTTCTTGAGAGGCGAGCACCTTACCTCTCAACTTTAGTTACTACACCCCAATCCTTCCACTAGTATTACTGTATCCTCGGGATCAAGACGCTGAGCAGACTGCGAACTATAGCTGCCAAGACCCTTCTACACCTCTACGCGGTGATCCTGGATAACAGGCTGCAGCAGGGCAGACTGGCTAAGGAGAAGGGATTGAAGAGGGAATGCTAACTCGGTACTAAAAAAATGTTTGCTAAAGTTGGATGTGTTGGACTGAACGGTGAAAATATCGTAGCCAAGCTGTAAACTACAACACAACGCATTCCGTTCTCTGGACTACATTCTGCTACTTACACTTTCAGGATTTGGTAGCGGGAGATTGAGAACGAACGAAGAAGACTGTATCATCAGGTTAGTAGAACGGGTCTATTTGAACTCCCCAAGAAGATTGGCTGCCCCCCCAAACATGATAATTTCTTTTCACACTGATATGAAGGGCTCAGTTCTATACAGTTGATCATCTTCAAACTCTTCTCCCATCAAGAGTGGAGTGAAGCAGGGATGTGTGCTCACGCTGACCCTCTTTGGGATTTTCTTCTCCATGTTCCTATCGTACACTTATGGCACGTCTGTGGACGGTGTTTATCTGCACACCAGGATAGATGGGCGGCTGTTTAACCTGTCACGATTGTGCGAAGACCAAGGTAAGGACAGTGACCATTAGGAATATGCCAATTTGCGGATGATGCGGCTCTAATGACTAATAGTGAGGAGGCCCTACAGAGACTGGAATACAGATATGCAGAGAAGTGCAAGCAGTTTGGGCTCGCCAAAAGCCTGGAAAAGACAAAGGTCTGTGCACTGGGTATTACCATTCCACCCCCCATAAAAATTTGCTGGCTTCACCCTGGAGGTTGTCAACAGCTTCACTTATCTGGGGTCTGCCATCAGCGATATTCTCGCTTGAGAAGGAGATAGTACTACTGTATACTTGTGAAATAATTGGAAGAAGTAATTTGATATGTTTTATCTCGCTGAAATTGTCAATAAAAATTGATTCTTTAAAAGTGGTGATTTCACTTGATATGTTGCATAGAATTCATATGACAGGCCTATATGTGCCCCATCTCTTACTAATGACTCCTGTAGCTCACTGAGGATACACACTATCGATCTATACTCACAGGTATATTACTTGGAACCAAGTTTGTGGATATCAATTTGTGTATTGTTGATTTATCAATTGTAGTGTTGTGATTTTACTGCTTTGTGATATCTCATAGCCAGGGCTTGACAAATTTTAGGGTGACTTGCCAGTCAGTTAAAAATTTCACCAGTCAGCATGGTTGGACTACAGTCATGCAATTTATGTTAACAATTTTAAACTAGGCACTAATTCACCTTTATTTCTACATAACAATGCGTACAAAACCAAAATATATTGTATTACTTACAAGGATTGGTCTATTTCTTAAGAAAAAATGCACTACTGTCAGGGGCATGGCGTGTGTATCGAAATTCCGTAGTAGTTTTAGCACTGTAGTACCATTTATAAATGGTTTTAGTGAGTTTAAATTGTAGCAGTGGAGATCCATTTAGATTCACCATCATAAATTAGCGTATGTACAATCTATTCAAACCGTAATATCTTTAATAATCGTGCGACAGTCGATATGAAATAAGGATTAAAAACGTAATTTACGCTTATAAACATAATTTTTTAATGGTCAACCAAAATTTTTTTGCTTATCCCAGATGAGCGGACGAGCGCTTTTGTCAAGCCCTGCTCATAGCATATATTAATATTTGTAAGACTTAATATTAACATACACAGACATGTCTTACACACCAGATACTGCAGATGCAAGTGAAACAGAAGACAAATCTAAAAGTACTAGCAACCATTTACCACCCAACACTGGGCAGAGAACAGAGATAAAGGAACAGTAAGTCATGTGTTATTCTGATATCAGGAAGTCTAAAGCAGAGGGAATACCAGTAGTAGCTGTGGATTATGTTTACCAGTCATAGAACTCTGCACACTTGCATTGGCTTGATCAGTCACAGGCGCACTCACATACTCAAGATGGCAGTATGACATGTTGGTGGTTCTCATCGACGATGATGGACGAATTTATTATTCTGAAAGTAAATTTGATTTATGATGACTGCTGCCGTCACTCACTTTGTGTTTTTGCTGGTCATAATGAGGTTAGTCTGTCCGGAAACTGGTGTTGAAGTCATCTGATCATGTCATGCAACTGCAAGTTAGTCAGTCTGGAGACGTGGTCAGAAGATGCAGCAGTGAATGAGCTGACAGCAACCAGCGATTATTAACTGGGTGCTTGCATCAGGGTCAGCGAACCACAGCTGACCAAGACCCTATTCCGTTTCTCTTCTTCTTCGTTCGTCTTCAGACCTCAACTTCAATGGCTCTAACGAAGGTGGCAGTCAACTCAAGGCTCTGTACATTTCCATACAGCTTCTCATGGAAGGACACTGGCTGTTGCCAAATGCTACTTCTTTTGTTGGTATACAGTGGACAGGATTGCAAAATATGTTCTGCCTTCATTGGGGCTGTGCCGCAGGCACAAAGGTCTGTAGTGCCAAACTTTAACTTGTTGTACAGATGACATCTAAGTCTGTTGTAACCTGTGCATAGCTGGAGAGTGATCACCTGGTCTCGCCTGGAGAGTTAATGGTAGGGATCGTTTCAAATCCAATAACCTAAAAAAGCCAGCTGAAGTTGTATGTGTCTGGCTGAAAGGCACAGATATCGTAGGCTCGCTGTAAACTATGACACATCATCTTTTTTTTCAGGACAAATGACCAAGAAGAAGTTTGAAGACTGGTGTTGAATTTGTCTGGTCATGTCACTCCACTACTATTTGTTAGTGAGTCTGGAGATTAGGACTAGGGTTGAGGTTCTCTGATCATGTCACACCGCTGTCCTCTGTTAGTCAGTCCAGAGACTAGTGTTGAAGTTGTCTGATCATGTCACATCACTGTCCTCTGTTAGTCAGTCCAGAGACTAGTGTTGAAGTTGTCTGATCATGTCACATCACTGTCCTCTGTTAGTCAGTCCAGAGACTAGTGTTGAAGTTGTCTGATCATGTCACATCACTGTCCTCTGTTAGTCAGTCCAGAGACTAGTGTTGAAGTTGTCTGATCATGTCACATCACTGTCCTCTGTTAGTCAATCCAGAGACTGGTGTTGAAGTTGTCTGGTCACATCACTGTCCTCTGTTAGTCAGTCGAGAGACTGGTGTTGAAGTTGTCTGGTCACATCACTGTCCTCTGTTAGTCAGTCCAGAGACTGGGGTTGAAGCTGTCTGGTCACATCACTGTCCTCTGTTAGTCAGTCGAGAGACTGGTGTTGAAGTTGTCTGATCATGTAACTCCACTGTTCTTGTAAAATCTCTTCAGCTCAGCATAAGTCTGAACCTCAATATTCTTGCTTGCCTGTGTATATGTACTTGTTTCTTGGACATCTCTTTTCCCCTGAATATTGTTTTCCAGTCTTTTCAATAGTAGACCTTCAATTTCTTATTGTGGCCAAGATAATCTACCATTTTGTATACTTTTTATTAGTTGTCTTTGTGCTCCTTCTTCTTCTGTGTTCATTCTCAATCTCCTGCTACCAAGCCCTGAACAGGGTATTGCAAGTAGCAGGATGTAGTCTGGAGAACAGATTTGCGCTGTGTCGCTAGTTTACAGTTTGACTGCAATATTTGCACCTTTCGGTCCGACACATCCATCTTCGGCAGGACATTTGTGTTCCTATATCTCTAAGCACTTGCTTGTTTCACCTTTTTTCTGTCAAAGATACTATTGTTACCCTTTAAGATGCCTCCAGGCATGATGGTCACAGACCAAAGATCTAAGAAGTGAGGGGGCTTGTTGTTCTTTAAGATGCCTTCAGGCATGATGGTCACAGACCAAAGATCTAAGAAGTGAGAGAGCTTGTCCTGTAAGATGCCTCCAGGCATGATGGTCAGAGACCAAAGATCTAAGAAGTGAGAGAGCTTGTCATGTAAGATGCCTCCAGGCATGATGGTCAGAGACCAAAGATCTAAGAAGTGAGAGAGCTTGTCCTGTAAGATGCCTCCAGGTATGATGGTCACAGACCAAAGATCTAGGAAGTGAGGAACCTTGTTATTGTCCTTTAAGATGCCTTCAGGTGTGATGATCACAGACAGCTTTGCCAGTCACTGATCAAGGATCTAAGAAGAAGAGAAGAATTATTGTTTGTGCTCTTTTGATTGATTTGATCAAATTCTTTAAACTGTAATATAAAAATGCATCGCCAACCTTAAATAGTATAGTTATTAAGCATCATCTCGAATGCACCTAGCAAATGACAAGGCAGGCAGACTGGCTAAGATGGGATCAAGTCAAGTGCAAGACAAGCTCTATGGCAGTGGCGACAGCCTCAGGAAAAAATAATGGTTACTGTCTGACTGCGTACGAAGAAGAAGAAGAAGGATCAAGTCACGAACAACAATACACACCAACAACCCTACAGACAGTCAACTACTGAAGACTGAACAAAGAGGCCTGGGTAAATAGATGGGAATGCTGAGTGAAGCCCCCTCCCTTCCTAAACCGCAGCCTCATCCTCTGAGCGACAGGAACAGATCTAGCTTGATCATAATTTAATTCACACATTTCATCACTCAAAGGATCATAAGTTTGCACATCTTTGGGAAAATGTTCATCAGCTTGTTTTGTTGCTAGCCTTTTAGCATAGCCAGTTCCCAAATTTTCAAAATGCCTTTACATCATGAAAACAATGAAAACTTTGTCAATTGTGTTTGAAGATGCTAGAGTTTTAACTCCGGAAATATGTGTTTATTCTGACATTGCTATATTATGGCAAATTTATTATAAATATTATAAATCTGGCAAAGATGGCGCCGTAACTGGCTGCGAGTCTACATTTCTCTACTGTTTTGGATCATTATGGATGCCGCCAGACCACGGATTTGCCTGGAATTCACACTAGTCGACGACTTACACTTGTGTTCACGGAAACGTGGTGTTGTTTTCCGTCTGGACTTGTTATTTCGTTCTTTTTTTGTGATTTCTTCCGTCCGTTTATCCTGGTCTGGACGCCGGCTGAATGGCGCTACGCTTATACCTGTGTCGTATCTCACGGGTTAGTTTTGCCGGTTCACCTTCACGAATATGGCGTGTGGGAATTTTAGATGCTACTATGATGAACTGAATACAGCTGGGGAGAGATGCCAGACTCACTCACACGCTGAGTGTTGTCCATACGACCTCTTGTGGTTATCGAAAAGGCACGACAAACTGCGTTAGATGCCTTCCCACCTTTCTACCCTGCGGGTTATATGTTTACGGAAAGGCTTCGGTGGTAACCCTGAGGCAAAATCTGCATCCTATGCTATCTCCAGTCGTCTCGATGAATGTCTTGTCACTGGCAAAAGGTAGCTTAGGCTCTGTGAGTGAGGTTGACAAAAGGCGCAGTTTCTTCCTCACTTTAATCCAAATCACCGCGCAAGTCACCCATTTCAGAGGACACAGCAAGAGATACGACTGTCCACACGGCTGAACAAAGAGAGTGGTCTTCATCACTTGTGATGGACAACTATATTATGGCCAAAATCCAAGTATATTCCTAACAAAAGCCTCAAAATAATGGTCTATGCACCACATTGAAAAATGGGTGGCACTAGGAATGAGCTGGTTAGGGAAACAAAAACTACTTTTAATTAATTAAATGAAGATCTCTAGTTGAGCCCGTGGAGTCATTTAACAGAACCTAGGGATCCTCAGAACACTGGTTGAGAAACCCTTGTTATGGCTAAGAATTCTGGGATAGAAGATTCTCCAACTCATGAGATTTGCACTTGCTGACACAGGCTGAGTGTGGAGTAGTTTTCTGGGTTTTAATGAAAAAAAGCACACACAAAACTGTTGTAGGACATTTTCCCATTGCTGGGGTATTCGAGGGGTTTTTAAAAGCTGAGGACTATAGGTCGCTTTGCCACTGCTGTCGCCACATCGTGCTGGCTATGTTTGTTTATTTCACCCCCAACAGATTAACAACATTTACTGGGGATTTGATCCGCTGTCCTCCTTGTCGGCAGACAGGCATCTAATCCATTCGGCCATGTGCTCCTCTTCAAGAACGCTCTAGAAACAATATCCAATACATTGTACAGGATTAAAAGTGTGAAGAACTTGTATTCCAGGAAATCAGAAGAAATGGAATAGTGAATGCTTTAATTTGGTTGTTTTTTTTTCGTGGTCTCAGGATGTATCAGGACAAATTAGCTCATATCAAGAAACAAATAGGTATGCTGGAAGAGGGTTCGCTTCCTGAATTTCTCAAAAGAACAAAGAAAGTTGAATTACAGTACAGGGAAAGACTTCGGCAGAATGAGATAAACAAAACGGTTGAGGTAAGCTAGCATAAAGTATACAGTAATTTGTTTGTATTCCTGTTGCAATTGGGAAGAAAATTGCATTAACCCTTTGCCATCCAACTTGTCATCAAGATACGACATATTTGCTGGACTGACGCAGAGGATAATGTGAATTTGTCCTATATGATATGCAACACTATTTGAACAAATCTAAATTAAAATAAAATAAAATAAATCATTTTTTCACTTCACAATAATAATACTAATAAAATTTGTTTAGGCATCAAAGGTCTTCTTAGAGACATTAGTCAAAGATCATCAAAGTGATCTTGAAGAACAACTATGTCTGATGGCATACATCAGAGCAGCAACAAACTCCCTCCACTACCACCCAGGCTGTGTCATCCTTCGTGCAACACCTTTGACCTAGTTCATGATCATTATTTACTGTTCTATGGGGAGAAGACTAACGTCTGGTCAGGCAAATATGCTGATCAGAAATATCAGTCAGGGTCAGGCAAAATATACTGATCAGAAATATCAGTCAGGGTCAGGCAAAATATACTGATCAGAAATATCAGTCAGGGTCAGGCAAAATATACTGATCAGAAATATCAGTCAGGGTCAGGCAGAATATACTGATCAGAAATATCAGTCAGGGTCAGGCAAAATATACTGATCAGAAATATCAGTCAGGGTCAGGCAAAATATACTGATCAGAAATATCAGTCAAGGTCAGGCAAAATATACTGATCAGAAATATCAGTCAGGGTCAGGCAAAATATATAGATCAGAAATATCAGTCAGGGTCAGGCAAAATATACTGATCAGAAATATCAGTCAGGGTCAGGCAAAATATACTGATCAGAAATATCAGTCAGGGTCAGGCAAAATATACTGATCAGAAATATCAGTCAGGGTCAGGCAAAATATACTGATCAGAAATATCAGTCAGGGTCAGGCAAAATATACTGATCAGAAATATCAGTCAGGGTCAGGCAAAATATATAGATCAGAAATATCAGTCAGGGTCAGGCAAAATATACTGATCAGAAATATCAGTCAGGGTCAGGCAAAATATACTGATCAGAAATATCAGTCAGGGTCAGGCAAAATATATAGATCAGAAATATCAGTCAGGGTCAGGCAAAACATACTGGCTAAGATCCTCACCTCGGCTTTCTAGTAGCCCTCCCTGGAAATGGGCTATTTTCATGGCAGCCTGACTAATGAGGTGAGGTATCGATGTGATCTTAGTAGTGAACGACACGCAGATGAAGCCAAGCTCCACAACCGCCTGGAGGACACCGGTCCACAATCACGTGCACGCTCAGAATGTAAGAAAAGCTAATGCAACCCACCACTTAACATTCTTTTTAGGGCGTACAAAAGAGTTACCTGCTCATTGTGGGCAATCACAACCAACAACAATACTCTTCTATGGTTGTTCACCAAGTTATCGCAGATTGGGCTCTTCCCACAACTTTACATTTTGTCTGTTCCCTGCCGCCTTCACCAACACAGGCCATGACTGTCTTGCTTCCCCCCTTACTCTCTTTTCCAAGTCTGTTATGGACTGTGCCTACTCCCCTACCCTTTGTATTCCAGAACAGTATCTTGCAATGTCATACAGCTATTGTTGCAAAGTGTGCCCTATGTCACTGATAGTGGAGAGTGTAGCCTAGTCGACAGTGATCTGGCTTACTAGGCTGGGATTACAGCATGTCTGGGGTTGGAGTTCACGGACGGACAGAAACTAATCCGGGCCGCGGTTCCCGCTAGTTATGACAGGACCACTCCTCCAGTAGACGCAGCTGTAAATGAGTACCTCATCTATGAGCTGAGGAAGGTAAAAACACTAATGAAGGGAACTGTCCACCTCACCTCACATAGACTGGGACAGTACATCTTTATTCCCGGCTGCAATTGTTGCCATGGGACTGACTTTTTTTTTAAAACCTATCCAGTGACTTTTCTTCTATCCTATTCCTCTGAGATCTGACTAAATCTTTAGTTGGTTGACGTTAGTTACCTTATCGCACCATTTGTAACCAAATATTCCAATTACAGCATCCGTTTATGAATCTGGCAAAGATGGCGCCATAACTGGCTGCGAGTCTATATTTCTCTACTGTTTTGGATCATTATGGATGCCGTCAGACCACGGATTTGCCTGGAATTCACACTAGTCAACGACTTACACTTGTGTTCACGGAAACGTGGTGTTGTTTTCCGCCTGAACTTGTTATTTCGTTCTTTTTTTGTGATTTCTTCCATCCGTTTATCCTGGTCTGGACGCCGGCTGAATGGCACTACGCTTATACCTGTGTCGTATTTCACGGGTTAGTTCTGCTGGTTCACCTTCACGAATTTGGCGTGTGGGAATTTTAGATGCTACTATGATGAGCTGAATACAGCTGGGGAGAGATGCCAGACTCACTCACACGCTGAGTGTTGTCCATACGACCTCATGTGGTTATCGAAAATGCACGACAAAATGCGTTAGATGCCATCCCACCTTTCTACCCTGCGGGTTACATGTTTATGGAAAGGCTTCGGTGGTAACCCTGAGGCAAAATCTGCATCCTATGCTATCTCCAGTCGTCTCGATGAATGTCTTGTCACTGGCAAAAGGTAGCTTAGGCTCTGTGAGTGAGGTTGACAAAAGGCGCAGTTTCTTCCTCACTTTAATCCAAATCACCGCGCAAGTCACCCATTTCAGCGGACACAGCAAGAGATACGACTGTCCACACGGCTGAACAAAGAGAGTGGTCTTCATCACTTGTGATGGACAACTATTATGAATGATTATATCTGTTGTGTTAACATCTTTGCTGTCCACCAAACTTCAGAGGCATATAGCGGTATTGAGATGGCATTCTAAAATCGTTGTGTCGGACTTGATTTCTCTTAAGTTTCCACAATTTTTCAAATGTGATGAAAGCACCTCTTACTTTCTGTATCTTTAATTAGATATCTTTTTCTACACCCACCATCTTGTCTATGTTGCGGCTTAACTTTCTGAAGTGGGTTTTTCCTAACTGGATGTGAGTGTTGTCTGTTGCATTTATTCTGAGAATATTAGTTTTCTATCTATGAATCCCAATGTTCCTATTTCAGTTGAGTGTGGAATATATTCATAAAACTTACTTGATACATTATGTGGGATACCCAGCAAGACTGTAGTCTGATCCTCTGAGGAACAGATCTAGCTTAATCCTAATCAATGGATGAATGGAATCCAAATCACACACATGCTGTCGTTCAAATAATAACTGATCCATTTCAGAATAATGACCATCCAAATCCAATTTATCAGCCTCAAAATTCTTGAAATTACATTCAATGACATGTTTTGTTGTTAGTCTTTTAGAATGGCCACTTTCAGGACCTATTTTCATCTTGATAATGGTCACAATCATGGTGAAGGCATGCTTTAATATCTGCACCCCCATATTTGTTATTTCCAGAAATGTGTGTACTATGTAGACGTCACTATATTATGGGCAAAATTCAAACGATACAACAAAAAATAAGCCCAAAAATAATGGTCCATTTGTCACATCGGTAAACGGGTGGCTTGTGGAATGGGGTATTTACACACATTTCGATATATTTGTGTCATGGGTTCAAAGGGTTAATGCTGTTTCAAACTTAGTTTTGTAATTGATCCAACAGATTAAAAGAATGGATATAAACTAACACCGATATATGGGTGTCACAGGTTCAAATTGTTAATGCTGTTTCCAACTTAGTTTTGTCATTGATCCAACAGATTAAAAGAATGGATATAAACTAACACCGATATATGGGTGTCACAGGTTCAAATTGTTAATGCTGTTTCCAACTTAGTTTTGTCATTGATCCAACAGATTAAAAGAATGGATATAAACTAACACCGATATATGGGTGTCACAGGTTCAAATTGTTAATGCTGTTTCCAACTTAGTTTTGTCATTGATCCAACAGATTGAAAGGGTGGATATAAACTATCAGACCGACTGTACCAGTGCCCAGAAAGAGTTTGAGGTAAGTCTTAAAGTGGAGCAGGGGCATTATTGTCTTGTTGTTGCTTGTTGCATTTTATCTTCACACCTTGTGCATTGTTCACTGCATCTGTTTTTCTTTGTAGTTACTTATTTTGTTGCCACTGGTCTCTTTAACTTCCTTTTTACTCGTTATCCTTATAGCAGCAACCATAATCAGATGCATCTGTAGATTCTAATATAAATAATGTGTAAACTATGAGGTGTGTTCAAATGAAACCGGACCTAACTGCACCAAGTGAACATACGTACGATGCGCATGTACACAGCACATACCAACCGTCAAATTTGCAAAATTTCATTATCCCGCGACTCATAGTTTCCATTGCTGCATCAATTTTAGCGATGGCATCTTCTTACGCAACAATATGCTCCTAACCTGGTCTCGTAAGATTTTGGGTTAACTCACGTCCTTCTTTAAACATAATTGTCCAGTTCTTCACTGTTGTTTTCGGCACACTTTTGTCACCATACACCGCCTGCATTCTGCAATGAATGTCAACTGGTCAACATCCTTCAGCTGTTAGAAACCGAATCACCGCTCGCTGATCAATTCTTGACGTATTCCGTATCACATCCGCCATGTTTTCCAACTTGACGGTTGGTATGTGCTGTGTACATCAGAAGTGATATTATCATACGCATCGTACGTATGTTCACTTGGTGCAGTTAGATCCGGTTTCATTTGAACATGTCGCATACTTATGTGTCAGCTTTTCCATGGCAAATATACAAAAAACTGCCACTAAAAGGTCTTTATCAGGGACTCCTAACAGAATAAACAAGAATAACTAACTAATCTAAAAGCTGGTGGATAAAGACATTTACTTATCTCAATATGCTGACTCTAAGCGAATGAAGTAAACAGAGGCCGGAAGTTCTTCTGATTCTATTAACAAAGACATTTGAGTTGAAATTGTAAAATTTTCCTATTGAATCAGCTATAATTTGCATCTGTTTATTAGAAAGTTTTGGGGCTTACTTTTTAGTGTGAGAAATAAACTTAGTTTAAAAGAATGTCCTGCATATTGATTTGAAAAGGTAAAGTTAAAAGAGGCAGTGAAAGGTCACATATGCTGTAATTTGTTTCACTGTAATGTTCCCCATCAGTGTTTTTGATTACATTCCACGCTTTTAGTGCAAGTCTCATTCATACCGTTATGATTGATTTTTATTCTGAAACATATAAATTTAAGATATTATGAGTTGAGTCCCGGTTGGTCTGCCGAGGTCTTTGTGTATGACAAGGACAAGAATAGCACCACTGCCTCACAGAGAGCATGTCATAAGAGGCGACTAACTGTGACATGGCATAACATCGGCCATGGTTAGGTGGTTTGTTTAGAGCAGCATAGATGGTGCCTAACATGCTGTGGGTCTACTTTGCTCTAGTGTTTGAGTCTATTAAGATGGACTTAACATCAGTTAACCACCCTCCATAAGTGCTTGTCCTAACACGGTGGAGTATTAAGCTGCTCGAGCCTAGCCGGCTAAGCAGGAAACCCTTCTCCCAGCTACATCCAGCTCATTCTAGAGCTGGGACATGCACAGCGGCTTCTGCCCCTGTAGAAGTACAGGTCGACTAAGAATGAGTTGAGTTGTGTGTGAGGGAATGACCTGATAGTATCCAGCGACTCAAAGTTGGCTGCTTACGTCAAGGTCCGTACTTACTAATTTTCCATATCCACATCATATAGCGTTCATCCAGTGTTCAGCGACATGAATTGCTGTGTCATTCACTTTCAGCATATTGCTCTCGTCACATGTATCCAGAAGGTTGGGACAAATCATCAGATGACCTGGATCTTGTACTGCACCGCTGTCACATATATCACTTTCTGAGAGATCGCATTTCTTCATGTTCTTCCTACATCGTGATACACCAGTTCGAAGCTATTCTCTTCCAAAGTGAGTAGGGTCAGTGATGTTCAGGGGCAGGTTTCTCCTGAAGCTCGATTCCTGGGTCCTGTTTGGCTTGGCTTGGCTTCGTTCGTTCTCAATCTCTCGCTACCAAACCCTGAAAGAGCTTAAGTAGCAGAATGTAGTCCAGAGAACGGAGTGCGTTGTGTCGTAGTTTACAGCTTGACTGCGATATTTGCACCTTTCGGTCCAACACATCCGACTTAAGCAAGCATTTTTTGAGTACCAGGTTAGCATTCCCTCTTCAATCCCTTCTCCTTAGCCAGTCTGCCCTGCTGCAGCCTGTTATCCAGGATCACCATGTGGAGGTGTAGAAGGGTCTTGGCAGCTCTGGTTCGCTGGCCCTGATGCTAGCAGTCAGCTATGGGTCGCTGACTACTGCAGCTCATGCGCTGCTCAGCATCTTGATCCTGGGTCCTGTTTCATTTCGTGCCATAGTTTAAAATGTGATGACTTTCAGAGCTTGACTGTATAGGATGTGTTCATTTAAGCAATAGAGTAGTTTTTCCTGTTTCTCATTCAATTTCAGCAGCCACACTTTTTCTTACAGTAGGTGGAGCTAAGCCAATGATAGGGGATATTTCGGCAGTTGAGGTGGGATTTAGGCATCCTGATATTATCCTGCCTGCCTTGTTTATTGCTTTGCAACAAGTTTTGCACGGGCAGAGTTTCTCCAAGCTGGAGCAGGGTCAGTGAACGATAGCTGACCAAAACCCTATTCCTCCTCCAAGTTGTGGGGGCCCTGGAAACAGACTGTACTCATGTAGTCTGACTAAGAGAATAAGGATTGGAGAAGGAAGGCAAACTCAGTGCCAGAAATGCTGTGCTGGTACTGGTTGTGTTGTATTGAAAGGCATAATATTGCAGTTTTGCTGTAAATTATGACACAGTAAATTATGGAAAAGTGCGTGGCCGAATGGTTTCGAGGCCTGCCTGCCGACAAGGAGGGCAGAGGTTCGAATCCCCGGTATGGCATTCGTTTTTTTTCTGTTGGGGGTGAAATAAACAAACGTAGCCATCACACGACGTTGCGACAGCAGTGGCAAAGCGGCCTGTAGTTCTCAGCCTTCAAAACCCCTCCACTACCCCAGCAATGGGAAAAATGTCGTATGACAGTTTTTTTAAATTTGTGTTTTATGACACAGCATCTGTTTCAGGACAAATACCAGAAAGAAGGCAAGAAAGAAGATTGTGTGTTTTTTTTGTCTTCATGCTTTTAGCAAGTAAAGATTTCAGACTTATTATTAGTGGTTTGAATAAGGTAAGTTACACTGTCAGTAGGGTATCATGGTCTGGGTCAGGTACAACAAACTGACTGAGCCCTCATTTCATATCCATGCCATGCCAATGAGGTACTAAACTTGCAGAGAATCCTTGTATTGCATTACAGTGAGGAGGACTCAAGTCAACCTTCAGTGGGGGGGCAGCATGGGCTAGTGGTTAAGTGACACAATCCGAAGGGGCTGGGTCCGCTCCCCAATCACAGCACCGGCTGTTACCCCAGGGAAGCAAACCCTTAGAAAATGCAGGAGAAAGCAGACACTTACATAAAATGCATGCCGGAGTCGGATGCACTGGGCTGACAGGCGAAAAATAAAAACATAGTGCAACGCACGTCGTCTTTTGGAATAATAAATAAAGCGAATGCAAAAAAAGAAAAAAAAAACTAAGAAAACCTTCAGTAACCATGGAATATAAGAAGAGCCACTGAAACCTGTTAGCAAAAAACTAATCAAGAGTGAAGAACTGAAATATGAGTAACTTCAAAGACAACAGCATTGTCAGTGAATATAAATAAATAAATTCTCAGCATTTCTGGAAAATATTTCAAATGGGGATTAACAAATATTTACTTACTTACTTAGTTGGGCCTTTTCTACCGTGAGGTGTACTGGTTTGCCAGAAAGAGCGGCCGACTATTTTATCTGCGTCTTTCTCAATGTCCCGCTACCAAACCCTGAAAGGGCTTAAGTAGCAGAAGCAGAAGCAGTAGTCCAGAGAACGGAATACGTTGTGTCGTAGTTTACAGCTTGACTGCGATATTTGCACCTTTCGGTCCAACACATCCGACTTCAGCAAGCATTTTTTGAGTACTGAGTTAGCATTCCCTCTTCGATCTCTTTTCCTTAGTTAGTCTGCCCTGCTGCAGCCTGTTATCCAGGATCACCACGTGGAGGTGTAGAAGGGTCTTGGCAGCTCTGGATCGCTGGCTCTGACGCTAGCAGTCAGCTATGGGTCGCTGACTGCTGCAGTTCATGCGCTGCTCAGCATCTTGATCCCATGTATGAAGTTGAGCAGGAAAGACAAATCGTAACAAAATTCACAGCAACACATTGAGCAAAGTGGGGAAGGCTACATCGGTTAATTACTGTATTGAAGCACAGAAAATAAAGTGGTTTGGACATTTGTCAAGGATGCAATACGATCAACCTGCAACGAGGTTATACCACATGGAGGTTTTACGGCCACAAACAAGAGATCGACCGTGGCGATGATAGATCAAGGCGGTCAGAGAAACACTTCAAAAGCTCAACATGGCATCAGCACAAGCCTCCCACCTAGCACAAACCACAAGTATATGCATACCTCCTCTGTAACACCGCATGGCAAGAAAGGTAGGAAAAAAGGAAGATGAATAACATGTTGGAAACTGAAGAAAAAAAGGAGCTCCTAAACTATAATGCTTGATCAGAAAGTAATGCCCCACCTTTTATTTCTCATCCTAGGATAAAGATAGCAGTGACAATGTACTGGATGTGAAACTTGTGTTTCCTTAACTTAACTTCTTTATACTAGCTTAGAAGACTCTTCAGAGTTTGTATACAACTAATTTCATTTACATTTCCTTGCTCTAAAAGCTATGCGCATCCAATCTATTCTTAAATGCATTAATTGTCCTTGCCTCCACTACTTCATGCATTCCAAGCATTCACCACTCTAAAAAAATATCTAATCTGGACCTTTCTTTAATTAATTTGTAGCTATGCCCTCTTGTTCTTGTAGGTGGTTGTATTTTGAAAAACTTGTTATAGTCTAATTTATCCTTTCCTTTGATTATCTTATAAACCTGCATTGTCACTTCGAATTCTTCTCTTTTCTAGACACTAGGCCGGTTTTTCTGAGTCTTTCCTCATAACTGTAATTCTGGAATCTCGCTATCATCTTTGTCGCTCTTCTTTGTATCCTTTCCAGCATGTTTATATCTCCTCTACGATAAGGACTCCACACCTGTACACAGTACTCCAATCTAGGTCAAACTAATGTGGTATTGTTGGGAGCTGTGGGTCTTGTGTTTTTAGTTGTAGTGTCACATTTAAAAAATCAATTTTCATAGATGGGTTAAGAAAAACAGACCACAAGTCTCTATCATTTTTTTACCCCAGCCAAATCATAAGAGGGAGCTTTGTAGCGCAGCCATTAGCACACTGGCTTCACATCTGAGTGGTCCTGGGTTCATTCCCCAGTAGAGGCGGAAATGGTTTTTCAGACCGCAATGGCTCCTGGGTCGACCCAGCCTTAAATGGGTACCGGTTCAGTCCAGCAAGTAAAGGCTGCCGGCCAAATGCTGACCAAATCATCCACTAAGTGCCGTGGCTTACAAAATAATATGGGCCTAACACCATATTTCCTATGCGCCGCATGGTGTGATGGGATCTTTACTTTACAGATCATAGGGTCATCATTCAAATTGACCTCCATCAGCCCATCCCCCCCCCCCCCCCCCCAACAGGGCACTTAGCATGCTCTTGCAGCAGTAGTTTCTGTAATAATTTGTTTTGTACAATGAGGCTGCTAGCCCCATGCACAACTCTCTTTAGTTGCCTTTTATGGAGTTGCAGTAGTCCTATTCCTTCCTCTTCTGATCCACACAGGGAGACCATAGGTAAAGGAAGTATAAACCAATCTGGCATATGTATACAAAAATGTTTGTCTCTTAGTAGTAGTTACCCTACTGTCGGGGAATGAAGTTGTTAGAGACTTCAGTAAACTAAGCCACAGCTTGTATGAGGTAGGGTGGCCAGTTCTTTTCCTTTGCTGCCTTTTACTTCCTTGGTTGTGTGCCAAGTACCCATTTACAGCTGGGTTGAATGGATTCGTACCCTGTACCTTTATCATGAAATGTGAGTATGCTACACTATGCTAATCATACACTCTAAATCCTGCTGAAGTTGGATGTGTCAGACCGAAAGGTGCAAATATCGCAGCCAAGCTGTAAACTACGACAGTGCATTTCGCTCTCTGGACTACATCCTGCTACTTGCAAAGCCCTTTTCAGGGCTTAGTAACTGGAGTTTGAGAACGACGACAATACACTCAAAATAAGTCCCATATCGGAAACTTCCATCTGGGATGAAGTGTAAGAGACTTCATTGTACTAAGTTGCAGCGTGTGTGCAGTGAGGGTGACCAGTTCCCTTCCTCCCTGCCTTTCTTTCCCCAACCATAGGTCGGGTACCCATTTACCTATGAACCCCCTTTACATCTGGGTCAACTGAAGCGTACCAGTAAAGGTAGTTGAACCACGTACCTTTGACTTATACCCAATGGTTGTTGTTTTGTTGAATACCCACAATGAGTAGGCTTACTCTTTTGTGCTCCCTGAAAAGGACGTTAAGTGGCCGGTTGCAGTAGATTTCCTCACATCCCGAGCACGCTGATGAAGGTGGACCGGGATCCTCCAGGAGGTTGTGCTATGCTTGGCTTCATCTGCGTGTCGCTCACTACTACAGGGATCACGTCAATCTCTCACCTTGTTATCCATGCTGCCATGAAAACAGCCTGTTTCCAGGGAGTGCACCGAGGAAACAGAAATGAGGGTCTTGGTCAGTATATTTTACCTAACCCTAACATGTCTGATCAGTTTATTTTGCTTGGTCAGACGTTAGTCTTCCTATCTAATACCTAATAGTAATTACATGAACAATTTTTACTTCTATTATTTCAGAGCCAACAATTCATTTGCTTTTCCTGTGTTATAGTTTGAGTTTAGGCTTGTTGACATTTGACATTTATTGTGAGTTCCTGGGCCTGTTTCAGAAAGATCGAGAGACAATGAAGGAACGTTTGCTTGACCACTATAAGGTATTAGTGAAGCTGGTAACACTTGCTGCTTATATCTTTCTTATTGTTTCAGTGTACCTTCTTTATGTCTTTAAAATACTAATACTTGTTCATTAAACTGTGTAAAATGCACGTAAATTTGCTTAGTAATTGCATTGCAGTAAAATTTTCACATTTTACAAGTGTAGTGCAAGCTATGTTGTGTATATACATATATATGGGGCTCGGTGGTCTCGAGGTAAGGTGTCCGTCCGCCTCGGGTGCTGGAGACCGCGGAGTCGAATCACGGTAGAGGCCGCAATTTTTTTCACGTTGGATCTTCAGGTAAAAATTCCCCTGATTGGACTCCCGTCTTCAGTGTCGAGCATGTTAAAAATTTTTTTCACGTTGGATCTTCGGGTAAAAATTTCCCTGATCGGACTCCCGTCTTCAGTGTCGAGCATGTTACAAATTTTTTTCACGTTGGATCTTCGGGTAAAAATTTCCCTGATCGGGCTCCCGTCTTCAGTGTCGAGCATGTTAACAATTTTTTTCACGTTGGATCTTCGGGTAAAAATTTCCCTGATCGGACTCCCGTCTTCAGTGTCGAGCATGTTAAAAATCCCTCGACATTTATAGAGAAGAGTAAGCTTAATGGCCCAACTCATTTATTATCTGTTTAAAAAAATATAATCATTGTAACCTTCCAATCATGTTGTAAAAGACCAAAGAGGGTTTTGCTTGAGTCTAGCAACCTTATCCCATCAAACCATTGCTATTGAAACAATCACTGCAAATACTTCGATACAGCCTTCCTGTAATGGGACCAGCTGTAGTGGACGGTGGTCTTATTATTCACTTAGAGCAAAAAATCAAATCGTTATGGGATTTTAATACTTCTGTTATAGTTTTTATTGATCTGATATGCTAGTTAAAATCCCGTTATGGTTTTTATATGTCTGACAGGTGATTTAGTAACCAGCTTTGCCCAGGAAATGACATAATTTTATAGTACACATGATTCAGTAGTAAGTAAATACAAATGAAGCCAACAATTTTCATACAATAAATAACAGGACATTTTTAATTTTGCTGATGTCATAATCGGTTATGATGTCATGGTGTCATTATTTGCTGATAAACAATATTCTTTGTGCAACTATATAATCATGTGCCCATAACTTGTGAAGGGAACAAAAGAAATATTCATGAGGCCAAGCTGGAGCACAGCATGTCAAATTTTATTAGGAGATAGTTTATTTGATTATGTCTTTTGCTAGTGTTCTTAAATTCCATGTATATAGAGAAATTATCCTATACTCATAACTCATGAAGGGAACGACATAGTGACTTGAAATAAGTTACACTGATCTAGAAATGGGCCAAGTAATGTTAATGACAATTTCAGCTCAATATATCTGTCCGTTCGCGAGTTATGACGTCTTCAAATACACAAATATGCAAACTTTAAGAAATATTTGGTCGGATAGTTATAAAACAATTCCTATCCAGGTTCAATTGGTTTGCTATATGGGTTTGTATCTTGTCAAGTTGACACTATATCCTTTGGCGTGCTCAGAAAACATATTAGATATCCAATTTGGCTTGTACTGCATTTGTATATTTTAATGCTAATGTATTGCATGGCTTTCTTGATACTCGGCACCCATAATTTATTTTCTTTAAAATTGAGAACACTTTTGATGTGATTTGAAATGACAGAACAGGATCTAGTGACACGCTTTGTTGCATGATCAATACTCAGAAGACACATTACAAGCATAGACATCATGAGAGAGATACAGAGAAGTATAGAGGTAGCAGTCTCAGAAAAACAAAATGATGAACTGTATTTAGTTTTTTAAAGTGCTATTACAGTATTCATGATTTCTCTCTTGATGTCTAAATGTGGTGTGTGCTCCAAGTACTGGTAACATTATTGCCTTAGTAAATGTCTGTTGCTTTAATTTTAGCCTACTTTATACAGCTCAGTGCTGCATGCTAGCTCTGCGTTATGAAAAGATAAGGTTAGTGTTCAAGAATCCTACAAAAGTAGGATTCAGAGCTGTGAGATGCGCTGTTGGCAAGTCCATCTGAGACCGTTTCCGAAAAACCATGTTCAAGCAGATGTTAGGAACGAACGCAATATATGCCTACGCTGAAGCCCAACAGATCAATTGGTTTGGCCACTTGGTTCGAATGCATTATGACCAACCAGCAACAAGAGCCTATCACATGCAAGTATCAGGTTGTCGTCGCAGATGGATAGAAGGTGTGTCTAAAACACTCGGAAGGTTCCACTTGACGACCACACAAGCTTCTTGTCTGGCCCAAACGAGATCTACGCATCCTGCCTCTCCGCGACGCAGCATGACAACAGCAGTAGGACTTCTATTCCTACAACCTAATTGATCCGTTGAGCTATGGTTGGAAATCTTGGTCCAGTATATAAAAAAAGCTGTTGTACCATTTTATTTCCATTGCTGGGGTTTTAATGGCTGAGGATTATCAGCCGCTTTGCCAGCTGCTGTTATCACGCTGTGTGCTGGCTATGTTTGTTTATTTTACCCCAAACAGAAAAACAACATATGCCTTACCGGGAATGTGGTCCGCTGCCCCCCTTCTCGGCAGGCAGGCATCTAGACTATTCAGCCATGCACTCCTCTGTCCAGTGTATTACCATTGTTAAAATTATTCTACAGAGCTGAAGATACAGCAGTGAATGAGCTGACATCAGCCAGTGACTCATAGTTAGCTCCTTGCTTCAGGGTCAGTGATCCATAACTGACCAAGACCCTATTCTGCCTCCAATTGGCGGCCTTAGAAACAAACTGCAAACATACAGCCTGGCTAGAGATTAGGGATCGAAGGGGGAAGGCAAACCCGGTTACAAAAATGCTGTGTTGAAATTGGATGTATCGGGCCGAAAGTTTCAGATAGCTCAGCCTTGCTGTAAACTATGATACAACATAGTTTTCAAGAGAAAACCGTAGAAGAAGAGCAACAGCTAGACCCCTCCTTACAACCAGATTAGTGTCCCTGCGAAACATGGACAGTCTATAGCAGGCATGTCAGGAAAAACCCAACCTTTTTCATGTGAGTTGTGTCTGCAGGCAGCTCAGGATGGGTTGGCAGGATAGAGTACCCAACTCTGTAGTCCTCAGCAGTTTAGGACTCTCTGACATGTATATGCTGCTGCAGAGAGAGAGAGAGAGCTCACATCAAATAGACTGTACTTGTTGTCCACATGCCTGATGAGCACCTTCCTTAATAACTGCTGTACAGTGAGCTCAGGACAGGCAAGCCCCCGTCACGGGGATAGAAGAAACAATACAAAGACTCTCTTAAAGTTTCTTTGAACAGTTTCTCTATTGGTGTCACATCCTAGGAGCTGCTTGCTCCGAACTGCTCAGCCTGGCACAATGTCATCACACATGTGCTCGTTTCGCTTAGAAGAGAACCATCACTGAGGTGTACAAAAAAACGAGCTGCGTGAAAGGACAGAAAACATCCATTACTAACAATACCCACATGCGCCCAACGTGCGTTAAGTTTATCACGCTCAGATCGGACTGTACAATCACATGCGGTCACATCGTAATACATATGTCTGACACTGTCGTTATTTTCACTTGCGATGGGCAGCTATTATTTATGTCTCTGAACCATAATTTTAACTCAAAGGATGCTTTTATTTTAATATTGTTAAAGGTCTTCTGCAGCATCTAATATTTTTTCATTAAAGCTTCAATGTGTAAAATGAATGCAAAACATTTACATAAGAACGAGGCCTCCTCAAAAGGATCTGAAACTATGATAGAAGGTGGCTCTTGAAATTTGATTACAAGATAAAGGAATCTTTGGACTGATAATAGACTTACCATTGCTGGCAGGAAGGAAGGAAGACTAACGTCTAGTCAGGCAAAATATACTGACCAGACATGTCAGGTTCAGGCAAAACATACTAGACAAGACCCTCACCTTGGCTTTCTCATATTCTCTCTGGAGACGGGCTGTTTTTATGACAGTCTGGCTAACAAGTTGAGGGATAAACGTGATCCCCGTAGTAGTGAGCGACACGCAGATGAAGCCAAGCATAGCACAACCGCCTGTAGGACCTCGGTCCACCTTCATCAGCACTCTCGGGATGTGAGGAAAGCTGCGACAACCCGCCACTTAACGTCCTTTTTAGGGCGCACAAAAGAGTAATCCTACTCACTGTGGGCATTCAACAACATTGTTTGGCTTAGCTTGGCTTGGCTTGGCTTAGCTTGGCTTCGTTTGCTCTCAATCTTCCGCTACCAAACCCTGAAAGGGCTTAAGTAGCAGAATGTAGTCCAGAGAACGGAATACGTTGTGTCGTAGTTTACAGCTTGACTGTGATATTTGCACCTTTCGGTCCAACACATCCGACTTCAGCAAGCATTTTTTTAGTACCGGGTTAGCATTCCCTCTTCGATCCCTTCTCCTTATCCAGTCTGCCCTGCTGCAGCCTGTTATCCAGGATCACTGCGTGGAGGTGTAGAAGGGTCTTGGCAGCTCTGGTTCGCTGGCTCTGACGCTAGCAGTCAGCTATGGGTCGCTGACTGCTGCAGCTCATGCGCTGCTCAGCATCTTGATCCCCAACACATTGTTTGATGCATGAATAACAGAGTTAATACAGAGTGTCCCAAAATAAAGTTTACACTTCTTGAGGGTTAATAACGAGAACATAATAACAGGAAGCATGCTCATTTTAAAATATACATGAAAGGTAAAGGGTTAAAAATGGCTGCCATTGGCAGCAATACATTGTCTGCAATGCCATAGAACAGATAGACGACATACATTAGATATGATTTCTACGGAAAACCACTCACAAAAATTACAGGTGCCTTTCCGGGTTATCCTCATTCATAGCCTTAACCCTTTGCAGTCCAGATTAAATTGCTCAGGTTCATGTTTAACCCTTTACAATCCTTCCTAAGTTGATCAGATTTGTGTCTTAACCCTTTATAATCATTCCTGAGTTGATCAGACCAGACTGTAAATGGTTCAGCAACCTGGGAATGTAGGGCTTACATTCTTTGATTGCACTAAAATGCGATGGACACTTGATTTGCTGACACCTGACTCACATGAAGTTTTATGGAGTTTTCTGGGAATTTTGTGAAAGTCTGCAACATTGCATTCGCACTTCTTTCATTTGTTTCCATTTTCTTCCTGCTGCACCTGCCCTTCTTTACATCACACAGAGTTATTTCCTCTCAAACTTGTACACATTAGCGTGGCTAGTGGTTAAGTGACAAAGCGCACAACCCAAAGGTGCTGGGTTTGCTCCCCAATCACAGCACTGGCTATTACCCCGGAGAAGCAAACCCTGAGAAAATTCAGGACGAAGCAGACTCTAACATAAAATGCATGCCAAAGTCGGATGCACTGGGCTGACAGGCGCAAAATAAAATAGAGAATAGAGAAATAAGGCAAAAGCAAAATAAAACCCCCAAAAACCATAACTTGTCACGTAATTTCATAATTGTGATGATGACGCAGTAATGAATTCTGTCCTCCATCGTCTCTTCACCTCAATCACATTCTCACATTTCCAAAAACACTTTAAAAGGAGGGAGCTATACCACCAAAGGTATCTCTCTTGGAGTACTAGGGACCCCACAATCTCTTCTTCCACAAAAAGGTGTAGATGTAGGAGAGGAGAGCCAGTGAAATGTTTGCATGTTGTTTGAAATAACAGTGTAGTTAAATATATTACTAAACCTATCTAACCCAACTGTCACTCAATGTCACTCTCTAACAATATATAAATTATTATTATTGTTGTAACAATATAATTGCTGACAGCTCTTATTGTACATGTTTGTTTGATTTTTTCTTGCTTTAACGAACCTAGATAATTAAAAGCTGTTTCTTCAAATTGAAGGTAAATATTCCGCTACCATTTAATTTTTGTCACCTGAATGGTACCTTCATTAGGGTCGAAGATGCAACTCCGTGAATGGGCTGACAACAGCCAGCGAATCATTGCTGGCTGTTTGCACCAGGGTCAGCAAACCACAGCTGACCAAGACCCTATTCTAAGCAGAGACTGTGGAAACAGGCTGCACTAGTCTAGTCTATGAAAATAGGGATACCAAAGAGAAGAAGAATGGCCTCCATGGCTGGTCCTATGCCCGGATGAGAAAGGAGGAAGGTTGAGTGTGAGGCCAGCTACCCCACCTCGTCAAAAAAACAATTGCTACAAAAACGACAACTAAAACAAACCAAAAGCCGTCCTTCAATGGAAAGGTCCTCTCAGCAGGGCCTATGACACGGCTCAGCCAAACACGAAAGGAAGCTGGTCTGCTGACTACCTTTCTTTTGACAAGGAAGCCTAGCCTTCCAGACTCGGCACCTGGAATGTTAGAACCATGTGGGAGGAGGGGAAGACAGCGCAGATTGCAAAAGAGAGGGAACGATATGGCATTAGTATCCATCGACTGAGTAAGACTAGATGGACTCAAGTCAGGAAAGGTACTTTTAGCAACAGGGGAGACTGATATATTCTGGACATGAGGAAGAGAAAAATGCACCACACACAGAGGGAGTGGCCTTAATGCTATCAGCGGAGTCCCAAAGTGCACTCATAGAGTGGAGAGCAGCCAGTTCATGATTGTTGATGGCTACATTTAGAACAAAGAACAAGAAGGTTAAACTAAATATAATTCAGGGATATGCCCCAACAAATTAAAAGGAAGTCACAGTTAAAGAGGTTTTCTACAGCAGATTACAGCACCTAGTGAAGGAGGCAGAGAGGAGTGGCATTACCATATTAATGGGATACTTAATGCAAAAATAGAACCTGACAACGTGGGATATGAGGAGATCATGGGGAGGGAGGGACTAGGAGTCTTAAACGAAAAGTGGTTTGCATGGTTTGGTGCAGGAAACAAATTGGTCATAGGAGGAAGTATGTTTGCACACAGAGCCATTATTAAGGCGACATGGGTATCCCCAGACCATAAAACAAAAAATCAAATGGACCACATCTGCGTAAACTTAAAATTTAAACAATCATTATTAGATGTCACGGTCTACAGGGAGGGCAGATGTGACCTCAGACCACTTTTTAGTGATTGCGAAGGTACAGCTGAAGTTAAGGATAAACTATGCAAGTCAGCAGGCCACGGTACTTCGTACAATACGTGAAAGAAGATGATAAGAAAAACGAATTTCGTTTAACACTCAGGAATAAATATAAAACACTGGAGAGCTAGATGAAGGGGCCAGCATTGAGGATAAATGGGAACAAGTACAAAGTGCATGTTCAACTGCATGCAAGGAAGTGCTAGGAAGGAAGAAACAGCAGCATAAAGAATGGATAACAGCAGAAACAATCACTAAGATCGAGACGAGGCAAAATAAAAAAATTGCCTTACTAAATAGTTAAACGAGAGTCGCAAAAAGCACAGCACAGAAAGAGGATGTAGAGGGCAACGAGGCGAGTAAAAAGAGCATCAAGGCGGACAAAAGACTTTACATTGATGGTCTGGCTGAGGAAGCGGAAGAGGCTGCAGGAAAGGGAAATAGGAAAGGTCTAAATGAGGTTACCAAGAAACTATCGGGAAAGTATCAACAACAAGGTAGACCAATCAAAAATAAACTTGTGGAAAAGATAACTAACCTCGAAGAACAGAAGAAAAGATGGGTAGAAAGAATACTTTGAAGAGCTTTTGAACAGACCAGCACCAGACAACCCACCAGACATCCCACCAGCAGAAGAGGACCAGCTGATCAACTGTGATAATCCAAGTAAAGAAGAGATTTGAAGGGCAATAGAGTTTCTAAGGAGCGAAAAAGCAGCAGGACCTGATGGGATACCACCGGATGCCATAAAAGCAGATGTTGAAACATCTACTAACATGCACCACAACTTGATTGGCGCAATCTGGGAGCAAGAAAGCTTACCAAAAGGTTGGAGAGAGGGCTAAGAAGGGAGATTTACAGGAATGCAAAAATCAGTGCCGGGAAAGCTGTTAAATAGAGTAAAACTAGAAAGGTTGAAAAAGGCAGTGGATAACAAGTTAAGGGATGAGCAGGCGGGCTCCAGACAGAATAGATCATGTATTGACTAGATAGCCACATTGAGGATAATTGTGGAGCAATCATTGGAATCAAAATCGATTTTGCACATCAATTTAGTTGATTATGAAAAGGCTTTCGACAGTTTGGACAGTCTGGAAACTACTGAGGCACTATGGAATTCCTCAAAAGCTCACAAACATAATTAGACAGACGTGTGAAAGTATGCAATGTAGAGTTATACACGAAGGACAACTCACAGAGCCATTCAAAGTTAAATCAGGGGTACGACAACAGGGTTGCCTACTCTCACCTTTCCTGTTTATCCTGGCAGTGGACTGGATTATGAAAGTAACAACAAGTGAAAGAAATGGAATCCAGTGGGCCTTGAATAAACAGCTGGAGGACCTGGATTTTGCGGATGATATAGCCCTCTTCCCACAGCCAAAGCTAAATGCGAAGGAAACTGGATAGACTGGATAATACCTCTAAACAAGTCGGTTTGAAGATCCATGAGGAAAAGACAAAAATAATTAGGGTCAATGCAGCAAACACAGAATCAATCAGGCTGAGGGAAGAGGTAAAGGTATTTACATACCTAAGAAGTACCATCAACAAGAAAGGTGGGACAGACGAGGATATGAAAACAAGGATACAAAAAGCAAGAGTTGCATGCGGAATGTTGAAATCCACATGGAACTCCAAGGAAATAAGAAGGAAGATAAAAATAAGGATTTCCAATTCAAATGTGAAGCAAGTCCTGCTGTATGGATCGGATACCTGGAGGATGACCAAAGGTTTGGTATAAAATGGTTTGACAAAGTTACAAATGACAGACTTTGGAGATAGAGTGGGACAAGGTAAATTGGAACAGGAAATCTTAGGAAGAAAGTGGAGATGGAGGGTTCATACATTAAGAACGCCCTAGGTCAGTATCACCAGGAAATCCCTGTCATGGAACCCCCAGGGAAGGAGAGGCATAGGCAGACCAAGGAATACATGGAGACGAGATCTGTAAGCGGAAGTAAAGAAAACAGGAAAAAGCTGGAAGGAAGTGGAAAAGATTGTACAGGACAGAGCTGCTTGGCGAGGGTTGGTTGATGACCTATGCACCCCTGGGTGATAGAAGGAGAAAGAGGTTTGGTTGATGACCTATGCACCCCTGGGTGATAGAAGGAGAAAGAGGGTTGGTTGATGACCTATGCACCCCTGGGTGATAGAAGGAGAAAGAGGTTTGGTTGATGACCTATGCACCCCTGGGTGATAGAAGGAGAAAGAGGTTTGGTTGATGACCTATGCACCCCTGGGTGATAGAAGGAGAAAGAGGGTTGGTTGATGACCTATGCACCCCTGGGTGATAGAAGGAGAAAGAGGGTTGGTTGATGACCTATGCACCCCTGGGTGATAGAAGACAAGAGAGAAGAGAGAAAGAGAAGAATAATAGAAACAAAGCATGGGTAACAAGCAAATAGGAACAAGATTATATTGAGTACAAGACAGTAAGAAAGCTCACAAAGTTGGTTAATAATTAAGGAGGCTAAATTTTCTTCTTCTGCGTTTGTTCTCAATTTTCCACTACCAAGCCCTGAACAGGGCTTTGCAGGTAGCAGGATGTAGTCCGAAGAACGGAATGCGTTGTGTCGCTAGTTTACAGCTTGACTGCAATATTTGCACCTTTCGATCCGACACATCCGACTTCGGCAGGAGGCTAAATCTAAATCTTGGATAGAGTATGGGGAAATTCTAATTTCGGATTACAAAAACACAAGACAAAATTTCTACAAGAAGATCAAAAGTATGAGAAGCAGAGATGATTGTTACAATCCAACAGAAATTATAAACGACGACAATGGAATCGCATTAAATGACGCAACTGTCTGGTTCTTTTCTACAGTTTTATATTTGTAATTTTATTCTCTCAATTCGGTGCAGATGATAGCCATTCAGCTGTCTTATCTCATAGTCTTAGTGGTTTTCTTCCTGGCATATTGAGACATATGACCAGGGAATATTATGATGGGGCTGGAAATCTCAGTTGCGAAAAAAACCATAGCCAAAAAAAACATAGCCAAAAAAACCATAGCCAATAAAACCACATTGCAAACAAATGCATCCAGGATTCCTTAAAAGCAGGAAAAAGAAGCATCAACTGTCTGCTTCACCACTGTGCACATGTTGACTAAAACGAACAAACTGTTGAGCATGTGTTACAGGACTGTCCCCCGTATGACTAGTTAAGGATGATACGCTGTCCTAACGATTCAAGAGTAGACTCAAAATTGTACGGAGCTCCAAACAACGGTCGAGTTCATCACGGGAACTTGTAATTTTTGTTTTTCATCTGCAGTCGTCCTGATACGGACATAGTGAGGTTGTGTTGTTTGAAGCTGCGATATCTTAACATTTTGGCTTGATACATCAGATTCCAGCATATTTTAGGATTGAGTTTGTCTTTCTTCTTTGATCCCTATTCTCTTAGCCAGGCTGCATGGGTGCATTCTGTTTCCAGGGCTGCCACTAGGAGACGTAATAAGGTCTTGGTCAGCTGTTTCGCTGACCCTAATACAAGCAGCCAGTTGGAAGTCGCTGGCTGCTGTCAGCTCATTCACTACTGCGTGTTCAACTTCGGAACTCGTCTGCCTGTATAAATACCAATAATGTGATCAGATGAAGACGCAAGAGTAAGTCAGTCAAATCATCCTGAGAACCTGGAACAAGTAAGTCAAATCATCCCGAGAGCATGTTGGAGCAAGTCAAGCCACCCTGAGAGCATTTTGGAGCAAGTGAATCCATCCTGAGAGCATGTTGGAGCAAGTCAATCCATCCTGAGAGCATGTTGGAGCAAGTCAATCCATCCTGAGAGCATGTTGGAGTAAGCCAATCTATCTTTAGAGCATGTTGGAGCAAGTCAAGCCACCCTGAGAGCACATTGGAGCAAGCCAAGTCATCCTGAGAGCACGTTGAAAGTGAGTCATGGGCAATGACAACAATCTAGAAAAACCATTGGAAACAAAGATTCAATGATCCAGACCCAGAAGACGATCTAATGTCCTCTGGGATGACAACATAAGACAGGCTATAAGAGACCATGGACTAGACTGGAACCAGACCATGAGGAAGACAGTGGATAGAAGGGTCTGCCGCTTTTTCTGGCAAACCTCTACATCCCAGGATAGAAGTTGAACAACTAAATAAGATAAAAGAATAGCGAAAAAGTAAGTAATTTTTATAACAAACCAATATTTATATACATCCCTCTTGTGTTTCCAGAATGTAAAATGTAACAAATAGTAGTTTTACTGTAACCTGCCATGCATGTACTAATAGGCGACTAAAGAGGTTTGGTTATTGAGCTGGCCTTTCCGGTTGTCTGCCTTGATTACCGGAAGTCACGGGTTTGAATTATGGTGAAGACCAGGTTTTTTTTCATGTGCATCTTGTGGTAAAAATTCACCTGATCTCTGGGTAGTGAGATCGGACTCCCGTGTTCAATGTCAAGCACGTTCAAAATCCTGTGGCAATTAGAAATAGAAAAGAGTAGACTTAAAGGCCGGAGCCTGGACAAAATTAAAGTTAAAAATCTACCAAAGTTATTTGTACCTTTCCCCAAGTGGTTTGTTAAGAACAGCTATATATGGCGCCTAACTGGCTACAGGTCTACTTAGCTCTAGTGTTTGAGTCTATTAAGATGGACTCGCACATCAGTTAAACCAAATTCCCCAAAAACTGGTTGTATATAGATTCTGTAGTCTTCTAAACCAGTATAAAGACGTTAAGTTATTTCATCCAGTAGAAACTTCACTTAGAATCTTGGTATTAAACAGAAGGCACTGGATAACTGCAATGATTGGTTTATTTGAGATGTGTTTTTGAATTTTTGCATCAACAGGAAAAGAAGGTCGACATGAAGGAGAGTTTACTCTCCGATCTGAAGGAGAAGCGGAACGTGATTGAAACTGAGAGACAAACGTTGGATTTGAATGGAAGTAAGTTTCTGGCGTGCACATACATACATACATACATACATACATACGTACGTACGTACGTACGCACGTACGCACGCACGCACACGCACACACACACACACACGGTTTGCGTTTTCAAATGAAACCAGACCTAACTGCACCAAGTGAACATACGTACGTTGTGCATGATGACGTCACATCAGCTGTAAACAGCACATACCAGCCGTCAAGTTTGCAAAATTTTGTTATCCCCTGAACCTAAGTTTCCTCAGCAGACCGTTGAAAACAGGGCAGATGTGATATTAAATCCGTCAAGTGTTGATCAGCAAGTGACAGTAGATGATACTTGGGTTCACAATTATTACCCAGAATCCAAAATTTCCAGCATGCAGTGGAAAACCCAGGGCTCACCAACACATGTCAAGCCAAGAGCACAGAAATCTGCAAGAAAAGTGATGCTGACTGTTTTTTTGGACGTCAAAGATGTCATATTGAAAAATTATCTGCGTCATGTCAACAAGGTTAATGGGCAATATTATGCAGATCTCCTTATCAAATTAAGAAAGACTGTGACCAGAAAACAAGGGATAGCGCGCACTCAAATTCTGCCTTTGCTTCAAGACAACTCGTCCTCCCATAAAGTAAGGCTTGTGTTGCAAACAGCCATCGATTTGAATATTGAAATTCTTCCACACCTACCACATTCTTCAGATTTAGCTCCATCAGACTTTTTTCTTTTCCCAAAACTTAAAAACAGCTGAAAGGAAATAATTTTGACAGTGACGAAGATGTCATAATGGCTTTTGATAACTGGTTTAGTTAGAAAAATAGGTTACTTTATTCTGAAGGTCTTTTCAAGATTACTCAGAGATGGCAGAAATGTATAAATTCAGGTGGTGGCTACATTGAGAAAGAATAAGTGCTGTGCCAAATTTCAACGTTCTCCTCCTACTCCTTTGTGGTCAAGGTAAAGACTTATGACAAGCCCCTTGTACATACATGCATACATACAACATGCATACACACACACACACACACACACACCAACACACACGTATGCATCGCATACAAGACACATGCACGTACACACATGTACAACATACATGCACCCACATACATTCGACCTTTGGCATACTACTACTTTATCTAAAGCTACTTTATACACACAAAGACACATTTCATTTGTAGTTCTTTGTACTTCTACACTTTCGACCGTTGACATTTCAGCTGATTTCATGGAGGTCAAACCGACTATGACCCGCAAGTTGAGGAGGAGGCCAAATGATCCTATACCCATTCCTGAGAAGAGGCGGAAACCCACACCAGATATCCTTTTGATTCTTTATAAATTTGTTTCAGTAGACCTGAATATCCTTTTGATTCTTTATAAATTTGTTTCAGTAGACCTGAATATCCTTTTGATTCTTTATAAATTTGTTTCAGTAGACCTGAATATCCTTTTGATTCTTTATAAATTTGTTTCAGTAGACCTGAATATCCTTTTGATTCTTTATAAATTTGTTTCAGTAGACCTGAATATCCTTTTGATTCTTTATAAATTTGTTTTAGTAGACCTGAATATCCTTTTGATTCTTTATAAATTTGTTTTAGTAGACCTGAATATCCTTTTGATTCTTTATAAATTTGTTTTAGTAGACCTGAATATCCTTTTGATTCTTTATAAATTTGTTTTAGTAGACCTGAATATCCTTTTGATTCCTTATAAATTTGTTTCAGTAGACCTGAATATCCTTTTGATTCTTTATAAATTTGTTTCAGTAGACCTGAATATCCTTTTGATTCTTTATAAATTTGTTTTAGTAGACCTGAATATCCTTTTGATTCTTTATAAATTTGTTTCAGTAGACCTGAATATCCTTTTGATTCTTTATAAATTTGTTTCAGTAGACCTGAATATCCTTTTGATTCTTTATAAATTTGTTTTAGTAGACCTGAATATCCTTTTGATTCTTTATAAATTTGTTTTAGTAGACCTGAATATCCTTTTGATTCCTTATAAATTTGTTTCAGTAGACCTGAATATCCTTTTGATTCTTTATAAATTTGTTTCAGTAGACCTAAATATCCTTTTGATTCTTTATAAATTTGTTTTAGTATACCTGAATATCCTTTTGATTCTTTATAAATTTGTTTTAGTAGACCTGAATATCTTTTTGACTTTCTTAAAATTTATTTTAGCGACCCCAAAATCCTTTTGACACTTTAAAAATTTATTTTAGTAGACCCCCAAATCCTTTTGACGCTCTTTAAATTTATTTGAGTAGACCCCAAAATCCTTTTGACTCTTTAAATTTATTGTATCAGTTTCATGTGTCAGGGATGTATGTGATATGACATAGGTGGAGCATAGGAGTTGTGACGAGCAGCTTAGACTTGGAGAGCCAAATTAGCTGGGACAATAATAGGATATTTCAGGACAGGTTGGGGCACTTCAAACAAAGATCACGCATGTTGTGCATTCATTAACAAGGTTGGGCTTTGATTAACAACTCTGGATCAAGATGTTGAGCAGTGCATGAGCTGCAGTCATCAGCAACCCAAAGCTGACTGCTAGTATCAGGGCCAGTGAACCAGATGGGCCAAGACCCTTCTACACCTCCACGTGGTGATCCTGGACAACAGTCTGCAACAGAGCAGACTGGCTAAGGAGAAGGGATTGAAGAGGGAAGGCTAACCCGATATCCAAAAATGCCTGCTGAAGTCGGATGTGTCACACCGAAAGGTACAAATATCGCAGTCAACCTGTAAACTACGATACGATGCATACCGTTCTCTGGACCACATCTTGCTACTTGCAAAAGCTTTTCAGGGCTTGATAGCGGAAGTTTGAGAAGGAAGAAGAAGAAGATTAGCAACTCAAGCAGGGCTGGAAAATGTTGTAGTAAGTTGGAGATTGTTGTCAACGATGGTGGGTGGTACTGGACCAGCCCATTTACTGTGATAGCAAGAGACAAAAACAGGGGATAGGGGGATGTTCGTGCCATAGAAAGTTGGGGACAAAACTGCCATTGTGGGATTGACAGGAGTGTCAAGATAGCCAACAGAGAGAATGGAGTTGGAATCAGACCTGCTTCATGAAAAGCAGGCTAATGAGTTGGGGGATCGACATGATCCCTGTAGTACTGAGTGACACACAGATGAAGCCAGGCATAGCACATCCACCTGGAGAGACCTGGTCCATCTTCATCAGCTAGGAAAAGTACTCCAACTAGCCATCTAATGCCCTTTTCAGGGCGCACAAACATGTAAAGTTACTCATCATGTGCATTCAGCTACAACAATAACTAAAGTTCATTACCATGTAATGAAGCTGATTTGATCTTTTACTGAACTATTGGCAGAAAAATAGCATGGGGCATTGTCTCTGTATACTCACCAGTGTGTTCGTTGTGCTAACACCTGTTTTGATAATAGAAACGGGTGAATCGAAAACAAGACCATTTTCACTCGCCCCGATAACAATAGAAATTTTGGCTATAGATAATTTTTGTAAATTTTTTTTTCTGTTTTCCATGGATTTGGAAGGTTATCCCATTATAAATTGTTATGAAGTTGTTGCGTCTTATTTCTTCTAAGGTAGGTCTGTTTAGTGTGTGTATGTAGATGTTATAAATACATTTGTAGTAGAAACTAACAGATATGCCGATCTGGTTAGGAACACTATCAATACTTTGTGGCAGTTTCATGAATTTACAAGACAACTGGGTGTACCCAAAAATGGGCAAATCTGAGTGTTTGTGACATAATTTTTAAAATATGGAAACTAGAAGGAAAAACAGTGGATATCATTTCACTGTAGGTAATACTAGTATAGTTTTTATTAGTGTTTATTTATATGTAGGTCATAAAGTTTTCCAGGACAGATAAACTTTTATAACATTTTATAATATATCCTTTAACTGTGAAATACATGCAAATTCCTTTTCTTCTTCATCGTTTGCTCTCAGATAGTTTCCTTCATGAACTTGACTGTCTGTCTCCATATTCTCTCATCGCTATACAGTTTATCCCGTAACTTGAAGGGGGGATACTTAATTTAACTTCTCTATACTGGTTTAGAAGAGTCTGTATACAACCAGTTTCATCTACACAACTTGATCTAAAAATAACTAAATGCCGCCAATCTATTTTTTAATGCATTAGCTGACCCTGCCCCATATTTTCTGTGGCAATGCATTACACCACTTTGACTGAAAAAATATTTCCTAATATTTAATCTAGACCTTTCTTTAATTAATTTGTACCCTCTTGTTCTTGTAACTGGTTGTACTTTGAAAAAATTGTTGTAGCCTAATCTATCCTTTCCGTTGTTTATGTTATTATCTGTATTCTTCTTCTTTGATCAACTGATGCAATGCTTCTAACCTGGTGAGGTTTACGAAGGAGACTGTGCATTTCAGGTCCTCGCCGGTCCACCATGACTTTTTGAACATGGTCGCTCCCCCGTGCCTCTCTTTGGTCTGCATAAGTGGGGCAGTCCTGCAGGACATGTTTTGGTGTTTGCGTAAGTGCTTCACAGTCGCACATGACAGTGTCTCTAAGACTCACTCTGTGAAGGTGAGTCTTGAGTCTGCAATGTCCTGTTCTGACTCTGAAGATCTTTGCCTATCTCTGCCAAGTTTGTCTATGCTGTCATTTTTACACCTGTAATAAATCATCTTGAATTCTTCTCATTTCTAGACACTGTAGACTGATTTTTCTTTCCTCATGACTCTAATTCTGAACTTCCACTATAAGTGTTGTCGCTCTTCTTTGTATCATTTCCAATATCCTTTTTTTATATCCCCTCTTTGACTCCAAACCTGAACACAGTACTCCAATCTAGGTCTAACTAATGATTTATACAATTTGACTATCGCTTCCTTGCTTCTATGTTGTCATTTTTAACTTAATGTCTTTAAATTGGTGTAGAAGACTCTTAAGGGAGCCGCATAGTGCAGTGGTTAGCAAGCTGGCTTTGCATATGAGCGGCCCTGGGTTCATGCCCCAGTTGAGGCGGAAATGTTTTTTTCAGACTGTGATGGCTCCCGGGTCGACCCAGCCTTAAATGGGTAACGGTCCAGTCCGAGAAGTAAATCGGCGAGCGAGAGGAGATGGCTACCGCCCTCATATAGCCGAGCCTTTGAAATGTGAGATTGCTAACACCTCACACCCCTACGGCAGTAATGCTATGAGTTACTTTACTTTACTTTTAGAAGACCACAGAGTCTTTATACATCCAGTTTCTTGGAAGGTGGTTTAACCGATGTGTGAATCCATCTTAATAGACTCAAACACTAGAGCTAAGTAGACCCGCAGCCAGTTAGGGTGCCATCTATAGCTGCTCTTAACAAACCACTTTGGGAAAGGTACACATAACTTATGTAGATTATTAACTTGAATTTTGTCTGGGCAGCGACCATTTAGATTTTCAACTGCCAAGGAATTTTTAACGTACTCGACACTAAACACAGGAGTCCGATCTCACTATCCAGAGATCCGGGAAATTTTTACCAGAAGATCTACGTGAAAAAAATCCTGATCTCCACCGTGATTCTAACCCATTACCTCCAGAACCAAAGCCGGATACCTTACCTCAAGACCACTGAGTCACCCTAATCCTTTGTGGTGCTGACAGACCTAGAGAACACATTATCCTCACATGCCTGTATGGCCCATTTGTTATTTGTTGAACAGACGTTTTTTCTGTAAATTCCTGAACGTGGTTCAGGAGAGGAAACAACTCAACATTACTAATCAATTACATCATATCTTTAAATTACAATGCAGTTATCGTTTATTCCTTAACCGTAAGCACCACAGGTTAACCTATTGTTGGATGATGACCTAATTGTAGATGACCTTCGTGTCATGCTGAAAGTCAGCGGGAAGCCTCTTGCCAAAAAACAGATTGTTGCACAGCCGAGCCCACTGAATGAAAACTCTTCCGATGTCAGAATTGAAGATGGAAGGTTGTGGTACGACAAGAAATGGTATGTTTTTATGGTCAGATTACGAGACATGATATGCTGTTTGCTTGTTATTAACATCACATGAGAAGATATGGTATGGTTATTTACATGTTTTTATGATGGTAATACAAACAATTATATGCTGTTTGTAGGGGACAGTGTGGGCTAGTGGTTAAGTGACACGGCTCACAACCGAGGTGCTGGGTTTGATCCACATCACATTACCGGCCGTTACCCGGGGGAAGCAAACCCTTAGAAAAGGCAGGAGGAAGCAGACCCTTACATAAAATGCATGCTGAAGTCGGATGCAGTGGGCTGACAGGCGCAAAATAAAAACCACAGTGCAATGCACACCGCCTTGGGAAATGAGGCGAACACCACAAAAAAAAATAAGAAAAAAAATTATGCTGTTTGTCTGTTTTTGTGGTGGTAATATAAGAAATTCTATGCTGTTTATCTGTTTTTATGGTGGCAATACTAGAAATTCTATGTTGTTTGTCTGTTTTTATTGTGGTAATATAAGAAATTCTATGCTGTTTGTATGGTGGCAATACAAGAAATTCTATGCTGTTTGTCTGTTTTTATGGTGGCAAAACAAAAAATTATGTTTTTCTGTTTTTATTGTGGTAATATAAGAAATTATACATTGTTTATCTGTTTTTATTGTGGTAATACAAGAAATTATAGGTTGTTTGTCTATTTTTATGGTGGTAATACAAGAAATTATATGATGTTTGCCTGTTTTTAAGGCAACAACCTTACCTCACTCTAGCAGAGTAGCCCAACCTGGTTCTCACTTCATAGGATCGATCCGCCGGTGTGCGTCATGGCACTACTATCCTGTGTGTTAGCACTTATCAGTCTTTCGGCCCGTCACATTCCATTTCAGAGCTGCATTTTGAGGACCATGATTACCGTCCTTCTCGGAACCTCTTCTGTTAGCCAGACTGCACAAGTGCAACCTGTTTCAAGGGTCGCCACTTGCAGGTGGGATAGGATTGGTCAGTTATGATGCTGACCCTGGCGCACGCAATCAACTATGAGTCACTGGCTGCTCTCAGCTCATTCATTGCTACGTCTTTTTCGCTTTTCGATTAACAACTACCAAGGGTTAATTTACATGCACAGTGTGTACACGGGACTTTTGAGTTTATCATCCGTCTCCAATTGAACTAGACACTAATCTCACCTCCCTTGAGACCAGGGATATGTTTGAAACTTGCCAGATTTAAACACCCACCGTTTCCTCCAATTGTAGTTCATTTCTCTCAGCTGTAGCCACCTGCCTTCCTTTGGTAGAACCTGCCAGGAGCAAAACTCCTGCTGGCATAGCTTGGCGAACTATCAGGTACTCAAGCTGCTAAATTACTTCAACACAACAGTACCTGTGATAGATCTATTATATCCTGGTGACATGGACTAATTTATCTTTACATGTAACAGGCTCGTCTAGTTATTTAATGTACTGGTCACATGAACCAATTTATCTTTCCAGTGATATAGCTATGATTCCTTTCTGACTGTATTAAACATTAACACTTGACGTTAAGACTTCAACATAGAAAACACTAAAACTTATGTGAAAAACAAAACAAGATAATTAATTTATTTACAAAAGTATTTATTACAACATGGTTAAAACTAAACTAACTAAATATCAATGCCGCTTCCTATCTCAGGGAATGTTAGCATGAGCTTGAATGGAATGCCTGGAGCTATAAACCCAGTCCCGAAGCCTACTGTAATAACTATGACAATCTACACAATCTTGTTCTACCCTTAATAACTATCTACAATGTAGTCATGTGTGCGCTCTTTCAGCTGGTGATGAAGTTGATCTCTGATGGTTGTCAATCCTGTGCTGTGTAATAATAGCTTCTTATTTTGTTGGGCGGTGCTCCCTGAGGGTTCAGGTTACAACTCACTTTTGATCACGGGACTATGGCCTAAATTGTGCGTACGATCAGTTTGTTCTCGACCTCAGCAGAACATCAAGAATTGATGTCTGGGAGTCTGTGAAACTGCCACTGTACTTATTTTAGCTCCAGAGAATAAGCTGCTCTAACCCCTATGCCTCCTGACAGATGATCCTGTTACATATAGCTCTCTGACACATAAGCCTGTTACAGTGTTTCCTGTTCTGAACTGAAAGATGAGACTTTGAGTCTCTTCTACTGGATTACTGGACGACCCAGCGGTGGTTACACCGTTGTGGGTTCCAACTTCTCTTTCAACAGTCTCTGTCTTGGGCCACAGTGGACCAGTGGATAATGAGTCGCCTATCTGTGGCATCATGAATATTGTTGCGGGATGCAAGAGAGTTTGACCAATGTGTTTCTGGTCTCTGGGGTACCATATTGCCGTCGCTGTGCTTCAATGATCGTCCGTTCTTCGCAGTAAGTGCGCTCCCCAGCGATGTTTCATCTTGTCTGCATAAATAACCGCACCTTCCACTAGAGACAATTGACGTATGTCTGAGTTGTGAAGACCTTTTGTGTGTTGGCCATGAAGTGTGAGGCCGACTATGCGTCTCTTGAGGGAGGCTTGGGTCACTCTGAGTTTGAACTCCATCTCCTTCGTGAGTGTCCATGTTTTTGCTGCATAGCATATTGCAGGTAGTACTGTGAACTCGAATAAAGAGGTGCACAGATTCTGATCGGGGATGTTATCCAGTACTGGCTTTATCGAAGAGAAAGTCGCCCAACATGTGCAACGCCGTCGTGTCAACTCTGGTCTTAAGTCGTTATGCATGTTGAGCAGGCGTCCAAGGTAGATGTACTCGTCCACGCAGTCGAGTCTCTCTCTAGCTAGGAAGACTAGGTCGTGGAAAGCAAATCGTATGACTTACTTCTTCGACATGTTCACTTCGAGTCCCACTTTGTTTCCCTCTTGGTGGAGGACTGCTAGCATTTCATTGGCGTCTGTGGCTGCCTCCATGATGAGTACTAGAACATCTGTCTGTGGCTGCCTCCATGATGAGTACTAGAACATCTGCAAAGCAAGGGTTATTTAGCAGCCTGCCATTTATGTTGATGCCAAAGGTATCCCAGTTTCCTTTTTTTTTTTTTTATCTCTTCTATGTAGTTTATTGATATCATCATCACTTTTTGATTGTGATATTTCGCTGAATAAGCTGCGACACATCCAACAAGTTAAGATATACTATTTTGAAATGTACCTACCATCTAACCATCCAACAAACACTCTTTTTTTAAGGTTCCAGAGAAATTCCATGGTACAAGTTGATAACAAGGAGGGCGGCCCCAGGATATATGGGACAATCACAAATATAGGACATCAGGAGGTGAGTCCCTTACATGCTGATAAAAAAATGTTTAGTTAAATAATATTTTGCATTGTTTTTTTGCAACATTTTGCATGTATTTTGCACATAATCTGTGTTGTCCTCATATTTTCTGTATGGTTCCAAAGCCTGAGCTATTAATGAGAAGCGCATTGAAACCTTTCACATGAGCAGCCAGAGGCGAATTCTTGCCATCCACTGGTATAGCCGGGTCTCAAATGTCGAAGTTACACGATGGATAGGTCTCAAGAGCTTAATCACCATGCTGCAGTTTGACCCTATTTGGACATGTGCCTCGCATTGCTGAGAATGTTTCTGCCCACCAAATTTTAAAGCAGGCGATCATTTCCATCATGGTCTTGGCCCCACTGCTGTCATCCTCATTGCATGCATTCTGGGACTCTGGCCAATGAGGTGGGGATTGACACTGTAGTCCCCATAGTGGTGAATTACATATGAATGCACAGACCGCCTGATCAAATGTGACCGATTGTATGTGAATGTACAGATCGCCTGATTAAAAGTGATCTGATTATATGTGAATGCACAGAACGACTGAGTATGTAATTCGATCGTCAGGACGAGTTTGTGATTGTGTGTTGAGTGTGCAGATAAAGGAGTACAGCGGCAAGAAACTGCGTACCATAGATCTTGGAGGAAATATTCAAAGCTAGTGCTTAAAACCTCCTATTGTAGTTCAATATATATATTATGATTATTTAGTTTAGATGTACTTTGCTTTTTGTTGATATTCATGTTATTATATGATATTGTTTTGTTTTACTGTCAGGATATTGTTTACTGTGATATTTACTGTGTGAAGTCGTGTTGTGGTGTAGACACATGTTGTAACTTTTTGGATAAGTAAACTACTCAGCTAAACCTAGACTCTACCACAAGCGAACCAGCGCTGACCAAGACCCTATTCCACCTCCAAGCGTTCTCAGGCTGTGTAGTTTGTCTAAGAGAATAGGGATTGCAGTGGGAAGGCAGACTGGATACCCAAAAAAGCTAGCTGAAACCGAATGTCAGGTCAAAAGGTGCAGATAATGATCTAAGAGCAGTACTCTGTCAACTATGCCAGCAGTCCGCACCAAAAAGGGTAGTGGTGCAGTGGGTTCCATCCCACTTCAACATCTAAGGCAATAAGGAGGCAGACAGATAGGCAAAAGAAGGTGCAAGACTACCACAATCAGATACTAGTATGACACACGAAGAGTCAAAACGGCTTATTAGAGCTAGATACATGACTAAATGGGAAACCGAACATACTGGATACACAAAAAACGATGCCTATTACCAGTTGAACAGAAGAGAGCAGGTCGTGGTCTTCAGACTTCGCTCTGGCCACAATAGACTTAGGTACCACCTATTCAACAAATTGAAGATAGGTGACACTGACGAATGCCCGTGTGGTACCGGGAAAATGACCGCTGAGCATCTGCTGCAAAACTGCCCGACATACGAGGATCAGAGAAAGCAGATGTGGCCATCACCAGTGGCAACACTAGACAAGCTCTATGGCAGTGTCGACAGCCTCAGGATGACAGCTGCTTTTTTCAGAAAAATTAAGGTTGATGTCTGACTGCGTACGAAGAAGAAGAAGAAAAGGTGCAGATATTGCAGCCTTGCTGTAAACTAAACGTCGCATCCTTTTCAGGACAAACTCAAAAGAAGAATGTATTGTTGTTGTTATGAATCTAGCAGCATTTTGGCTTTTGCCCTTAGGCTCAATGCCGTGAAATACCTGCTTTTGTTTGTTAGAACCATTCTTCTTCTTTGTTCATCCTGAAAAGGATATTTTGTTACATTGTGTTGTAGTTAACAGTGAGGCTGCGATAAACTGCACATTTTGGCTTGACGCTTTAGTTTTTTTTCTTTATGAACGCGTATGCTTTCTCTCTTCGATCCCGATTCTTTCAGCCAATCTGCTTGTGTGCAGTCTGTTTCCAGGGCTGCCTCTTGGAATAGGTCTAGAGTCTTGATCAACTCTGATTCGCTGACCCAGACGGAAGCAGCCAACCACGAATCACTGGCTGCTTCAGTTCATTCACTGTATCCCTATTAGAACCATCCAATATTGGTGAATGTTTTCTACCAAGAGGTAGAACAGATCTATCTTCTAGAAAATTGTCTAGGAAAATCTCAAATTGGTATCTGAAATGCTTGTCATTGTATGAACAGGAGAAGAATGAACAGTCTCTTTTCTGGAAACCCCAGGCTGAGAGAACAGTGGTAGATTAAAACACAAGGAGAAGAGAGCTTGAGACATGGATAAGGAATACATGTAGAGTGACTCGTATGGATATCACAAGACAGGAGAACAAACAGTATTTTTTGAAGACATGTGCTACTGAAGGAACTGAAAGGCATTGATGATGTAGATGATACAAAACATTGGGGATCAAGATGCTGAGCAGCGCATGAGCTGCAGCGGTCAGCGACCCATAGCTGACTGCTAGCGTCAGGGCCAGCGAACCAGAACTGCCAAGACCCTTCTACACCTCCACTCGGTGATCCTGGATAACAGGCTGCAGCAGGGCAGACTGGCTAAGGAGAAGGGATTGAAGAGGGAATGCTAACCCGGTACTTAAAAATGCTTGCTGAAGTCGGATGTGTTGTACCGAAAGGTGCAAATATTGCAGTCAAGCTGTAAACTACGACACAACGCATTCCGTTCTCTGGACTACATTCTGCAACTTAAGCCCTTTCAGGGTTTGGTAGCGGGAGATTGAGAACAAACGAAGCCAAGCCAAGCCAAGCCATACAAAACATTGACAGTCTATAACACGCATGTCAAGAAACTGAACCTTTTCCATGGGAGCTATCTCCACAGGCTGTTCAGAATTGGTTTGCAAGATAGAATGCCCAACTCTGTAGTCCTCAGCAGGACGAGACTCTCTGGCATCCATGTACTGCTGCAGAGAGCCCAGATCAGATGGACTGGGCACAGCCTACAGTAGATACAGGCCTTCTGACCCACAAGGAAATCCCTTTGAAATGTCACATTTCTAGGCTGACTAAATAACAGAACTTGCATGTGTCAACTATAATATCGTATTCGGGAAAACAAACGCAGTTTGTTTCAGGGCAGGATTCTGTGAAAGGATCACTCTCAACAGTGATTTGTTGTTTTTTGCACCATGAATTGATTATAAACCTTAGTACAATATGTGAAAAAAAAGATCCCATCACACCATGCAGCACATGGGAAATATAGTGTTAGGCGTATATTATTTTGTAACCCACAGCACTTAGTGGATGATGTGGTCAGCATCACGCCGGCCACCTTTACTTCCCACACTGAACAGGTACCCATTTAAGGCTGGGTCGACCCGGGAGCCGTTGTGATCTGAAAAAACATTTCCGCCCCAACTGGGGAATGAACCCAGGACCACTCATATGCGAAGCCAGCGCGCTAACCACTGAGCGCACAATATGAGTTCCTTTATTTAGTCATCCTATGAATATGACGTTTCAAAGAGATTTCCACGTGGGTCAGAAGGCCGGTATCTACAGTAGGCTGTGGACTGGGCATGTTGTTCGCATGCCCGATTAGCGCCTCCTTAAGCAACTGTCGTATGGCACAGGACAGGAACATGCTCAAAAGTGGAACAGAAGAAATTTTACAAAAACTCTGAAAGTCTCTTTGTAGAGTTCTCCATTGATATCACCTCTTGGGAACTGCTTGCTCTAAACTGCTCAGCCTGGCGTACTGTCATCACACATGGTGCTCACAATGCTGAGAAGAGAACCATTACTGAAGCACAGGGTTCAAGAACATGAGCTGTAGCGATTAGCAACGTAAAGCTGCCAAGACCCTTCTACGCCTCCATGTGGTGATCCTGGAGAACAGACAGCAACAGTGCAGACTGGCTAAGGAAAACGAATTGAAGAGGGAAGGCTAACCCAAAAAGGCATTCTGAAGACTGATGTGTCGGACCGAAAGGTTCAAAGCTGTAAACTACGACACAGCGCATTCTGCTCTCCGGACTACATCCTGCTACTTGCAAATCTCTTTTTAGGGCTTGGTAGCGAGAATTTGAGAATGAACGAAGAAGAAGAATAATTTACCCATCTATAACTGACTAGACAGAGATTCGGTGGTCCAGGGATTGTGAGTTTGGTTTACAATCAAAACTGGAACCAGATTCACATCACGCTGTGCTCAGTTTGACAAACTGAATATGTTGTGGATTTGTTCATGACAACCCAGCTGTAAAAACAGCGGGAATGCTGGGACAGAGACCCCAGAGTGATTGACCTGATGGTAAATAGTCTATAGACCCCAGAGTGATTGACCTGATGGTAAATAGTCTATAGACCCCAGAGTGATTGACCTGATGGTAAATAGTCTATAGACCCCAGAGTGATTGACCTGATGGTAAATAGTCTATAGACCCCAGAGTGATTGACCTGATGGTAAATAGTCTATAGACCCCAGAGTGATTGACCTGATGGTAAATAGTCTATAGACCCCAGAGTGATTGACCTGATGGTAAATAGTCTATAGACCCCAGAGTGATTGACCTGATGGTAAATAGTCTATAGACCCCAGAGTGATTGACCTGATGGTAAATAGTCTATAGACCCCAGAGTGATTGACCTGATGGTAAATAGTCTATAGACCCCAGAGTGATTGACCTGATGGTAAATAGTCTATAGACCCCAGAGTGATTGACCTGATGGTAAATAGTCTATAGACCCCAGAGTGATTGACCTGATGGTAAATAGTCTATAGACCCCAGAGTGATTGACCTGATGGTAAATAGTCTATCACAGAACTTACTACTCAACTCATACACTTGTTGGAGTGAAATGCATGCATCCATAGTACTGAACATTCATTTGCCAATTAATTTCAATAGGTTTCACCCCTTCGCTGCTAAAAAAACGGATAACAAAACCCTGCTCCTCTTTGGTGCACGTCAATAGTAGGGCTGCCATCTTTTAACTACAATTATGACGTCAATTTTTAGTCTGCACCGTGATGATGCACGCGGGACACTCTTGACATTCTTAACAACCATACTAACAAGAAACAATACAAAGGCATAGTTTTTTTTCGAATTTCTTTCCCACTTTTAAGGTTTTCATTTGAAGCCCCCTCGTATTATTATTATTATTAGATTAGATGATTTAATTATGTCAAACTTTATTAAATTATTTTTTTTAAATTTCAGATTTGGATCAAGCGAACCAGTGACAATTCCAAATTGAGAATTTATGTTTCACAATTTCACAAAGGAAAATATGTTATGAAAAAGAGAACCACATAGCAGATACAGGTGTCCGTACTTGTTGTTTATATTTTTTCTTGTATGCATCGTATGTATGTCTTACCTATGTCATTGAGAAACTCTACTCCCAAGTCACCAGTACAGACCTACGGTAACGGGATAACTGGGGAATGGTTCCTTACGTCAGCCTGTATACGACAAAGATGTATTTTTTCACCGACCCTATTCAATGTTTTTCTGGAACGTATCATGTCCGAAGCTCTGGAGGAACACGTGGGTACTGTCAGCATAGGTGGTCGTACGCTCACCAATCTCCGGTTTGCTGATGACATTACCGGGCTGGCTGGAATGGAGCTAGAACTTGCAAATCTAATCTCAAACCTTGACTATGCCGCTTAAAAGTTTTGGTATGGAAATTAGTGCAGACAAGAGTAAAATAATGCTCAACTTCCCAGAGGGCCTAACAAGTCCAATTACGATCAAATGCGAATCATTGCAAATTGTTTAATAGTTTAAATACCTGAGAGCACTGATATTCAGGCACAAACCTGCTCTGACCAAATTGAGGCTGATATGGAGGGACAAAAGCATTATCCTGAATTTCAAGTTGAGTTTAATGTATGCACTTGTTACTTCCGTGCACCTTTGGGCAAGCGAAACTTGGACACTTGACAGTGGTTTTAGAGAGAAAAATGTGTGCAATCGAGATGTCTGTGTTGAATTCTCGGCATTTTGTATCTAGACCACATCACAAATAAGCCAGTTCAGGACACCGTTAAGAAAGAGGTCAGCCAATATAAAGACCTATTGACTATGGTAAAAACATGCAAGCTCACATGGTATGGGCATGTTTCAAGATCGTCTGGGGAGACCAAGATGGTCCTGAAAGGTACTGTGCCTGGGAAGCGTAAGAGAAGGAGACAGAAAAAGAGGTGGGAAGAAATCAGAGTGGATGGGAAGGTTCATAACTACAACAGATATCCTGGCTCAAAACGGAGTAGAGTGGCGGGAACTGGTCATCTGCAGTATTGGTGCTCCAATGGCCTTTCAGGTTGCGGGACTGATGATGATGTATGTCTTGGCTGTCAGAAATGGAAAATGGCTCATAGAACTGACTTTCATTGCAGCCCATATGGGCTCAGTTCCCTTCATTCCTGAAAGTGCCGACGACAGAGCACGAACTCTGTAACTTCTAATATTTCTTCTGATTTTGTTAGGTAGACATTTACAGCTGGGTTGACAGGAAGAAACGGCCATGTCATGAAAAAATCCATGACATGCTGAGTTTGTCAAACTGAACATGGCATGATTTGAACCTGGCTCGTTGGGAGTGTAAAGCAAGCTCACAATCACTGGGCCATAGATTCTCCATCTAGTCAGTTATAGATGGGTAAATTCTTCTTCTTTGTTCACTCTCAAACTCCCGCTACCAAGCCCTTAAAAAGGCTTTGCAAGTAGCAGGATGTAGTTCGGAGAACGGAATGCGATGTATCGTAGTTTACAACTTGACTGCAATATTTGCACCTTTCAGTCCGGCACATTCGACTTCAGCAGGCATTTTTGAGTACAGGGTTAGCTTTCCCTCTTTGATCCCTTCTTCTTAGCCAGTGCCCTGTTGCATCCTGTTATCCAGGATCACGACTTGGAGGTGGAGAAAGGTCTTGGCAACCCTCGGTTGCTGGTACTGACGTTGGCAGTCATCTTTGGGTCGCTGACTACTACAGCTCTTGCACTGACCAGCTTCTTGATCCCGCTGGGTAAATGACAAACCTAATGGGTCCAACCCCCAATCTCAACACTCTCCAGTCTTAATCAATCAAAACCTTTCAGCTCCCTGTAGAGCATAAGTCTTCAACATAGACACGACAAGTCCTCATGTCCTTCCTTGAGCTCTCCTCTCCATGTGTGTCCTGGTCTGCCTCTACTTCTCTTTTTTTTTGGGAATCCATAACTGTCTTGCAATGCTATCAACTGATTTCCTCAATGTACGAGGTGTGTTCAAATGAAACAAGTGAACATACGTATACTGCGCATGATGACATCACTTCTGGTGGGAACAGCACATACCAACCGTAAAGTTTGCAAAATGTCATTATTCTCTAACTCATAGTTTCCTCAGCAGACCGTTGAAAACATGGCGGGTGTGATACGGAATCTGTCCAGAGTTGATCAGCGAGCGGGGATTCGATTTCTAACAGCTGAAGAATGTCGGCCAGTTGACATTCATCGCAAAATGTAGGATGTGTTTGGTGACAAAAGTGTGTCGAAGACAACAGTGAAGAACTGGACGATTTCTAAAGAAGGACGTGACTTAACGAAAGATCTTCTGAGACCAGGTCAGGCGCATATTGTTGCGTTAACTCATGTCCTTCTTTAAACATCTCGCTTACCCAAGTCTCGCCACAAACAGAATAAAATTATTACCTGGTACCCCAACAATCACTAGTGAACACCTGGCTGAATGGCTTAAATGCCTGCCTGCTGACATGGATGGCAGCAGATCGAATCCCCCGGTAAAACGTAATTTTGTTTGTTTGTTGGGGGTGTCCTAAACAAACATAGCCAGTACACGACGTGGCGACAGCAGTAGCGAAATGGCCTGTAGTCCTCAGCCTAAAAACCCCTTGACTACCCCGGCAATGGGAATAAAGTCATGCAACAATATTTTACTCCAACAATCACTAACATGTTATACAGTTCCACCCAACAGCTACAAAAAACTTGCAAGCTCTTCAGCTTGTTATTGACTTCACAGGAGCAAACAGCTCGACCTAGTTAACTACAACTACAAGTCTGACATACCATTATTATTATTTTTCACACATTCCTGCCCAACTTTTTCTAGCAAATGGCCGCAGATAAATTCATACAGTATATAGTGTCAAGTTTATGTTATGAGGGGTGCTCAAGTCAAACCAGGAATGTTTTTGTCAGGTCAGGTCAGGTCAGGTCATCCCGTAACCGATGAGGTCGTTGGGGCACACATGAAGACATCCTCACAACTCCACGCCATCCCTCTCTGTCAGATGCTGCTGCCTGTGACTCTTCTGGTCGGAGACTGGTCCATTCTTTTATGTTGTCCTCCCATCTCTTTTTGGGCCGGCCTCTTCGTCGTCTGCCATGCACCTTCCCGTGGAGGATTGTGTTTGCAAGACCATTTGATCTCGATATGTGACCGTACCAAGTGAGTTTCCTTCTTTTGACAGTTGCCAAAAGATCTTCGAAAGGCCCTATTGCCGTTGTAATTCTATTTCTGATTTCCTCGTTTGTAACTCGATCTTTGTACGTGACGTTTAAAAGTTTTTAATTTTTTTGTAAGGGAAAAATTTGTTTTAAGCAGTCAAAATGTCTTTTATGTTTCTATATAATCTCCTGCAACGTTTATGCACTTATCCCAGCGTTTAAGTAATGCTTGAAAAGATTCAGCGTAGAAAGATGTGTCAGTATGTCTGAACCAATCCAAGACAGCCTGTTTCACTTCGTCATCAGTACTGAAATGCTGACCTCCCAGGAATTCTTTCAGGTAGAAATCGCTTGAAGCGAGGTCTGGGCTGTAAGGCGTATGTGGCAATACCTCTCAGCTGAGTTGCTGCAGATGGCACATAGTGTATTGAGCTGTATAAGGTCGAGCAGGCTTTAACTCTTCTCTGCCAGTCAAAAGCAGAAAGCTGTCTTGGCACCCAATGTACACTAACCTTCCGAAAATGCAAATGTTCATGAATAAACCATACCCAGAGAAAGACTTGCCTCTTGTGCAATTTCGTGACAGGTTATGCGTCGATTTTCCAGGATAGGGCATTCCATAATCTGGATATTCACAGGAATGACTGATGTGGGTTGAGAGCCATCATGACCGGGATCATCACTCACGGATGTACGGCCCTCTCTAAAACGTATAGACCATTCAAATGTCTTAATTCGGCTGAGTGTCTCATCCCTGTATTGTGATTGCAGCCTTCTGTAAATTTCCACATTGTTTCATGCCTACTTTCACAAGAAACTTCATCACAACACGCTTTTCCTTGCATGCACTAACAGTGTTATCCACCATTTTTATTTATGTCACATGACTGGCCCATGGCAAGTGGGCCATCTAGCAGCAACAGAACAAAACTGCCGCTAACTAATGATAGTAGTTCCAGCACGCTATAACCAATTCAGGTAGAACTAGAACAGAAAGTCCTGGTATGACTTATAAGCCCCTTGTATATTTTGTTGTTATGATTCGTTATTCGAATTCCATCAATGACCGTCTGTGGATTATAACAACACAATATATGAATGGTTCAGAAACTTGGACCCTGCTTAATTAAACAGGACATATCAAGACTCTATACTATTCATATGCGCAACCAGCGACGCATCCTCGGTATCCAGTGGTTCGATCTCATCCGTAATGTTGAGGCCTGCAAAGACAAGTCTTTCCTCCATCTTGGACACTCTGGCCCGCCGCCACCTGTCTCTGTTTTTGGTCATGTGGTTTGACTGGACCAGGAAGTACCGGCTCACCAGATAATGTCCGAGTCTGCTATGTATAACAACGGTCTTCCACCAGCTTGGGGGGGGGGGGGGGGGGGGGGGGGGGCTCACCGTTCTACATGTCTCCGACAGATAGCAGTCTCTCCATCGGCATTGAACGAGGTTTGGCTACAAGCTTTAGCGGTTGGACATGGTAGTGGTCGATATCGACGCAGCGGGCCCTAGATGCCTAGGCGAACATTATTATTATTATTGTTAATAGATGAATCAGCAATTCACAGACTGTAGAGCTTTGAAATCAGAGGTACAAGTGGAGTAAAGGCGCACAAGGGGACGGAGCAGGAGTGTGTACAATCAACAAGCTATAGGAACCATCAGTATCTACACCTAATTGTCTTTTAATATGTGCTGTTTGGTGTGGGAAAAGTTTTCTAAATAAAGTCATGCATTGATGATAACAAAGGAAATTCTCACCCATTTCATCTGGCCTCTTCAACCAATTAACGAATATTTTGAAATCTAAATCACTGAGTAAATGTATAAAATTCAGGATTTGAGTGCATGAGCTGCAGCAGGTCAGCGACCCATAGCTGACTGCTAGCGTCAGGGCCAGCGAACCAGAGCTGACAAGACCCTTCTACACCTCCATGTGGTGATTCTGAATAACAGACTACAACAAAGCAGACTGGCTTAGGAGAAGGGATCGAAGAGCGAAGACTAACCTGGTACTAAAAAAATGCCTGCTGAAGTCGGATGTGTTGGACCGAAAGGTGCAAATATCGCAGTCAAGCTGTAAACTACGACACAACACATTCTGTTCTCTGGACTACATTCTGCTACTTAAGCCCTTTTCAGGACTTGGTAGCGGGATATTTAGAACGATTAGAACGAATGAAGTCAAGTCAAGTGAAATTCATGATATTTAACACTTATGCCATCTCAGTGCTCACATATGATTGTGAAAACTCGAAAATGACAGACGTACTTGAAAATAGGTTGAATGCTTTGAAAATAAATGCCTGAAGCGTCTATTGAGCATTGGCAGGAAAGAGTTAATGATTGAGCAGTCCAACCAAAAATATGTTTCCAATGTCATCAGGAAGAAACGTTGGGCGTACACCAGCAAGTGCTGCAGATGAACAATAGACTCCCGTTACAGGAAATTAAATGGAAACCTAGCGATAAAAGGAAACGAGGTAGACCCAGAGAGACTCTCTACACCAGCGAGGGTGCAACCATGGGACTAGGGAACATGCAAGAGCTACAGAGAGTATGGTGGACATATATAACTGGATAATTTTGAATTCTGGTTTATGGATCGTCTTTTGTTCTGAAAGAGAGATTGATGTTTTGATTGATTGCAATAGAGAAACGGGTCCACTTTGCTATATATTATTATGAATCGCTGTTTAGACTTCAATGAATGCATTGACATTTCTTTGTTACCCGATACAAATGTCAGGTCTAGAAGTTCTTGATTTGTATATAAATTGGTATGTTTCTAAAATCATTAATTTTGTCAAGGCTTTGTAAACTTTGTATGTCTGATATGTCTCAGTGATTCAATATTAAAAATGGTATGAATGAGGTATGTTTGTTTTTCTAGTACTTTGTAGCTGCCCTATTGGATACCACAGGGTGTGATTGTCACTGACCTCTTTGCCACTACTGACCAAGGATTTAAGAAGTGGGGGGAGTTTGTTGCTGCCCTTAAAGACACCATTAGTCATGATGGTCATTGACTACTCTACCAGTCACTGACCAAGGATCCATGAAGTCGAGGAAGTTTGTTGCTGCCCATAAAGACACCATGAGGCATGATGGTCACTGATCACTCTAGCAACTACTGGCCACTCTACCAGCCACTGACCACTCTACCAGCCACTGACCACTCTAGCAGCCACTGACCACTCTAGCAGCCACTGACCACTCTAGCAGCCACTGACCACTCTACCAGCCACTGACCACTCTAGCAGCCACTGACCACTCTACTGACCACTCTACCAGCCACTGACCACTCTAGCAGCCACTGACCACTCTACCAGCCACTGACCACTCTACCAGCCACTGACCACTCTAGCAGCCACTGACCACTCTACCAGCCACTGACCACTCTACCAGCCACTGACCACTCTACTGACCACTCTACCAGCCACTGACCACTCTAGCAGCCACTGAACACTCTAATGACCACTCTACCAGCCACTGACCACTCTACCAGCCACTGACCACTCTAGCAGCCACTGACCACTCTACTGACCACTCTACCAGCCACTGACCACTCTAGCAGCCACTGACCACTCTACCAGCCACTGACCACTCTAGCAGCCATTGACCACTCTAGCAGCCACTGACCACTCTACCAGCCACTGACCACTCTAGCAGCTACTGACCACTCTACCAGCCACTGACCACTCTAGCAGCCACTGACCACTCTACTGACCACTCTACCAGCCACTGACCACTCTAGCAGCCACTGACCACTCTACTGACCACTCTACCAGCCACTGACCACTCTACCAGCCACTGACCACTCTACTGACCACTCTACCAGCCACTGACCACTCTAGCAGCCACTGACCACTCTACCAGCCACTGACCACTCTACCAGCCACTGACCACTCTAGCAGCCACTGACCACTCTACCAGCCACTGACCACTCTAGCAGCCACTGACCACTCTACTGACCACTCTACCAGCCACTGACCACTCTAGCAGCCACTGACCACTCTAATGACCACTCTACCAGCCACTGACCACTCTACCAGCCACTGACCACTCTACCAGCCACTGACCACTCTACCAGCCACTGACCACTCTAGCAGCCACTGACCACTCTACTGACCACTCTACCAGCCACTGACCACTCTAGCAGCCACTGACCACTCTACTGACCACTCTACCAGCCACTGACCACTCTAGCAGCCATTGACCACTCTAGCAGCCACTGACCACTCTACCAGCCACTGACCACTCTAGCAGCTACTGACCACTCTAGCAGCCACTGACCACTCTAGCAGCCACTGACCACTCTACCAGCCACTGACCACTCTAGCAGCCACTGACCACTCTACCAGCCACTGACCACTCTACCAGCCACTGACCACTCTACCAGCCACTGACCACTCTACCAGCCACTGACCACTCTACCAGCCACTGACCACTCTACCAGCCACTGACCAAGTAGGATCTCAGAAGAAGTAGATACTCTTGTGCTTCATGATTCTTCATTTACAGCGAAGCTGCGATACCTCCTCCTTTTGGATGCAACACATTCAATTTCAGCATGGCATTTCTGAGACTGGGGTTTGCTTTCCCTCTTCAATCCCTAATCTCTTAGCCATGCTGCATGGTTGCAGACTGTTTTCAGGGCTGCCACATTGAGGTGGAATAGGGATTTGGTCAGTTATAGACCACTTACCCTTATCCAAGCAGCCAGCTTTAAGTTGCTGGCTGCTGTTGACTCATTCACTGCTACATCTTCTGCCCGTTATCATGGTTTACTAGGTGTCCTAAAAAACACAGGTGGAAACACAGGTGAGTATTCACAATAAATGGTTTATTGATATTAAATTACAATACAAGATTATACAAATAAGTCCCGCTTTACAATTGTTTCAAATTACCGTCCTTTTAAAATAATAATGAAGAAAATATAATTACAAAAATATAAAAATACATTTTCACAGCTTGGCCCAAATACAAACAGACTGTGAAACTCCATGTGGGACTGTCCCAGACAGGGGACATTCCTCTTCCGATCAAAGAGCTTTTGCTAACGTATTGAAGTCCTACTTTGATATGTTATAAGATGAAGGTCAGGTCAGGTCATCCCGTAACCGGTGAGGTCGTTAGGGCACACATGAAGACATCCTCACAACACCATGCCACCCTTCTCTGTCAGTGTCAGCTGCCTGTGCCTCTTCTGGTCGGAGATTAGTCCATTCTTTTATGTTGTCCTCCCATCTCTTTTTGGGACGGCCTCGTCGTCTGCCATGCACCTTTCCGTGCAGGATCGTATTTACAAGACCATTGGTCTCGATATGTAACCGTACCAAGCGAGTTTCCTTCTTTTGACAGTTGCCAAGAGGTCTTCAAAAGGCCCTATTGCTGTTGTAATTCTATCTCGTATTTCCTCATTTGTAACTCAATCTTTGTATGTGACGTTTAAAAGTCTTTGGAAACATCTCATCTCCAAGGCCTGTATCCTTAATTGAAGTTCAGCTGTAACTGTCCATGTCTCACAAGCATAGAGGAATATTGACAGGACCAGTGTACGCATTAATCTGATTTTCGTGCATAGTGCTAACCGTTTATCTTGCCAGATTTTGTGAAGCCATGCAAGCGCCGCTATTGTCTGTGCTATACATCCTCATGGTTGTCCATAGCGCCTTCTTAAAATCAACAAACACATGATACAGTTTTTGCTGCTGTTCTATCTAGATATTTCTCGCTTAGCAGCCTTAAATTAAATATCTGTTCTGTGGTGCTTCCAAGATGAAGACTCGTCAGATATTATTGCTGTAGGTTTTAATTATGGCCGGAGAATCTGCAGAACAAGTTGACCCACACTGGGAACATCCCATTAAAAGAGCCCCATAATGTCGATGAAATCAATAAAAGTGGACATATTGTGGTGTTAGTATGCACTACAAAGATTGCTCGTCAAAGTTCTATGTTAAACTTTTATTTTATTATTTTGTCACTCTTCTTTTACCCTGGGATATAATGATCGCTGTAGTAGTGAGCAACACGTAGATGAAGTCAAACATAACACAACCACTTGGAGGACCCCGGGCCACCATCATCAGTACACTCATGATGTGAAGAAAGCTGCTGCAACCCACCACTTAACACCATTTTCAGCGCACAAAAGTTAAACTTACTCAATGTGGGCATTCAACAACAACCCTGGGGTATGGAGGTTTGCCAGAGAGAACACTAGACCATTTTATGTTATCACATACCCTGGAGTAAGGAGGTTTGCCAGAGAGAACACCAGACTGTTCTATGTTGTCATCACATACCCTGGAGTAAGGAGGTTTGCCAGAGAAAACACCAGACTGTCTTATGTTGACATCACATACCCTGGAGTAAGGAGGTTTGCCAGAGAAAACACCAGACTGTCTTATGTTGTCACATACCCTGGAGTAAGGAGGTTTGCCAGAGAAAACACCAGACTGTCTTATGTTGTCATCACATACCCTGGAGTAAGGAGGTTTGCCAGAGAAAACACCAGACTGTCTTATGTTGTCATCACATACCCTGGAGTAAGGAGGTTTGCCAGAGAAAACACCAGACTGTCTTATGTTGTCATCACATACCCTGGAGTAAGGAGGTTTGCCAATGAAAACACCAGACTGTCTTATGTTGTCATCACATACCCTGGAGTAAGGAGGTTTGCCAGAGAAAACACCAGACTGTCTTATGTTGTCATCACATACCCTGGAGTAAGGAGGTTTGCCAGAGAAAACACCAGACTGTCTTATGTTGTCATCACATACCCTGGAGTAAGGAGGTTTGCCAGAGAAAACACCAGACTGTCTTATGTTGTCATCACATACCCTGGAGTAAGGAGGTTTGCCAGAGAAAACACCAGACTGTCTTATGTTGTCATCACATACCCTGGAGTAAGGACGTTTGCCAGAGAAAACACCAGACTGTCTTATGTTGTCACATACCCTGGAGTAAGGAGGTTTGCCAGAGAAACACCAGACTGTCTTATGTTGTCACATACCCTGGAGTAAGGAGGTTTGCCAGAGAAAACACCAGACTGTCTTATGTTGTCATCACATACCCTGGAGTAAGGAGGTTTGCCAGAGAAAACACCAGACTGTCTTATGTTGTCATCACATACCCTGGAGTAAAGAGGTTTGCCAGAGAAAACACCAGACTGTCTTATGTTGTCACATACCCTGGAGTAAGGAGGTTTGCCAGAGAAAACACCAGACTGTCTTATGTTGTCATCACATACCCTGGAGTAAGGAGGTTTGCCAGGGAAAACACCAGACTGTCTTATGTTGTCATCACATACCCTGGAGTAAGGAGGTTTGCCAGAGAAAACACCAGACTGTCTTATGTTGTCATCACATACCCTGGAGTAAGGAGGTTTGCCAGAGAAAACACCAGACTGTCTTATGTTGTCATCACATACCCTGGAGTAAGGAGGTTTGCCAGAGAAAACACCAGACTGTCTTATGTTGTCATCACATACCCTGGAGTAAGGAGGTTTGCCAGAGAAAACACCAGACTGTCTTATGTTGTCACATACCCTGGAGTAAGGAGGTTTGCCAGAGAAAACACCAGACTGTCTTATGTTGTCATCACATACCCTGGAGTAAGGAGGTTTGCCAGAGAAAACACCAGACTGTCTTATGTTGTCATCACATACCCTGGAGTAAGGAGGTTTGCCAGAGAAAACACCAGACTGTCTTATGTTGTCATCACATACCCTGGAGTAAGGAGGTTTGCCAGAGAAAACACCAGACTGTCTTATGTTGTCATCACATACCCTGGAGTAGGGGAGGTTTGCCAGGGAAAACACCAGACTGTCTTATGTTGTCATCACATACCCTGGAGTAAGGAGGTTTGCCAGAGAAAACACCAGACTGTCTTATGTTGTCATCACATACCCTGGAGTAAGGAGGTTTGCCAGAGAAAACACCAGACTGTCTTATGTTGTCATCACATACCCTGGAGTAAGGAGGTTTGCCAGAGAAAACACCAGACTGTCTTATGTTGTCACATACCCTGGAGTAAGGAGGTTTGCCAGAGAAAACACCAGACTGTCTTATGTTGTCATCACATACCCTGGAGTAAGGAGGTTTGCCAGAGAAAACACCAGACTGTTTTATGTTGTCATCACATACCCTGGAGTAAGGAGGTTTGCCAGAGAAAACACCAGACTGTCTTATGTTGTCATCACATACCCTGGAGTAAGGAGGTTTGCCAGAGAAAACACCAGACTGTCTTATGTTGTCATCACATACCCTGGAGTAGGGGAGGTTTGCCAGGGAAAACACCAGACTGTCTTATGTTGTCATCACATACCCTGGAGTAAGGAGGTTTGCCAGAGAAAACACCAGACTGTCTTATGTTGTCATCACATACCCTGGAGTAAGGAGGTTTGCCAGAGAAAACACCAGACTGTCTTATGTTGTCATCACATACCCTGGAGTAAGGAGGTTTGCCAGAGAAAACACCAGACTGTCTTATGTTGTCACATACCCTGGAGTAAGAAGGTTTGCCAGAGAAAACACCAGACTGTCTTATGTTGTCATCCTCATGGCCTGGTTCCTGTCTAGTTCTTAGACTCTTATGTTGTCATCCTAGCAGACTTTGGGTCATCCTAGAGGTCTTAAAATTCTGGCTTTTAGTTTCCTATGATTTTTGTGGGCTTCAAGATCCTGATGTATTGTCTAAACCTCTACACCTCACGGTAGAAGAGGAGCGACTAAGTAAGTAAGTAAGATGTATTGTCTAATTGAGGACCTGGTCACTTCTTGTTACTTGAACCACATGTCTTATGTACCTCTAGGAGAAAAATGGCCATGGCAACGTAGAGATTAAATAAAATTAGAAAAATGTGGCAGATCATGACAAAAACAACAGTTCTGAGAACGTGTATCTTCCCTGTGGAAACGTACGGTCATGTAACATGGACCATCACACAAACACTAAAGAGAATTGAATCTTTCCAGCTAAAAGATTACAGGAAAATACGAAGGATAACAAAGAAGAATAACATTAGACCAAGGTTAGGGCTTTTGTATTTGTGCCAAACCAAGATCTCTTTACATCATACCTGACTGGTTACAGTGTTATTATTCTTTGCTTTTCTTTAGAGCCCTTGTAACACATGAGGGAGATAGAAGATCGAATATAAATATTACAAATAGGGTCCCCTAGATTGCTAAGTTTGAGAACCGCTGCTCTATACGGTATATGTGACCTGTCATAAAATAACCATAGAAAAGTATTCATAAACAAAAAGGTGTGATGACCATCAATTAACATATCTTTTTGTTTTAAACAAACAAATTTTTAAAACTTGGTATATCAGAAAATGTACATTTATTTAAAACAAAAATAAATAAAACTTGGCGCACTAAATCATATACATTTCTGTTTTAAAATTTAAAAAAATTAATTAAAACTTGCCATACTAAATAATATACATTTCTGTTTTCCCCCAAAATATATATATCTTGCACCAAATAATATACATTTCTGTTTAAAATAAATAAAACTTGGCACAGTAAATAATATACATTTCTGTTTAAAAATAATATTCAAAGATAAAAAAAACATATATGTTGGTGCACAAAAATACACACATTCTTGTTTAAAAAAATTAAAATTAAACTTGACGCACCAAATAATATATGAGGCGTGTTCAAATAACACCGGACCTAACTGCACCAAGTGAACATGCGTATGATGCACATGATGATGTCACTTCTGATGTAAACAACACATACCAACTGACAAGTTTGCAAAATTTCATTATCCTCCTACTCTGTATAACCAATTGAAAGCACATCAATTCTATAGAATAAAGTCCTTTATATCCTCTGGTGAAGGAGTTGTGAATTATAATCCGAACAGGAACCAGCAAACATCATAAAATTCAAACACTGTAGCCAGCCGAGAGCGTAGCCATTCAGGCACAACCATCTTACAGGGTACATGCTTGAGTAATAAAGCAGATGAGATTGAAGGTTTTGCTGACAACTATGACATGAAAACTTTTACCGCACACTCAAAGCAGTCTATTGTCCAACATCAAGAAAATCATCCACTGCCCATTCTTCATGATGATGGAAAAAACAGTAATTTTTGACAAAGAAAATGTTCTCCAACGCTGCGTCAAACATTTTCAGTCTACACAGCTGAGGGACACGTTAGCTCAGTTCATAGCGAGCAATTTGCTATTTTCTGTGGTAACAGCGTGCCTCAGTTTGAATCATGTCCTGAGACTAAAAAAATCTGGGTCCTGGTTTTAATCGGGGACCGCTTCTCCAGTCAATCCAGCTGGGTACCTGACGCATGAGTTAGGGGAAGTAAAAACAGCAAGGAAGGGCACTTGCCACCCCATTCTCACAGGTTGCGGCTTAGTACAATGGAGTCTTCAAAAACTCTATTTCCAACCAGTGGTTAATTTTTCTGAATGTTTACTTAAATTTTACAGCTGCAAATGGCTACCTGACCTGTTAGGGAAAGAAAAGCAATAATAAAGGGAATTGGTCATTTCACCTTTTTTTTTAAAAGTTGAGATTTGGTACAAATAGGTTTCTAACATTCCATCCTCGACAGCATTGTCTGCTACGTAACCATATTTTACTGTTAATTTTAAGTTAATAAAAAATACATACACCATTCACTTTTTTCTAAATGTTTTAAAAAATGGTAGACAAAGACGTTGGTATGTTAGCAAAACAAATAATATTTTGGTTGTTAGGTAGTGGGTTCAGAGAATAAAAAGAAAACCTCCAACACTCCCCCAAAATAATAGCAGATGTGTATTTTTTAATATTGTACAAACAAATTCTGATGATTGTAGGGCCGTTCACTGGCAGAAATGACAGATATGGCCAAACCCCACATGTTAACATGTACGTAACACAAAGTTAATCACACTTGGTAACAAAATTAAGCAAACCTGATGCAGGAAATATACATTCTGTTTAAGCACAAAAAGTTTTCAAAATTGGCATAGGAAATATACATTCTGTTTAGCCTACTAGTCCTATTTGGCTTGGCTTCGTTCGTTCTCAATCTCCCACTACCAAACCCTGAAAGGGCTTAAGTAGCAGAATGTAGTCCAGAGAACGGAATGCGTTGTCGTAGTTTACAGCTTGACTGCGATATTTGCACCTTTTGGTCCAACACATCCGACTTCAGCAAGCATTTTTTTAGTACTGGGTTAGCATTCCCTCTTTGATCCCTTCTCCTTAGCCAGTCTGCCCTGCTGCAGCCTGTTATCCAGGATCACCGCGCGGAGATGTAGAAGGGTCTTGGCAGCTCTGGTTCGCTGGCCCCGACGCTAGCAATCAGCTATGGGTCGCTGACCGCTGCAGCTCATGTGCTGCTTAGCATGTACTGCACAACCCAGTCCTATTTGACCAAAATCGACTGCCCACAAACCATCAATTTCTGCCTGATAGTTAACACATGTATTATGTTCTGTCATTAAGTTTGTGGAATTTCAGGTTTTGAAGCAGCTGGGATCAAGATGCTGAGCAGTGCATGAGCTACAGCGACCCAAAGCTGATTGCTAACGTCAGGGCCAGTGAACCAGAGCTGCCAAGACCTTTCTACACCTCCATGCAGTGATCTTGGCTATCAGGCTGCTGAAGTCGGATGTGTTGGGCCAAAAGGTGCAAATATCGCAGTCAAGCTGTAAACTAAGACACAGCGCATTCCGCTCTCTGAACTACATTCTGTTACTAGCAAAGAAACGAAGACAAGCCATTTTAGTCTATAAAGAGTTAAGACACTTCTAATCAATTAGACCGGACTGTAAAGGTTTACACCTGCATCTGAGCATTTGCAGTTTCGTAGCAATGGTTTTGGATGATGAGGTTGCTAGCCCCCAAGTACAACCCTCTTTAATTGTTTTACAACAAGCTTGTGGGAAAAAATTATAAGAATATTACATAAAAATGTACACAAACCAAATAAATGCAAAATAAATGCTAAATTCTCCATCTATATCCATTGCAGAATGGTATACTGTTAATGAGATTTCTAGTTGATTGCTTCTGCTGTCTACCAAAGAGGTTGTGAACAGACAGAAACTAAACACCACATGATCAACCCTTAAAGTCTGCAAGCAAGGGGTTGTCGAACCTTTGAATGGGAGCTACAACATTATGGATGTTTCTTTATTGTGCCTATATGGGGGGGAAAGAGAGGGGAGGAAGACTAACGTCTGGTCAGGCAAAATATACTGATCAGACATGTTAGTCAGGGTCAGATAAAACATACTGGCCAAGACCCTGACCTTGGCTTCCTAGTAGCATTCCCTGGAAACAGGCTGTTTTCATGGTAGCCTGGCTAATGGGGTGAGGGATCGGCGTGATCCCCATAGTAGTGAGCGACATACAGATGAAGCCAAGCATAGCACAACCGCCTGCAGGAGCCCGGTCCACCTTCTTCAGCACGCTCGAGATGTGAGGAAAGCTATTGCAACCTGCCACTTAACGTCCTTTTCATGGTGCACAAAAGAGTTACCTACTCATTGTGGGCATTCGCAAACAACATATTGGGTCGGAGACCCTGTGGCTTAGGGGTTGTACACTTGGTTTGTAATTGCAACAGGTTTTACACTTCCCTTAGTCAACTCTGCTGTTAATTGGCACCTCACACCAGATACATAGCCAAATGGGAAACAGAACATACTGGCTACACAAAAAATGATGCCTACTACCAGCTGAACAGAAGAGAGCAGGTCATGGTCTTCAGACTCTGCACAGGCCACAACAGACTGAGGTACCATCTATTCAATAAACTGAAGATAGGTGGCACTGACGAATGCACCTGTGGTACAGGGAAAATGACCGCTGAACATCTGCTGCAAAATTGCCCAACATACGAGGACCAGAGAAAGCACACGTGGCCATCACCAGTGGCAACACTAGACAAGCTCTATGGCAGTGTTGACAGCCTCAGGATGACAGCTGCTTTCTTCTAACAAATCGTCTGACAGCGTACGAAGAAGAAGAATTGGCACCTCACTAGTTTATCCACTGGAAAATTCTGTTTAAAATACTTGGTTGAAGCATAAAAAGTAAGTAGCATGTCCATTACAGAACGTTGCTTCTTACCGCCGACCTATTTGGCTGTTATAAATTTCTTGGCAAGTATGCGGTACGGTAATTTGTTTTAGGCACTAATTATTAATGCAGAAATAATAAACAAAACAAATCAATGCCAGCGATTTGTATTACTTATAGATGGGATGTCAGTTCTGCAAGTCCTCAAAAATGATAAACTGCCAGAGATTAAAAGATCCTTAGACAAACTAAAGGGCAAGAGAAGGGTAGTGTCACAGTGGATACCATCACACTGTGGAATACCAGAAAATGAGACAGTAGACAGGTTGGCAAAGGAGGGAGCATCATTACAACAAAAATAACAAACAATCACCTTACAACAACAGAAAACCGTTATCCAAGCCATTAGGGATCAAGACGCAGAGCATCGCATGAGCTGCAGCGACCCATAGCTGACTGCTAGTGTCAGGGCCAGCGAACCAGAGCTGCCAAGACCCTTCTACACCTCCATGCGGTGATCCTGGATAACAGGCTGCAACAGAGCAGACTGGCTAAGGAGAAGGGATCAAAGAGGGAATGCTAACCCGGTACTCAAAAAATGTTTGCTGAAGTTGAATGTGTTGGACCGAAAGGTGCACATATTGAGAACGAACAGCTGCGATATTTACAACTTTTGGTCCAACACATTTGACCGGGTTAGCATTTCCTCTTCAATCCCCTTCTGCTTAGCCAGCCTGCTCTGTTGCAGCCCGTTATCCAGGATCACCGTGTGGAGGTGTAGAAGGGTCTTGGTAGCTCTGGTTCACTGGCCCTGACGCTAGCAGTCAGCTATTGGCCACTGACTGCTACAACTCATGAACTGCTCGGTGTCTTGATTCCACCTCTAATACCCTGAAATGAAACAAAATTTAGTAGATATATTTGCTTCAGAAATTGATACTCTTAAATGAACCACTGCCCCTCAGAGTATCGATTTCTGAAGCAAATATATCTACTAGATTCCGTTTCAGAGTATATAGGTATGCACAAAATACACCAACCTCAGATTTCATTTGAGTATAGATTTTAAGAGCACAAATACAAATATCAAATTGAATATCAGACTATACATTTTGTAAACTAACACATTTACTTTACATCTCATTTCAAGGTATAGATTTGCAGAATAACTGAATTCAACTTAGATTTCCTGTATTGAACTGATCATTTGAACAGCCTCAGATTTCATCTTAGAGTGTAGATCTCTGAAGCAAATACACCGACTAGATTTCGTTGCAGAGAAGAGTGGTTTAGAACAAATACACCAGCTTCAGATTTCATTTCTGAGTATAGATTTCTGAAGCAAATATATCAAAATGAGATTTAATATCAGTCTACCTTCTTTTAAGGGGAGGAAGGCTAATGTCTGGTAAGGTAAAATATACTGATCAGACATGTTAGTCAGGGTCAGGTAAAATATACTGATCAGACATGTTAGTCAGGGTCAGGTAAAATATACTGATCAGACATGTTAGTCAGGGTCAGGTAAAATATACTGATCAGACATGTTAGTCAGGGTCAGGTAAAATATACTGATCAGACATGTTAGTCAGGGTTCAGGCAAAATATACTGATCAGACATGTTAGTCAGGGTCAGGTAAAACATACTGGTCAAGCCCCTCACCTCGGCTTTCTAGTAGCCCTCCCTGGAAATGGGCTGTTTTCATGGCAGTCTGGCTAACGAGGTGAGGGATCGACATGATTCCTGTAGTAGTGAGTGACAAGCAGATGAAGCCAAGCATAGCACAACCGCATGGAGGACCCCGGTCCATCTTTATCAGGGTCAGGCAAAACATACTGGCCAAGACCCTGACCTCGGCTTCCATGTAGGCCTCCCTGAAAACGGGCTGTTTTCATGGCAGCTGGCTAACGATGTGAGAAAGTCTACTGCTTTTGTGCAACTTGACATTCTTTTCAGGTTGCACAAAAGAGTAACCTACTCGTTGAGGGCATTCGCAAACAACAACAACACTCTTTACAGTCATTACTGCAACCTCAGATTTCATTTGAGTATAGATTTCAAGAACACATATACAAATATAAAATTGAATATCAGACTATACATTTTGTAAACTAACACATTCACTTTACATCTCATTTCAAGGTATAGATTTACAGAATAATTGAATTCAACTTAGATTTTAAAGAACTGTATTGGTCCGATCATTTGAATAGGCTCAGATTTCATTTTAGAGTGTAGATCTCTGAAGCAAATGCACCAGCTAGATTTCATTGCAGGAAGAGTGGTTTGAAACACACCAGCTTCAGATTTCATTTCTAAGTATAGATTTCTGAAGCAAATATATAAACTAGAATTAGAGTATAAATGTTTGGAACACATACACCAACCGTAGACATAATTTCAAAGTAAATTTTGCTGAGTAGATGCTGAGCAGCGCATAAGCTGCAGTGGTCAGTGACCTATAGCTGACTGCTAGCTAGCATCAAGGCCAGCGAGCCAGAGCTGCCAAGACCCTTCTATACCTCCACGCGCCGATCCTGGATAACAGGCTGCAACAGAGCAGACTGGCTAAGGAGAAGGGATCGAAGAGGGAATGCTAACCTGGTACTAAAAAAAATTCTTGCTGAAGTCGGATGCGTTGGACCAAAAGGTGCAAATATCGCAGTCAAACTGTAAACTATGACACAATGCATCCGTTCTTTGGACTACGTTCTGCTACTTAGGCCCGCGTCAGAGTTTGGTAGTGGGAGATTGAGAACAAACGAAGCCAAGCCATAGTAGATTTATGAAGAAAATACACCAAATAAATATAGTTGCAGCAAAGAGAAGTTTGAATAAATACTTCTTCCTCTTCTTTTGTCCTACTGCTCGTACCATTAGGCATCGCAGAGGGACAGGATGCGCAGGTTTCTTGTTATCGCCAAGTGGGAGGCTTGCGCTGTCATTAGATGTAACTTCCTGAAGGTGTTGGAAAACAAATTCGCCAGCCTCATATTTAATTTCAAAGTGTAGATTTTTGAAGCAAATATATCAACTTGATTTTGTTTCTTCATTTCAGAGTACAGAGGTTTTCGAGCAAATACACCTACCTCGGATTTCATTTCAGAGTGTAGATTTCAGAAGCAACTATATCAAAATCAGATTTCATTTCAGACAGCGCATTAGTTTCTGATTTAATTTCAGAGTACATGTATACAAATATTAAATAGAATATCAGAGTATACATATTTTAAACGTAACACATTCACTTCATATTTCATTTCTGTGAATAGATTTGCAGAATAATTACATTCAACTTAGATTTAAGAGTAATGTATTGTCCCTAATATACTGTAAGCCGCAGGAAGTAAACATTGCAAAATAAAGAAGGTACTACTGATAGCCTTCTGCTACCTGGCAGCAGGCATAACAACCTGCCTGTTTAAATACCAGGATTCCAAGTATAGTGTGATGTGTTTTTCCTACAAATGTTTTCTGAAAACGATATTTTAATTGTATGTGTAGCATAACATGTTTCACTATCGCACAGCACCCCCAAACAAGCAATGCTATTTAAATACAACGTGGGGACGGAGCGGTCTAGTGACACGGCTCACAACCAGAATGTGCTGGGTTCGATCCCCATCACAGCACTGGCCATTACCCCGGGGAAGCAAACCAATAGAAAATGCAGGAGGAAGCAGACCCTTACATAAAATGCATGCTGAAGTCTGATGCACTGGGCCGACAGGCGCAAAATAAAAACCACAGTGCAATGCACACCGCCTTGGGGATTAGAGAAATAAAGCAAACACCAAAAAAAATTTAAAAAAATAAAAAACAAATGCTGACCACAAAAAAAGGTGGATAAAAAAAAAAGATCTAAGGCGGTGAATGCCACTGTGCATGAGACATCCAGTAGGGCCTTTTCTAGAGATCTCTTTTTCCTGATGGTCAAAGGCAAAACAGGATAAGCGAAAAGAAGAAGTTGATTAAATATGAGATTATACATTTTTGTAGTCAAGGAATGAACCTCAGATTTAATTTCAGAATATAAATAGTTTCTGAGCAGACTTATCAACTTCAGATTTCAATACAACAGATTTTTAAAAACCAAATATAGCTACATTAGATTTAATATGAGATTATACATTTTTTTAAGGAAAGAAATAAATCTCAGATTTTTTAGTTTCTGAACAGACTTATCAACTTCAAATTTCAATACAACAGATTTTTTTCAGCAAATCTAGCAACATTAGATTTAATATCAAGTTATACATTTTTAAAATAAATTCAGACTTCACTCCAGAGTAGAGATATTTGGAGCAAGTACAACAAACTCAAATATCGTTTCAGAGAATAGATTTCTGAAGAAACTACAATTTCACAGCTTTGCATTTACCTCATATTTCACCCCAGGGTATAATCTTTTGGAGGAAATTACCGCAGTTTTATATTTCAATACTAGGAAAATATTTCAGAACACAAATACCAGCCTTTAGTTTTCAATAACAATAAAGGCTTGAAGAAGCAACAGTGAATGAGCTGACAAGACCCTGTTGTCTACTGGTCCAAGGTAGCTTGGGACGATAGAGTGAGGTTGATGATCATTCTTTTTTTCTCCCCCACTATAATCCAAATACAGAGCAAGTAACACTATCAAGACAAAATAACATGATGATGATGTTGCCATTACTGCTTGCGATGGACAACTAACTTTCTTCTACTTCTTCTTTCGTTCGCTTTACAATATTGTCTATATCTGCAATATTGTTTCTTGTATAAACTTCACTGTCTTTTGTAGTTCACATACAGGTCCATAAAGTTTCTCTTCCAGTGTTGTCTCTTGTATAAACTTCACTGTCTTTTGTAGTTCACATACAGGTCCATAAAGTTTCTCTTCCAGTGTTGTTTCTATGGGCCAGTGAGATTTTGTATCATATTCGGGGCAGTTTTGTAGTATGTGCTCTGCTGTCTGGGGTGCCTGTCCACATGTACACATGGCTGAGTTGCCAATCTTCATTTTTGTGTACATGTGGCTGCGGAGTCGGTTGTTTCCTGTTCTAAGGCGGAACACAACAGTTTGCTCTTGTCTGTTCATGTTATGGTAATCGTCTGGTGTTACTGTTGGTGGCTTTCTGATTGATTTGATCATCCTTATCTTCTGTTGGTATGTAACTGGCACATCTGGTTGCTCGTCTGCAGCACCCTCCTTTGACAGTCGATCTGCTCTCTCGTTTCCTGGTACTCCACAATGAGAAGGTATCCACTGCATGACAATCTTGCGCTGGTTGCTCAGTTCAGACAGTAGAGCCTGTAGATCTGGCAGTTTCTCAAGTTTAAGTGCTTGGAGTGCTGATTGTGCATCTGTCAGAAATACTAAAGGTTGTGAACTGACATTGGTGTTCAACAGTTTCTCAGTTGCCACCTTAATTGCCTGTATTTCTGCATCATATGTATGACAGAATTTCCCAGTTGGTACTTTGACTGTATCCCTAATGTTGTTTGGGTATTCTATGTACACTCCCGCTCCGCCATTCTTTACTTTAACCTTTAGCGCACCCTTGTAACACCCTAGCGGACCAACTTAGTCTACAAAAACGGCATTTTGCCGGTTAAAGTATCGTATGTTAGATTACAAATGGCTTTTGAACAGTTTTAATTTTGTATACGCCGTTTGGAGCAAGCCGACTTTTTACGAAAGGTGAAGTAGGTTGTCGGGAAAGATCTTTATCGAGTAGATCTGTTTATTTTGTTTGTTTAGATGAAAGAACTACGTTTAAATTTGAAACTAACAGTTGTGTCGATATTGTAAACACAGTATCGATACATTGTTGTGGTTTCCTAGGCCTAGCGGGTCGAGTCTCAATTTTTTTCAAGATTTTCATAAATTTTCAACTTCATCTTTTTGTATCTCAGAAACTAACAAACACACAACAAAAACAATAACACACACATGTTCGTTATTCAATTGTGTCTCTACACACAAGAAAATCATGTTTATTGACATACAAACAGAAAAGTTACAAATTTTAAAAGTCGACTACCATAGCGAGAAATTAAGTTAATTAATTAGATCAAATTTTCGTCATAAATTGTGTGGTGTGCTGAAGGTTAATTACTAACTTTAATTCTGCCTCCAAGAATGGCCCTGGAAACAGGGTACACTAGTACATTCTGGCTAAGAGAATAGGCATCACAGAGGAAAGGCAAACTCAATACTTAATAAAGCTAGCTGAAATCAGACGTGTCAGGTTGAATGTAGAAGATATTGCAAACTTGTTGTAAACCACGACACAATATTCTTTTCAGGACAAATGCCAAAGAAGACGAAAGTAACAATAAATCACGATCAAATATACTATATTTCAGCACTAATGTATATATTTTATGTGAAAAATTGTTCATGGTATATTCACCCATTACAAACCAGAGTCTGAAAACACCTACCAAATAGCACTTTATTTTAACTTGTTAGGGAAGGAAATCTCACATCGTAAAAACCTTTTTTGCTTGATTGGCTCCATAAATATTGTCCTGATCTGACTAATGATTGATGATTTGTGTACAAAAATTCACTTTTTTTCAATTCTAAGATTTTACAAATTTAGTTTATTCTGGAAGTGCTGCACTTGAGCTTTGTTGTTGAGAAAGATATCGTGCGTGTGTATTCTGTTAAGATATGTGTGGTGACATTTCTTTTTAAAAAACATTTGAATGTTCAACTATATTTGCCTGCAGGAAAATGTGAATATTAAGATAATTTTATTTAATTTAATAAGGTGGAAACTTTAATAACCTTTTCCTGCATAGATTATCTTCAATAGAAAGTCATCGTTTTGTTCCGGTATGGATATATAGCTGAATTACTGAGCTGTGGTTCATTTAGAGCAGCATAGATGGCGCCTAACAGGCTGCGAGTCTACTTTGCTCTAGTGTTTGAGTCTATTAACCCTACCAGACCGCTGTACCCATTTTTAGGTAATTTCCTTAACTGCCGCTAAACCGCTGTACCTAATTTTCGGTACTTTGGGTAGTACGTCATAAAATGCGCCAGAATCTAAAAATAACCAACCAATCGTGGTCAATCCTCGTGATTAGTCATTGCAAATGGCTGCCCCCATGTTTGAATTGATTTTGTGGGGTTTAACGTGAACAAATTCTGAAAATTGACAATGAAACGAACGGCTGATGAACCAAGCACTTCAACAGGAAAGCAAAGTAAGTCTAGGCTTATGACAGTCCAACAGGTGATCAATAATTTGGTTGATTCAGACTCTGTTCAAGTGAAACAGACAGTGAGAGCTCGAGTGATGAGATGAAGGCTTTTCTTGGACTGAGGATCTATATGGAATACTCATGTATAAGGCCCAATTATCAGGATTATTGGACAAATGAGGGCTCTTTGTTGTGTTTACTCCCGGATTTCAAAATGTTTTATGACTCGAGACAGATTCTTTGCCTTTTGCTGGGTGGATTGGCACACAAAGGTGGAATATTGATGCTAGATGAAAGGTAAACCTATTTTCTACAATGTCTCCAAGTTACATCTTATTCTAACCACTTGTTTGCATGTAACTAACATTTTTCTATATCATGTTGGTTTTTTTTCTTTAATGCTCAGGAACCCAGGAATGGGGGACAGTTGGGTTCAGGGCCTTAGGTCTGGTAGGGTTAATTTAGATGGTAGATTTGCACTACATCGGTTAACCACACTCAACGGCACTTGTTCGAACGCAGCAAAGTAATAAGCTGCTCAAGCCTAGCTCGCTAAGCAGGAAATCCTCCTACCGGCTTCATCCAGATCATACCAGAGCTGGGACCTGCACAGGGGCATCTGCCCCTGTAGAAGTACAGGTCGACTATGAGCTAACTTAACTTAATGTCTTTATACTGGTTTAGAAGTCTGTATATAACCAGCTTCATTTACATTACCTTGCTTTAAAAGCTATGTGCTTCCAATCTATTCTTAAATGTATTAATTGTCCCTGCCTCCACTACTTTCTGTGGCAATGCATTCCAAGCATTCATCACTCTCTGACTAAAAAAACATTTCCTAATATCTAACCTGGACCTTTCTTTAGTTAATTTGTAGCTATACCCTCTTGTTCTTGTAGGTGGTTATATTTTGAAAAACTTGTTATAGTCTAATTTTTCCGTTCCTTTGATTATCTTATAAGCCTGTATTATCACCTCAAATTCTTCTCTTTTTTAGGTGTCTTTCCTCATAACTGTAATTCTGGAATCCCACTATCAGTTTTATCGCTCTTTTTTGTATACTTTCCAGCATGTTTATATCTCCTCTACGATAAGAACTCCACGCCTGTACATTACTCCAATCTAGGTCTAACTAATGCTTTATACAGTTTGACTATCCGTTCATTGCTTTTATGTTTAATGTTTATTTTTATCATACCTAACATTGCATTTGCCTTTTTCACTGCTACCTGGACTTACTCCCTCACTTTACCTATATGATCTATTATAACCCCTAGGTCGCTTTCCTTTTCTATAAGAAAAACTAAGAAGAAGAACTTCCCGATGTGAGTTTCACGAGGATAAATGTCTTCTAGGGTCCAAAGTATTACGCAATGAAATAATTAATGGTCACTCCTAAAAAAACGTCAGACTACCATTCACAATGTGAAACAATTACATGAAACACAAATGTACAACTACAATTAGGACATACAAAAAACAAAAATGCAGATCCAGCAATAATAACAAGGTCATAATACAAACAGAGGCAGTTATAACAAAATATAACCGAAGCAAGCAAAACATGTTTACACAAAAATGAAAAAAGAGCAACCAATGTTACAAGTGTTGGTCATGTTATAGTCCAAACAGTCAAAATTGACATCATCGTCATTGTCATGATGTTGGGAAAGCAGTAGAGATCTATTCAGCATGTCCGTGACCTTGGCTGAGGAAGTTGCCGATGCCGAAATTGTATTTGTTCTTGAGATAGGGTAACTGGAAGCCGTCTGGTTTGATCTTATTGACCACAACCAGGCTAGTGGTTGATGCATTCCCTACAAACAGCAACAGGTGGATGGCACTCAGAGCAAGTACCTGGCAGCAGTGACAATGACAGGTGATAAGTGACAAAACAAGTAGAAACGCCAATAAATCAATCAATCAATCTTATTTGGCATTTAACAAATAGAAACTACAATACATAAATAAATATACTCAACGCAAAAAGGAACGTACCAATTTTTGTGCATGCTTTTATGTTTGAAAATTGTAATACAATTTCATTACCATACATTCATGTCCGTTACTAGAAGCCATATAATTGTCTTAGTAGTTTGAGTATGAAGTGACTTTTCACTGACCTTCAAAATCTGATTTCATAAAATTAACCACTATCCAAACAGTTTCTCACAATTCAGTGATAATCACAAAATTTACCTGAGAAGTGTTCACTGGCGATGTGCCATTCATTTCGTTCCGAAGCAGCAAACTGTTAGAAGGATGCCACGCATGGCTGGCGTTAAATGGGACGTTACGAACTGTAGGCATGTTGGAAAAGGAAGGTCTGTGTGTGTAAAAGCAAGACAATTTCATGTGCCAAGACAGACTGTTAAACTATGGTTACATCGCTACCAGATGACTGGGACTGTTTCTGACCTGCCCCGCAGGGGACGTTCTTGATTTACAACCAGACGGTAGGATCGTTTCATCACTCTCGCACATCTGCGAAACAGGTTTCAGTCAGCAACTGTCATTGCCAGCACCCTCACCCTACTGAGAAAAATATGTTCAGCTACTGCCAGAAACTGTTTGTGGGAGCAAGGCCTACATGCAAGACGCCCTGCTATTCGCTCAACTCTGCATGCAGCCACGGCATCATGCCACGAGACTAGGCTGAGCCAGACAACATCTGCGCTTTGTGGACGCTTTGTATTACTTGGCTTGGCTTTGTTTGTTCTCAATCTCCCGCTACCAAACCCTGAAAGGGCTTAAGTAGCAGAATGTAATCCATAGAACGGAATGCGTTGTGTCGTAGTTTACAGCTTGACTGCGATATTTGCACCTTACGGTCCAACATATCCGACTTCAGCAAGAATTTTTTGAGTACCGGGTTAGTCTTCCCTCTTTGATACCTTCTCCTTAGCCAGTCTGCCCTGCTGCAGCCTGTTATCCAGGATCACTGCGTGGAGGTGTAGAAGGGTTTTGGCAGCTTTGGTTCACTGGCCCTGATGCTAGCAGTCAGCTATGGGTCGCTGACCACTGCAGCTCATGCGCTGCTCCGCATCTTGATCCCAGGATGCTCTGTATGACAGAGCATGGTTTACTGACAAGTGCAGGATCAACCTTTCAAGAGCCGATGGCCATCAGAGAGTGTATCGTCAACATGTAGAGTGCTAAGCCAACAACTGCATACAAGAGCGCACTCATCATGGAAATTGAGGGATTATTATCTGGGGAGGCATCTGCACCAATCATCGGACATACGTCCTTATTTTAGACTGTGCTGTTACTAGTTTGCGATACCATGCTGAGATCGTGAAGAAACACATTGCGTATTTTGCGCTGAACCATACACCAGGCATTGTGCTTCAGCAGAACCATGTCCGCCCTCATGTTGCCAGAGTCATGCATGATGAACTCCAACCAAAAACATTGTAATCTTGCCCTGGCCAGCAATTTCACCTGACCTGTCATCAATTGAGCACGTCTGGGACAAGCTGAAATGTCAACTTCAGCAACGACATCATTCACCACAGATTGTACGGCAACTTCGTCACGAAGTCATGCAGGAATGACAGAACATTCCACAGGATTTACTGAGTCGCTGCATTCAATTCATGAGTCACATATGTCAAGCCGTGATCAACGCACGTGGTGGACACAAACGGTTCTGAGCGTTGTAATTTAAAAAAATTACCATGCTCCAAGACGCTGCGGAGACATTCACACGAAAATGTCTTTCCAGTTGTTTCAGTTTCGAACCATGGAATATAGTTTCTTCTCCCAAAATTTCGTTGTTTTTGGATATTAACCTTTACTGTGCTGAACAAAATTGGGCCTGAGCGGTTTTCCATACTTTTCCAAATTTGTTTAGGAAAACGGCGTACCATACATACGTAAAATCGCGGTAGATTTGAAGTAATGGGAATGACCTCCCCTGTGACTCACTTTGACGGCGAAGGAATGGAAAGTTTTTGGTGGAAAAACGATTTAAAAGACAGTATTCATCCCTTTTCGACCGGCTTATGCCGCATGTGTTGTTGGGAAAGATGAAGTGTTGTTGTAAGAGTTCTTTGATAGGACGAAATTGTTTAGTTCGTTTATTTAGATGTAATACACTCGTTTGAAGTGTATACTAACACTAGACCTAGCTTAGAAATGACAATATCAGTATTTTGTGGTGATTTCATGGAGAAGAAACGAACACATACTTTCTTTTAACCAGCTATTGGCGCCATTGAGTTTGCGAAGGATGAAGTGTTGCTGGTAAAGATTTTTGTGAGGTAGAATGTGTTTACTTTGTCTATTTTGATGTTTTCTTCTTCTTCTTTGCGTTCGGTTTCGTATGCTCGTTTTATGCCACCAGATGGGCTGCATCCATGAAGTGACACGTCAGTCGCAGGTGCTCAATGGTTCCCCACAGTTTGTCTTGTATGTTTCTCTCCTCGGACCAGGTCTTCTCACGGGAGTCTTTGTGCAGTGGTCATGTATGCAGGATGTGTTCTGGAGTCTGGGGTCCTCTCTAACATGTGCATTGTGCAGTCTGTACTGCTTTCATTTTATGCATGTGTGTATTTAGTCTGCAATTACCTGTTCTGAGACGAAAAACTGAGGTATACTGTTTCCTATTAAGTCTATTGATTCGGTCCTGTGGGTATTTACTGTTTGTTCTCTCTATCCACTATTGTTTATATTTGTTGTTGATGTTTGCCTTGACTTCTGGCAGTGACACTGGGTGGGTAAATTTTTCTCTCTGTCTTCCCTCCCTGGCTAGCCTGTCCGCCCATTCATTCCCAGGTATGCCGCAGTGAGCTGGAATCCACTGGAGGGTGATTTTTATTGTGGTCTGAGAGTTTGTTTAGCTGGCATATCAGTTCCCTTTCCATACTATTTCATGGTTCTCTTTGTGCGGCCTGCAAAATTTCCATGCAGTCGCACAAAAACACTATTCTGTTATCCTTTAACCCCTTTTCATCCAATAGTTTGACTGCTTCAATTATTGCCTGTTGCTCTGTTCTTAGATTTGTCGAGGGCTCCCTGGCAGCACTTGCTTTTTCTATAACGGTTCCATCCTGTAGAAATATGACGAGTCCCGCCCCTCCTTTCCTCAATGCTTCCTCTGATGATCCATCTGTGTAGACGTGCGTCCACATGGGTTGAGGATAGGCGTCTCCAATATGCTTTAGGGTTTTTTCTCTCAATGCATGGTCTGATTCTTCCACATTTCTATCGATACCTGATATTTTCGCTTCAACCATGAAGTTGGGCTGTTGGTCTGTATTTTCATATACTTGTATCATTTCCCATGTTGTTGGACATTTTGATATGATGTAACTGTTCCTGGCTGTAAGGGCTTTTGATAGATGATTGAAGCTCGTTCTTTTTATGCAGTTTTTTGTTAATTCTATTTCGATGTAATAACACGTATAAACACGTCTGAAGTGTATACTGACACTAGGCTTAGCTTAGAAATAGCAATATCATTGTTTTGTATTATTTCTTATGGATTTAGCAGAGGAGCAACGCACACTTCGGTGAGTCTCAATGTGTGTTTTCGTTTTGTTTCACCTTTATCTTCTTGTAACTCACAAACTAACACACACACACACAACAAAAATAATAACACCAACTAGTTTTTTTATTCATTTGTATCTTTATACACAACAAAATCATATTAGTAGACCAACATATAAAAATGTTTTCAGGTTTTCAAAGACAACAACCTAAGTTGAATATTGCATAATATTACGTTCGAAAACATAATGCAGCGTGGTGGATGTTAAATTAAAATTCTATGAAGAAAAACGACCTGGTAAGTTACTTTTTGCATTGAGTATAAATCTTCTTTGGTGTTTAACAATAGAAACTCTAATCAATCCATCTTCTTCTTTGGCGTTTAACAAATAGAAACTTCAATCAACAATCAATATTCTTCTTCGGCGTTTAACAAATTGAAACTCCAATAAACTAATAAATCAATTATCTTTTTCGGCATGTAACAAATAGAAACTCCAATCAACTAATAAATCAATTATCTTATTTGACATTTAATAAATAGAAACTTCAATCAACAATCAGTCTTCTTCTTCTGCGTTTAACAAACAGAAACTCTAATCAATCAATCTTCTAGTTCGGCATTTAGCAAATAGAAACCCCAATCAACAATCAATGTTCTACTTCAGCATTTAACAAAAAGAAACCCCAATCAACAATCAATCTTCTACTTCGGCATTTAACAAATAGAAACTCCAATCGACATCCTACTTTGGTGTTTAACAAATAGAAACTCTAATAAGCTAATAAATCAATATTCTTCAGTTTCACAAATTTAAACTTCAATAAACTAATACATCCATCGTCTTCTTTTGCACTTAACAAATAGTAACTAATAAATCAATCAATCTTCTTCGTTTGTCTTGAAAAGGACATTGTAAAAGCAAGGACTGAGACATCCTTTCTGCCCAAAAAACCCATTTCCGCTGGCTTTTTTGGGTACTGTTTTTGCTTTCTACTGCAGCTCCTATTCTCTTAGCTGGTTCGCTGACCCTGTCGCAAGCAGCCATCTATGAATTGCTGGCTGCTGTCAGCTCATTCCCTGATCTGCATCTTTGGTCCAAATCAATCAATCAATTAATCAATCCCAACCTCCAAGCTTCCTTCCGAGCATACTACATGAAATCCTGGTATTCAAGTAGGCATGTTGGTAATGTCTGTTGCCAGGTAGACGAATGATTTCCATAGTAGGTATTTTAAACTTCCTGCGACTTACTAGCCCCTGGGGAAGGCACAAATAATTTGGATAGATTTTTAACTAGAATTTTTTAAACATTTTGTCTAGGCAGTGGCCGTTAAGTCTACTCTTTTCAATTTCTAACTGGCAAGAGATTTTTAAAGTGCTTGTCACAGGAGTCAGATCTCACTATGGTTTCCATAGTAGGTATTTTAAACTTCCTGCGGCTTACTAGCCCCTGGGGAAGGCACAAATAATTTGGATAGATTTTTAACTAGAATTTTTTAAACATTTTGTCTAGGCAGTGGCCGTTAAGTCTACTCTTTTCAATTTCTAACTGGCAAGAGATTTTTAAAGTGTTTGTCACAGGAGTCAGATCTCACTATGGTTTCCATAGTAGGTATTTTACACTTCCTGCGACTTACTAGCCCCTGGGGAAGGCACAAATAATTTGGGTAGATTTTTAACTAGAATTTTTAAAAAGTTTGTCTAGACAGTGGCTGTTAAGTCTACTCTTTTCAATTTCTAACTGGCAAGGGATGTTTAAAGTGCTTGACACAGGAGTCAGATCTCACTACCCAGAGATCAGGGGAATTTCTACCAGTAGATCCATGTACCTGGCAACAGTGAAATGAAGTACTAACCTGCCACTCATCGCACTGTGGGTGGTGTGCCAGCTTGAACAAGATGTAAGCATTGTACAGCTGGAAAAACTGGAAACAAAGGGATAAAACATTTGAATCGTCAATTTGTATCGATCAGCTGTTGTTAACCTTTTTGTTACCGCAGACCCCCCGAATAAATATCATTTATTGCCTCAGATCCCAACAATTTTCCATATATTAAAATATTAAAGAATGAAATTATCTGCGTGTTTACACTAGTAAACAATGTCTGAAATTAAAAATGTTAATGGCAATGTGTTGTTAATAAACAAGAAAAAATAATAAAATTGGGGGGGGGGGGGGTGTGAGGGGACGGTGTGAGCTAGTGGTTAAGTGACATGGCACACAACCAAAAGGTGTTGGGTTCGATCCCCATCACAGCACCGGCCATTATCCCAGGGAAGCAAACTGTTAGACAATGCAGGAGGAAGTAGACCCTAAAATGCATGCTGAAGTTGGATATACTGGGCCGACGGGCGCAAAATAAAAACCACAGAGCAATGCACACCGTCTTGGGTATTTGAGAAATAAGGCAAATGCAAAAAACAATTTTTTCTCTTTTCGTTCAATTTGAATGAATTCTCCACATCTACAACTCACACAACTAATTTATTTTCATTATATATTCATGTTTACACAATTTAGGAAATTATTATCAGTTGTTAAGCACAAAAAACATTTGAATAACACATTTGTGGTGTTCAAAGTGTGGGGGCGAAAAGGAAGACTAACGTCTGGCCAGGCACAACATACTGTTCAGACATATTAGTCAGAGTCAGGCAAAATATACTGGCCAATACCCTCACCTCGGCTTCCTCATAGCCCTCCCTGAAAATGGCCCGTTTTCATGGCAGCCTGGCTAACAGGGTGAGGGATCGACGTGATCCCCGTAATCGTGAGTGACACGCAGATGAAGCCAAGCATAGCACAACTGCCTGGAGGATCCCATTCCACCTTCATCAGCACGCTTGGGATGTGAGGGAAGCTACTGCAACCCATCATTTAACCCTTTTAGGGTGCACAAAATAGTAACCTACTCATTTTGGGCATTCTTCTTCTTCTTTCATTTTCAATCTCCCGCTACCAAACCCTGAAAGGGTAAGTAGCAAAATGTAGTCCAGAGAACGGAATGTGTTGTGTCGTAGTTTACAGCTTGGCTGCGATATTTGCACCTTTCGGTCCAAAACATCCGACTTCAACAAGCATTTCATTTTTTGAGTACCGGGTTAGCATTCCCTCTTCGATCCCTTCTCCTTAGCCAGTCTGCCCTGCTGCAGCCTGTCATCCAGGATCACCGCGTGGAGGTGTAGAAGGGTCTTGGCAGCTATGGTTCGCTGGCCCTGACGCTAGCAGTCAGCTATGGGTCGCTGACCACTGCAGCTCATACGCTACTCAGCATCTTGATCCCATTTTGGGTATTCAATAACAACAACACAATCTAGGAAAGTTTCATAAGTTGTTAAGCACAAATAACATTTGAATAAAAGTGTATAGAGTTCACAGTGTGACAGCGAGGCGACGCCCACTAATGCTCGCTTTAAATTAAATAACATTTTATAGAACATATATCCTTCTGAATCGGCTTTACTAGTATTCAACAATCGTACTCTTTTATGTTTATTTAAACCCTCTGTGGCGGCTTTTCAGAAGTCGGCAATCACGGACGACAGTCCTGCTGTGATGTCTGGCCACCTGCCCGCTCAAAATCCAACCTGGGCGTCTATTTAAACAGCATTTATCCAATTGTGTCCTGGCAAAGACGGATGTGTCAGACCGAAAGGTGCAAATATCGCAGTCAAGCTGTAAACTAGCGACACAACACATTCCGTTCTCCTGACTACATCCTGCTACATGAAAAACCCTGTTCAGGGCTTGGTAGTGGGAGACTGAGAACGAACGCAGAAGAAGAAGAAGAAATCTAATTGTGTAGACATTGTCTACAAATGAACTTCTGATGTATTTGTCCTTGTTTCTGTCTTTCTATGTATTATATCTTCATGTTTTTCTTTTGATTTTAAATGTTGTTGTTTGCGAATGCCCACAATGAGTAGGTTACTCTTTTGTGCATCCTGAAATGGACGTTAAGTAGCGGGATGCAGTAGCTTTCCTCACATCCCGAGTGTGCTGATAAAGGTCGACCGTGATCCTCCAGACGTTTGTGCTATGCTTGGCTTCATCTGTGTCTCGCTCACTACTATGGGGATCACTCCGATCCCTCACCTCATTAGCCAGGCTGCCACAAAAACAGCCCATTTCCAGGGAGAGCTACTAGGAAGCTGAGGTGAGGGTCTTGGCCAGTATGTTTTGTCTGACCCTGACTAAGATGTCTGATCAGTATACTTTGTCTTCCTCCCTGATTTTAAATGTAAAAGCTCATAACATTTCTTCAAGCCTTCACAGACAACCTGAGAGAACATCGCAGACCCCTAGGAATCTGCGAACCACAGGTTAAGAACTGCTGTGCTATATCCTTGGTCAATGAATGGCAAAGAGACCATTGACTTTCATGCCTTATGGTGCCTTGGAGGACAGCAACAAACACCCACTCCTTCAAATAATCTACAGTCATCCTTCATAGAGTGCAACTCTGGCACATGACCTTCATTACTACTTCTATGGCTCTTTGCCAAGTTGTTTGAATCAGCCTCCATTTTGTCTTCCCTCTTATTTCCATAGTAACGAAGCTGTGGAGATGGCATCATGTTCTCTTCTTTGGACACGGTCAATTCAACTCAGATGTTGACTAGTTATGATGGTGTACATAGTTTCTTGGTTGCTCTGTTAATGCAGCTCTTGGTTGCTCTCATCAAGCAGTTCTTGGTTGCTCTCATCAAGCAGTTGTTGGTTGCTTTGTTCATGCAGCTCTTAGTTGCTCTCATCAAGCAGTTGTTGGTTGCTTTGTTCATGCAGCTCTTAGTTGCTCTCATCAAGCAGTTCTTGGTTGCTCTCATCAAGCAGTTGTTGGCTGCTTTGTTCATGCAGCTCTTGGTTGCTCTCATCATGCAGCTCTTGGTTGCTCTCATCAAGCAGTTGTTGGCTGCTTTGTTCATGCAGCTCTTGGTTGCTCTCATCAAGCAGTTGTTGGTTGCTCTGTTCATGCAGCTCTTGGTTGCTCTCATCATGCAGCTCTTGGTTGCTCTGTTCATGCAGCTCTTGGTTGCTCTGTTCATGCAGCTCTCGGTTGCTCCTAGTCAGACTAGACAAGTGCAGACTGTTTCCAGGGCCTCAACATGGAGACAGAATAGGGTCTTGTTCAGCTGTGTTTTGCTGACTCTGATGCAAGCAGCCACTATGCTGCATCTTGGTCCCATTTGATTTGTAATGTTTCCCTCTCCTACTAACCTGGCAAAACCATCAGCTACTTCAGCTACTCTGTGTCATATTTCCATGACCCCGTGCACACAGCTGAACTTGACGAGAATGATGCCCGTAACACTATTTGCGGACAGTGCCATATTTGGTATGACCAGGACATATTCACACAGACCAAAAATACACATCGATTAACCACCCACTGCAGCCCTGCCCCACAGTTTCTGGTCTAAAGCTAGCAGCCGGCAGGGACTTCATTCGACGAACTCACCTCGACAACTGGACCTGGACATAGTAGCAAACGCAAAGGCCGCCATCCATCGTAGACGATGATGGCATAATTAATTTTGCTAGCGCTATTGTTAGTAAGGATTAACTGCGCTACTTTTTATCCTCACTCTCTCGTCTCGAGCCGCCCGACCCCAGTGGCAAGTCAAGGACAAGACATACTAGGGGGCGACTATGAGATGCAGGGGACTCCGCATCAAGCACCCGTGAAAAAGAAGGCGGACTCCGGAGTCTAACCCACACCACCTAATCACGAGACCGACAGCTTAACCACTTCGCCATGGAATCATAGTAGTAGTCACTCAATGCTAAAGGCCCCGTTGCCTAGGCAACTCTACTTACATTTGAAAAAGAAATAAACTTACATAACCAAAATACAGGAAAGGAAGCAGGAATGACAGCCCCTTCCACATCCATGACATGAAGCCCTCTGTGAAAACAAGAATATGCAAAAAACAAAATCGGTTATTTTGAGTATGTAGTTTTCATTGTCAGGAGCGTGCGGCTGATTGGTTTTCATGCCCACCTGCTGGTGAGGAGGGCAGAAATGGAATCTCTGCTAAGACATTTGTTGTTTTTCTGTTGGGGGTGAAATAAACAAACATAGCCAGCACATGACGAGGCGACAGCAGTGGTGAAGTGGTCCATAGTTCTCAGCCTCTAAAACCCCTCGACTACGCCAGCAATGGAAATAAGGTCATACAACAGAGTATTCATTGTAGTTTTTTTTTTTGTAATGGTTATACCCCATGCTACCGTTATACCTGTGCATACCCCATTCCCTAAGCCACCCATGATTTGGTGTGACTGGTGGACCATTATTTTATGGCATGTTTCGGGCTGTACTGTTTGGATTTTGGCTTTAATATCGTGATGTCTACACTGTAATACTGTATTAACAGATTATAAATTTGTTACCAAACTAATATTACAGACTACATTAACAGATTATAAACTTGTTACCAAACTAATATTACAGACTACAATAACAGATTATAAACTTGTTACCAAACTAATGTTACAGACCACATTAACAGATTATAAACGTGTTACCAAACTAATGTTACAGGCTACATTAACAGATTATAAATTTGTTACCAAACTAATATTACAGACTACATTAACAGATTATAAACTTGTTACCAAACTAATATTACAGACTACAATAACAGATTATAAATTTGTTACCAAACTAATGTTACAGGCTACATTAACAGATTATAAACTTGTTACCAAACTAATATTACAGACTAAATTAACATATTATAAACTTATTACCAAACTAATATTACAGACCACATTAACAGATTATAAACTTGTTACCAAACTAATGTTACAAACCACATTAACAGATTATAAATTTGTTACCAAACTAATGTTACAGACTCCATCAACAGATTATAAACTTGTTACCAAACTAATATTATAGACTTCATTAACAGTACTGACATATTACAGTGAATCATAGACAATTAGCAATCAAGCGCTTAGATCTTTGGAAGCAACGGAGATGTGATTTTACAGAAGATCCAGAAGATGCTGCGGATCCCACGAACTGCAAAGAAGAATAATGATGCAGTACCCGAGGAGGCCCGAACACAAAGACAACTTATTGCAAGGATCAGAACAAGACAGTCATCCTGTTTTTGTGCATGTTATGAGAAGAGGCGGTTTGGAGCACGTCGTGACAACGGGAAAGGTAGCAGGAAAGAGAGACAGATGAAGGCCGAGATAGAAGATGATGGACAACCTGAGAGAATGGCATGGATGACAATGAACAACAGAGTAAACGACACAGATGACAGAAATAGGTGGAGCTTTATGATTGACAACGCCAAGCGGCATGGCACCTGATGATGATGATAATCAAAAGATTATAAACCCATTGCGTGGAAAGAATAAAATGACGACATACCTACTGTGATGTCCATTTCGTGGCTCTCCCCAAGAGACCGCAGCCGATAGAGACAGCCACTTTGGTAATAGTACTGAAGGACGTACACAAAGCCTGGAATAAAATGGGCAAGGTTGCCTATACAAAGTTCTCACATTTAATTAATAATAGCCGAATTAATATTAAATTATGAGATTGCTAGTACCATGCACAACTCTCTTTAGCTGACTTTTATAATATGTATGGTAGTGCAGTAGTAACTTTTTTCTACCCTCCTCAGCAAGACGTATGAGAGGATAGCGGATATAGAGACTTTGAGAGCTCATGTGGATACACTGGGGTTTGCAGCAAAGAAAGAGATGACCTTTTGATTGATTGAATTAGGAATTTTATGTGCACTTGGAAGAATTCGAGGTGACTTAATGCAGGTTTTAAGATAATCAACGGAAAGGATAAATTAGACTATAACAAGTTTTTCAAAATACAAATCTACAAGAACAAGAGGGCACAGCCACAAATTAATTAAAGAAAAATTAGATTTAAAGATATAAGGAAATATTTTTTAAATCAAAGAGTGGTGAATACTTGGAATGCATTGTCACAGAAAATAGTGGAGGCAGGGTCAATTAATGCATTCAAGAATAGATTGGATGTGCATAGCTTTTAGAGCAAGGAAATGTAAAAGAAACTGGTTGTATACAGATTCTGCAGTCTTCTAAACCAGTATAAAGACATTAAGTTTAGTTAAATGACATATGTATATATCATGAATATTAATTAAGAGAATGATAGAGATGAAAACTGATTTATATCTGTGCTTCATAGACTATCAGGTCAGATCATCCCGTAACCGATGAGGTCGTTGGGGCACAAGACATCCTCACAACCCCACACCATCCCTTTCTGTCAGATGCCGCAGCCTGTGACTCTTCTGGTCGGAGACTGGTCCATTCTTTTATGTTGTCCTCCCATCTCTTTTTGGGGCGGCCTCTTTGTCGTCTGCCATTCACCTTTCCGTGGAGGATTGTGTTTGCAAGACCATTTGATCTCGATATGTGACCGTACCAAGTGAGTTTCCTTCGTTTGACAGTTGCCAATATGATCTTCGAAAGGCCCTATTGCTGTTGTAATTTTATCTCGTATTTCCTCATTTGTAACTCGATCTTTGTACGTGACGTTTACAAGTTTTCGGAAACATCTCATCTCCAAGGTCTGTATTCTTCGTTGAAGGTCAACTGTAACTGTCCATGTCTCACACGCATAGAGGAACATTGACAGGACCAGTGTACGCATTAATCTGATTTTCGTGCATAGTGCTAATCGTTTATCTTGCCAGATTTTGTTAAGCCGTGCAAGCGCCGCTATTGTCTGTGCTATTCTGGCCAACACCTCACATTTTGATCCTTCATCACTGACAATCGACCCAAGATATTTAAAACGGTGCAAATATCGCAGTCAAGCTGTAAACTACGGCACAACGCATTCCGTTCACTGGACTACATTCTGCTAATTAAGCCCTTTCTGGGTTTGGTAGCGGGAGATTGAGAACGAACGAAGCCAAGCCATATAATCCCTTAAGCTGTGAGCTGGCAGCTGTTGACAGCCCAATGCCTTCCAGACAAAAGCACATGTTCCTCCTCAATTGTTAAGTCTGTTGTCTTAGATGCATTATGATTGCAAAGAGGGATTATGGACGCATCTTTCGAGTATCCCCGACGGGAGGCAGTCCAGTGTGCCGATGTATCAGGATCGTCACGTCCTGCCAGGGACATATTATATTCGTCTGGGCCGGTTATCTGATCATTCTTCTATCAGTTTTGCCAGCCCATCTGTAGTAATGTTATGTGTGGCATCCCTCCACCTAGAAGATCGTCACATCCCGTCAGCCCATCTGTAGTAATGTTATGTGTGGCATCTCCCGCCACCAGGAAGATCGTCACAAAGGGGCAGAGGTGCAATGTCCGCATCTCTTCGTCATCCACGGGGATAAATGATGAGTAAGTTGTGAATGCTTGGAATGCATTGTCACAGAAAATGTACTGAGTACAAAAAGTAAAGAACGAGACAAGAATATATTTCACCCATGAAGTGGGGATGGATTGGTGCAGCCCAGCGCATGTACTACTCGCCGGTGGGTTCTACAGGGCTCCACCTGCTCCTCAGCCCTTTTGTCTGGCCCCTCTCCAAGGACCTGTCCGGCTTGAGTGACCCTGTCGAGAGTAAAACTCCCGCCGACATAGCTCCTTGGATCATTGGAGCGTGCAAGCTCTCTAACCTCGGCATGGTAGGCTTGCATACGGAGAGACCTGATGATGATGATTATGGGAAAAATGGATTTCATCTTCATCATCTTCTATCCACTTGTGTCGGTAGACGTCGTGGAAGGCTTAGTTTTCTTTCATGTGCCAGATGTGCTGCTGATGTTATTTTTCCATGTTTCTTCAGTGTCTCACTAGCACCTTCTATCCATCTTTTTCTTGGTCTCCCTCCCCTGCAGTTCTCTTGTCTGTTGTTGTAGATTCATGTAGTTAGTAACTTTGGTTATATTCTTGTCTCCGAACCATTTTACTCTCTGCCTTTCCATGTATTCCAAGCACAGTGTTGCACCAACTGTTTGTCTGATTACTTCGTTTCGTACTCTGTCCAGCCTTGTTACCCCGGTCGCTGTTCTCAAACACCTCATTTTGCATACCAAGATTTGTCTTTCTTGTGCCTTGGTGAGAGTCCATGTCTGACACTAGCAGCAGAGTGTTGGTATAAAAATACTCTTTATCAACTGTCTCGGGAACTCAGACGCTAGTCCAGTCAGGCACAACATACTGACCAGAATCATGCCAGGATCAGGCAAAATAGACTGACCAAGACTCCAATCTCTCTTCCGTGTAGTGTTCCCTGGAAACAGGCTGTTTTCAAGCTGACGACATGTGGATTGATGTGATCCCCATAGTAGTGAGCGACATGCAGATGGATGTGATCCCCATAGTAGTGAGCGACATGCAGATGAAGCCAAGCAGCACAATCACCTGGAGGACCGCGGTCCACCTTCATCAGCATGCTCGGGATGTGAGGAAAGCTATTACAACCTGCCACTTAAAACCCTTTTCAGGGCGCTCAAAAGAGTAAACTTACTCATCATGGGCATTAAACAACAACAACAGCAGCAGCAGCAGCAGCAGCAGCAACAACAACAACAACAACAACAACAACAACAACAACAACAACAACAACAACAAACTGTCTCTCTGTCTCCACCGGGATGTGTTTCTGTTTTAATAATGCTGAGAGCCGATAAGAAACAACATTTGCTTTGTGTATTCTTGATTCCACCTTTCTATCCATCCTTCCATCTTGTGGGAACTCACTACTAAAGTATTTAAATTCTCATCTTAACCTGTTTCAGTTCTGTGCTTTTCGCCCGAATATTTAGTGTCTTGTCTATTCTGCCGATTTTCTTTGTTTCTGGGTATGACCTGCTTTATGGCAGTGAGCTGGAACTGAACCGGTAATTAATTCGAAGTATGTCTATATTAAACAATATTACCAAAAGAAAAATAATTTAAAAAAGCAACGAAAGTGACTTACTGAGATAGATGACAAAGAGAATTTGCTGGAAGCGAAACTGGGAATACGTGTACCCATCAGGCCTGGAGATAAACAGGAACATCAAAGAATTTAATTCATTCGAAACGTTAATAGTAACGACAGGGATGTATCCTCTCACCTTATCTGTACAACATATATGCGGAATGTATAATGAGAAATGTACGAGAAGACGAGAACATTAGAAAGTTTCGACCCATTTACGATTGGGAGGTACGAGATTCCAGAGTTACGATACACAGATGACACAGTGATACTATCAAGAAATGCGGAAGAGCTAGAGCAGCTACTTTCAGCCGTTAATGGACATAGTAAAGATCAAAATCTGTTCATAAACATAAATAAGACAAAGATAATGACCACCGATAAAACACAATGTCAGCATAAATTTACAGTGGGTGGTGAGGAAATAGATCAGGTTACACATTTTGAATACCTGGGCTCCAGAATTGACAAAAATGGTGACTGCTCGAAAGAAATCAGAAGAAGACTAGCTATGGCAATGCAGAGACTGAACAGCCTGAAGAAATTATGGCAGGGCACCAACAAAACGATAAAAGTAAAAGTCTTGAGAGCCTGTGTTTTTCCTGTGGCAGCTTATGGCTGTGAATCATGGACGATTACCAAAACTTCTAGACAAAGAATCGAATCCTTCGAGTCAAAATGTTACAGAAAGATCCTCAGAATACCCTGGACAGAGAAAAGAACAAATATAGACATTCGGCAAGAGCTGAGCATAGAGGAGAACTGATTTAACAATTCCATTTTGGCTAGAAAATGCAAATACTTTGGTCATATCAAGAGACACAACGGTCTCGAGAGAACGGTGATGGAAGGTATGGTGCCAGGCAAAAGAGGAAGGGGTAGACCAAGAAGACGATGGCACCAAGATATCCAGGAATGCCTGAGTATGACAGTGGCGGAAGCTAGTGTTTTGGCAAGGGAACGAGTTTCTTTCAGACAGACTGTGATGGGAGCGACGTTCTACAAAGGACGTGCTACATGATGAATAGTAACGACAACAGCAAGCCAATATTATGTGGCACTACTAAATCTAAACATTTAAAAAATAGAAACAATGACACATTTGTTCGCATTCGTTGGCGTTCATCCTGAAAAGAACGTAGTGTCATAGTTTAAAGCGAAGTAGTGATACCTGTACCTTTGGCCCTGGCCCATCTTGTTTCAGCTGGTTTTTTTAGTACCGTGTTTGTCTTCCAATTTTGATCCCTATTCTCTTAGTCTGACTACACTTGTGCAGCCTGTTTTCATGGACGCCGCATGAGGGCGGAATAGGATCTTGGTCAGTTCTGGTTTGCTGACCCTGATGCAAGCAGCCACCTATGAATTGCTGGCTGCTGTCAGCGCATTCACTGTGCTGTGGGATAAAGATGCTGAGCAGCACATGAGCTGCAGCGGTCAACTGCACATTATCTGACTGCTAGCGGCAAACCAGAGCTGGTACGACCCTTTTACACCTCCACGTGATGATCATGGATAAAAGGCTACAACAGAGCAGACTATCTAAGTAGAAGGGAATGAATAGGGAAGGCTAATCCGGTACCTAAAAATGCCTGCTGAGTTAGATGTGTTGGACTGAAAGGTGCAAATATCGCCGTCAAGCTGTAAACTACGACAGTGCATTTCATTCTCCGGACTACATCCTGCTACTTACAAAGCCCTTTTTTTAGGACTTGGTAGCGAGAGATTAAGAATGAACGAAGAAGAAGACTGGGCTGCATCTTCAGCCCCAAAGATATTTAATGTCAGACTACAGAAGAGTTTTCTCACTTGACATCATTGGGTGTTCAGTGCCAAATTCTTCTTCATCGATCAACTGATGCTTTGCTTCTAGCCAAGTGAGGCTCACGAAGGAGACTGCGTTTCAGGTCTTCGCTGGTCCCCCCAAAGCTTTTCGAGCATGGTCGCTTCTACTGGGCCAGACTGCCTCTCTTTGGTCTGCATAGGTAGGGTACTCTTGCAGAATATGTTCTGGTGTTTGTTTGGGTACTCCACAATCGCACATGGTGGTGTCTCGGAGACCCTTGAGTCTGCAATGTCCCTTTCTGAGTCTGAAGATCTTTGTCCGTCCATCTCTGCCAAGTTTTTCTATTCTGTAATTTTCTAGCTTGTATTCTTTGTGGTGGTTTCTCATCTGTCCTCATGAATCATTTGTTGGGGGTCTTTGCTTCTTTATAGCTCTGTGGACGTCGAGTCTGTGTGCCGCCACTTTCGGCTTTTGCGAAGTGATCTGCCTTCTCATTTCAAAGGATCCCACAGTGGGCCGGAAATCCCTGTTAAACTAGATCTGCTTGTAGGAACAGCAATCTGAGAGTCTATCTTGTTTGGGGCTTGGCGTACGCTTCTCAAGTCTGCTAGAATAACCGTTTTTCTTGTAGTTGTGTTTTGGCTGATAAGAATCTGAGTTTCCGCATGTACAGCTGTTGCTTCAGCTCTGAACTTGGTACAGGTCTCTGCTGCTGGTATGGAGTGGTTTTCTATAACGCTGTTGGAGTGTGTGATGTAGACTCCACGCAGTTTAGTTCAGTTTATCCCGTAACCCATCAGGTCGTTGGGGCACACTTGAAGACACTCCCAAAATCCCACGCCATATTTCTCTGTCTGCCGCCGCCTGTCGTATCTCACCGGGACGAAGGCTTGATCACTCAGTGATGTTGTCCACCCACCTCTTCCTTGGACGTCCTCGCCCTTTCTGTCCCGGTACGGAACCAAAGAGTATCGAGTTGGTAATTCTATTGGTCCTAGCGACGTGCCCGCACCAGGCCATCTTTCGTCTTTTGATTGTTGTGAACAGATCTTCAAAAGGGCCAATAGCGTTTTCAACTCTCTGTTGTATTTCTACGTTCGTTACACGATCTTTATATGTAACATTTAGGAGTTTTCTATAGCACCTCATTTCCATTGCCTCCCCTTGTTTCACTCACCGTGGTCGATCCATCTCTGTACACATGTGTCCAGGAGTTGCTAGGGTACTCTCTCTTGAGCTCAAGTCGAACATGGATTTTTTGTTCTGTTGCAGACTGCCCACTTTTCTCCATTATCCTTGTTTTAGTATCAATAAAATTGTAAAGCTAATGTGATTTAATTGCTGCTTTTCTAACATAGACTGTTGAGGTTCTATTTCATTTTTTAAATAATTTCTACAGGATGAGGTAGACCAGGTCGTCATAGTGTCTAGAAACAAGGCCTGAGATTTGTATGTGATGCAGATGACCAGTTCCCTTCCTAGCTGTCATTTTTTTCACTAACAGTGTGTTAGGTACTCATTTAGTAATAGTAAGTTGCCCATCACAAGTGAAGATGGTGACATCAGCAGACTGTCCTCGTCCTGGAGATGTAACTTGCGCTGAAGTTAGATTATAGTGAGAAAAAAGCTGCGCTGGACACCAATCTCACTCTCTCGTCCTGAGTTACCGCGAAACAGTGGCAAGACATTCAATCAAGACGACTGGAAGTTGCTCAAGATGCAGACATTCAGGTCGTACAATCCGTGAGACCAGCGGTCGCTTGAAATTTGTGGGAATCGATCATCCACCGTTTCCTTGACGATTTGAGAGGCGAATGTCGTACCTCTCGACAGCAGCAGCCGCCCACACGTAGACTAGAAAACGCTGCTGCTAACCATCGCCCACACCTGTAGGTCTAGGTGAGGAACCATTAACCCACGGCTGAAGGGTGATTCCGGTTTTGGCACGCAAATTTCCAAGCAGGTTGTGCACACCAACCAAGGACGGTGCGCAATCTGTAGTGACTTCCTTTCCAACGTGTATTCTATTACACTGGAACAGGTACTCATTTACAGCTGGGTAAACTACAGCATGTTGATAACAGGATCGAATCCAGTAACTTTGCAGTAAGAAGCAAGGGCTCTACCAGACAGATAGTATGAAAATCTTCTTCGTCGACCAATTGATGCTATACTTCTAGCCAGTGAGGTTCACGAAGGAGGATGTATGTTTCAAGTCTTCCCCCATAGATTTTTTAGTAGGGTTGCTCCCTGGGCCCTACTGCCTATCTTTGGTCTGCACAAGATTCTCAGTCCTGCAGCAAATAAAATGACTGGTTCCAGGAATGTTTGCACATCTTTTGGTGCGCAAAACACATGTAATGTTTGTATTCTAGGTCTTTCTAATAGGATTCTTCTTCTTTTCTTCTTCACTAAAAAGTTGCCAGATAGACATCGACACCTGGGAATGTCTTACGCAAAACAGATCTGACTGGAGAAGCGCAGTCAAATCGGGTGTAGCTGCCGGTGAAGATGACCGTGTTGTGAAAGCCCAGAACAGACGCGAGACGCGGAAATCCCGAGCAGCGGGAACACCATCCCCTTCTACAAACCTTGTGTGCCCGATATGTAGCAGATGTTTTCGTGCTCGCATTGGCCTGTTCAGCCACATGCGCACCCACACCCAACAGGAAAATCTGTGACAAGGATGATGTCGGCGGTCCTCATCGACAACGATGGACAGCTATTATTATTATAATAGGATTTGATCTTCTGTGTTCCTCTTATCCGAGCCTTATATCTTTTTGCTAAGGTACTTTTTTCTTTTCGCTTGTGTCCTGCTTGTGCCTTTGAGCGTCAGGTTATGAAGAGGTTTCTTGAACAGGCCCTGCACAGGCTTTGTACAGAGAGAGTTTTACTGCTTCTCTTATTTCTGCTATCCATCTTTTGTGTGGTTGGCACTTGGCTTTGTATCCATAGTATCCGTATAGCATTGCTTTCTGAGGGTTACTATCTGGTGTTTGTCGCGTCACGTGGCCGAACTATTTGGTTTGCTGTCTCTTGATGAAGTCTGGTGTTGTACCTACTTGTTTCTAGTTCTATCCATTATTGTTACTCCAAACATTCTGCGTAGGTATTTCATCTGTGTTGTTACGATGTTTCTTTTATCTTTGCTTGTCAATATGGCAGCACGTCCTTCGAGGACTGGGCCAAGATCGTGTGTTCTTTGCTAAGGTTAACTGCATGAAAAACTAAGGCAAACATCCTTACCATATCAAGCTGATGGCGGCACAGACTGTTGATATGAAATGATGAGTCAACCACCAGCCTTTAATTCTGAAGAAATAAAAGAAGATAACGGTAAAAAGAGTTCCATAGCAGACACTGCCATCAGGGATGAAGTGTCCGCGATTTCATTATACGAGGACGTATATTGGTCAGGGAATAGTGAAAGTAGTCAATTTTTAGGGGAATTTTTCTAGACCCTTCCTCAAGCTACAGAGATGAATAGTGTTGTCCTAATGGGCTGCCAGGTTACTCTGCAGCATTCATCAGCGAAAGTTGACCTCATTGACCAAAAATTGTCTGAGAAAGTATGTAGCAAGGCGAGGTTGGAGAAAGCTAGATTCAATACAGCGCCAGTGTCAGATTGGGGTGGAGTCGAAGCGGCGATCGAAAATTGTACGTTTTGAGATAGGAGCAACCATGGCATGATTGATGGATAACCAGTCGCTTTGACAGGGCTAGAGCGGGTCTTTAAAAGAGCCCAGGAGATGTAAGGAGATTCGATTGCAAGAGCAGATCTAGAAGGCTGTCTCACTATGCCCCAGGGTCATTGCATTTGTGCCTTTTGGAGTGAAATAGTGGCCCTTTCATGATCAACGTTAGAGAGAGCTAAGTGAACGTATCTGTTGTCGTCACATCAGAGTCACTTGCGTGTAAGTCCGCAACTAAAACTCCCAGTCTATTATTATCTGCTGCCTCTGTCAGCGAAAGATGACCATATTGGCTGTCTGTGCGGAGGCACGCAAGTACAACTTCCAGTGTATCCTCACCTGATGTGTCTTTGTCAGCAAACGACAACACCATCGTCTGAGCCGCCTGTGTGCAGGTTTGTGACTACAGCTCCCATAGTATCCTCCTAACCACATGACTTTGGATTGGTTAGTGAATGAGATTTGAGTTGCACGTTATTGGATAAATTGCTTTTCATAAGTGTAAGTGAGGTATCCCCTAATTAGTGACACTGATTCTGCCGAAGACGGATGTGTCGGACTGAAAGGTGCAAATATCGCAGTCAAGCTGTAAACTAGCGACACAACGCATTCCGTTCTCCAGACTACATCCAGCTGCTAGCAAAGCCCTGTTCGGAGCTTGGTATGGGGAGATTGAGAACAAATGCAGAAGAAGAAGAAGAAGAAGTGACACTGATGAATGGAGTTCGAGTCTTAGTGGGGCCTGAAAAGGAAACAAAGAATAGTAACAATGTAACCTGTCATTAGAGGTGACTAAGGAGGGCTGGTCGTGGGACTGGCTACTAGAAACTTTAAGCAATAAAACCTTCAACAGATATGGACAGATCAACATTTGATGACTTGGCATGTATCCTATGCTTTACAGGGAAATAAAAAGGTTTGATTGATTGATGACACAAAAAACGATGCCTATTACCAGTTGAACAGAAGATAGCATGTCGTGGTCTTCAGACTTCGCACTGGCCACAATAGACTGAGGTACCACCTATTCAACAAATTGAAGATAGGTGGCACTGACGAATGCCCGTGTGGTACCGGGAAAATGACCGCTGAGCATTTGCTGCAAAACTGCCTGACATACGAGGATCAGAGAGAGCAGATGTGGCCATCACCAGTGGCAACACTAGACAAGCTCTATGGCAGTGTCGACAGCCTTAGGATGACCGCTGCTTTTTTCGAAAAAATAAAGGTTGATGTCTGACTGCTTACGATGAAGAAGAAGAAGATTGATTGATGAATGGATTACCAGAGGAATCTGATTGTTCAATTAAAACATGAAATTTGTCATTTAATTCAAGTCTTCGCTGATCCCCCATCAGTAAAGATTTCTTTGCACAGCAGACAAAAAATATCTCCGCTGTCTCAAATATGATTGTCCTATCGAAGCAAAGGTCCGCTGTCTCAAATATGATTGTCCTATCGAAGCAAAGGATTGTGATCCAGGCGTGGATCTCGTACCTTACGGAGGTCTTGTGACCTGTAATTTTTTGTTGTTGTGGTGCATTCACTTAATTATAAAACAGAAAATACATGTATATGTTGGTCTTGCAAAATCTCTAGAACCGTGAGCTCTAGCGACATGAAATTTGCACAGCTTATTCTGTCTGGAATGTCTGGGTCAATGCAACTATTTTCAGCTTGATGTATCGTTCAGTTCCCGAGTTAATTAACATTAATAAAGTTAAATTATGGACAGAGAATGTATTCTTTTGGTACACTGCACAGTGCGATTTGTTTTAAGCGTCACCACTAAGGTCAGATACTCAAAGCGCCAAGACTAGTTCATGATTGGAACTGATCAGTTTAAGAGGAAGTGAGACCTTTGACCCTGGACAACAAGCGAGTTGTGACATGTTGACAAATCATATACCAGAAGTATAAACATTGAACTGGTCCTGTGGTTCGCCCTCAAAGTTTCAGTTTTATAACTTTCGCTCTCTCACTTGAGTGCAGTGTTCTGGTGGAGTTTTCTGTGTTAAGTGGATATTTTGTATAGAATGATTATCACAGAGCCGCCACTCCCGTGAGCTTTCAGTTTCGTAACTTTCATCCTGTCACTAGAGTACAGTGTTGTTCTGATGAAGTTTTCTGTGTTAAGTGAATATTTAGTTTAACCTTTAGCTCGCACTGGTCAAGAATGTCTAGACTCACGCTCCATACAAAAACGGTGTTCGGGAAAATTTTTTTTTTTTTTTAACAGAGACACGCCCGACAGCCATTTTTAAAATACTGAATACGTCACCATATATACACAATATTTTGCCGGTTAAAGTATCGCATGTTAGATTAAAAATTGCTTTTGAACAGTTTTAATTTTGTTAAGGCCGTTTGGAGCAAGCCAACTTTTTGCGAAAGGTGAAGTAGGTTGGTGGGAAAGATGTTTATCGAGTAGATCTTTTTATTTTGTTTGTTTAGATAAAAGAACTACGTTTGAATTGGCAACTAACAGTTGTGTCGATATTGTAAACACAGTATTGATACGTTGTTGTGCTTTCCATGGTTTTCTATGGGAGCGACTAGGCCTAGCGGTCGAGCCCAAATTTTTTCAAAGATTTTCATAAATTTTCAACTTCATCTTTTTGTATCTCAGAAACTAACAAACACACAACAAAAACAATAACACCCACAAGTTCTTTATTCTTCTTCGTTCGTTCTCAATCTCCCACTACCAAACCCTGAAAGGGCTTAAGTGACTAGATCAGTAGATGTAACCAAACTATTGAATTCTCTGTCTGTCTATACATGGCATTGTTCCAACTCTCTGTCAGATTTCTCACTATACCTCTTATGGCTTGGCTTCGTTCGTTCTCAATCTCCCGCTACTAAACCCTGAAAGGGCTTAAGTAGCAGAATGTAATCCAGAGAACGGGATGCTTTGTGTTGTAGTTTACAGCTTGACTGCGATATTTGCACCTTTCGGTCCAACACATCCGACTTCAGCAAGCATTTTTTGAGTACCGGGTTAGCATTCCCTCTTCGATCCCTTCTCCTTAGCCAGTCTGCCCTGCTACAGCCTGTTATCCAGGATCACCGCGTGGAGATGTAGAAGGGTCTTGACAGCTATGGTTCGCTGGCCCTGACGCTAGCAGTCAGCTATGGGTCGCTAACCACCGCAGCTCATGTGCTGCTCAGCATCTTGATCCCGTTCTTTATTCAATTGTGTCTCTACACACAAGAAAATCATATTTAGTGACAAACAAACAGTAAAGTTAAATTTTGAAAGTCGACTACCATAGCGATATGCAAATTTTTCGTAAAAAAAGATGTGGCGTGCTAAAGGTTAAAGTAATTATCATAATAAAGTAAGAAGTATGTCCTTTGCAGAACGTTGCTTCGTACAACCGCCATTATAAACGGCTGTTGTAAGTTTCTTGGCAGGTGTGCAAGTCTGGTAGGTTGCCATTACTTTCCGTACGTGAAGTAGCGATCGATCTGAGAAAAATAACCCATGTCTGCCAAACTGGACACGGTGGGATTCGAACCAGGTACATAGGGATTATGAAACAGACATTTCACAATGCCTCCGATTATCGTAATACTCCCTATTTTAAATGTTAATGATATTTAAAAAAATGCTCTCAAACATGCAAAGCCGTGGCGATCAACACAGTTTATTTAAAGCTGTTATGTCAACTTGAGTCACTACTGAACTGTGCATATACAAAATTTATGTTATTTCTCAGACGAAGCCGGTGCTGAAGATCTTGTTATGGATATACGTTTATAACAACTTTTGGGATCAAGATGCTGAGCAGCGCATGAGCTGCAGCGGTCAGCGACCCATAGCTGACTGCTAGCGTCAGGGCCAGCGAACCAGAGCTGCCAAGACCCTTCTACACCTCTACACAGTGATCCTGGATAACAGGCTGTAGTAGGGCAGACTGGCTAAGGAGAAGGGACCGAAGAGGGAATGCTAACCCGGTACTCAAAAAATGCTTGCTGAAGTCGGATGTGTTAGACCGAAAGGTGCAAATATCGCAGTCAAGCTGTAAACTACGACACAACGCATTCCGTTCTCTGGACTTCATTCTACTACTTCGATATATCTATTTTTACTGTACAAAGAAGAGATGAGTGTTACCTGGAACCATTTACTCGTAGGATGCTCTCTCGTATAGTCAGTGTGCAGTAATACCAGACTAGCAAGAAGTTCAGCACTGCATCCCACCACCTGTGATTGTAATACAACGGAGAGAATTAGATTTCGAAACCTGTTGGGAAAATGAGATACTAAAATGGGAGGATGCGGGTGATGATCTTCGTTCATCACATGTGATGAAGACCAGTCTCTTTGTCTGATCGTGTAGACAATCTTTTTTTAAAATAGATTACATCCTGGTACAACAAAGATGGAGGTCAAATGATGATGACATCTGATGTGTTGACATCACACGCAAGAGATATTTTAATCTTGACAGCAAACTAAATGATTCCCAGGATGTCGCACAAGAAACAGAGCTATATGTCAGATGAAACATTGAAACTCATTGAAGAAAGGAACAATTAAAACAAATGGGAAGTCAGGGGACCAACACATCATTAAAAACTGGACATGAAAAGTTAGAAGAGAAATAAGAAAAGATAAAATAAAATACATAGTGGATACTTGTAAGGACAGAAAACCTACAGCAACAAGGCAGGGAGAGGGATGCCTTTAAGGTGATATGAACACTGACAAGGGAATTCCGTCCGGTTCCCCATGTCATAAATGACAAAGAGGATAATACATTAACGGAAACCAAAGACATACTGAATAGACGGAGAGAGTACTGCAGAACCATGTATAAAGATAGCACAAAGCGCTCAGTTACAATCCTACCAAAAGATGAGAAAGAACCTGAACCAACATTGGAGGAAGTACGCTCAGCAATTAAAAGCCTGAAAAAGGGAAAGTCCCCAGGATGTGATGATATCCAAGCAGAGCTAATACAAGCAGGAGAGGAGGCCAGTGCTCAAATTTATCACAAGCTGTGTAAACGGATATGGCACAGTGCAGAGTGGTTAGAAGCATGGAAGAAATCAATTTATATTCCCCTCCCCAAAAAAGTAATCTAAAGCTGTGCACAAACTATCAAACTATTGCACTGATTAGCCACACTAACAAGATACTCTTGTGGATCCTTTTAAGAAGGATAGAGAAAAGGTTTGAATCTGAAATTTATGTGGTCCAAGCAGGTTTTAGGAAAGACAGAGGGACCAGAGATCACATATTCAATATGAGGAATATCTACAAAAAATGTAGAGAGTTTGATGTAGACCTGTACACGTGTTTCATTGATTACACTTTCGATACGGGGAAAACATCAAAATCTGTGAAACATCATGAAGGAAATGGGGTTTCCTGTGCACATTTTACATCTCATTGAAACATACCACGATCAACGAGCCGCTGTCCGAGTATCTGGGCAAACATCAGATTGGTTCGCAGTACAAAAAGGAGTAAGACATGGATGTATCCTCTCATCTTATCTATACAGCATCTATGCAAATGTATAATGAGAAATGTTAGAGAAGATGAGAACATTGAAAGTTTTGATACATTTATGATTGGCGGGTACGAGATTCCAGAGTTACGATACACATATACTATCAAGAAGTTCGGAAGGGCTAGAGAAGCTAATTTCAGCCGTAAATGGACACAGTAAAGATCAAAACCTGTTTATAAACATAAACAAAACAAAGATAATGACCACTGACAAAATACAATGTCAGCATAAATTTGGTGAGGAAATAGATCAGATCACGCATTTTGAATATCTGGGCTCCAGAATTGACAAAAATGGCTTCTGGTTGAAAGAAATCAGAAGAAACCTAGCCATGGCAATGCAGAGACTGAGCAGCCTGAAGAAATTATGATGGACAATTACCAAAACTTCTAGACAAAGAATCGAATTCTTCGAGTCAAAATGTTACAGAAAGATCCTCAGAATACCCTGGACAGAGAAAAAGACAAATATAGACATTCGGCAAGAGTTGAGCATAGAGGAGAGCTGGTTTATCAATTCCATTTTGGCTAGAATATGTAAATACTTTGGTCACATCAAGAGACACAACGGTCTTGAGAGAACTGTGATGGAAGGTATTGTGCCAGGTAAAAGAGGCAGGGGTAGACCAAGAAGACAATGGCACCAAGATATCCAGGAATGCCTGGGTATGACTGTGGCGGAGGCTGGAGTTTTGGCAATGGAAAGAGTTTCTTTCAGACAGACTGTGATGGGAGCGGAGTTCTATAAAGGACATGCTTCATGATGATGATGAGTCCCTACCATTTTCCTCAGTCCAGTGTTAATTTTTTCACAAATGATCTTTCTTGCTGCACTTCGTGCACAGGTCTCGATCTTATGTTTATGCCTATCTAATAGAGTCGAAGTTTGATACTGATAACATAGGGGTGCTCAGCGTGTTTATCAGCGTCTGTTTAGTGGACGGGGATTCCGTGGCGAAGTGGTTAAGCCATCGGGCTAGTGATCAGATGGTGTGGGTTTGACTCCAGACTCTGCCGTCTTTTTCACAGGTGCTTGATGCGAAGTCCCCTGCATCTTGTGGTCGCCCCCTAGTCGTCTTTTCCTTGACTTGCCACTGGGGTCGGGCGGCTCGAGACGAGAGAGTGAGGTTAACAAGTAGAGCAGTTAATCCTTACTAAAAATAGCGCTAGCAAAATTAATTATGCCATCATTGTCTACGATGGATGATGGCCTTTGCCTTTTAGTGGAAAAAGTTTTTTGTTGTTGTTTATTTTCTATTCCCCAAGGTGATGCGCGTTGCACTAAGTTTTTATTTTGCGCCTGTCGCCTCAATACTTCAGACTTTGGCATGCATTTTATGCACGGGTCTGCTTCCTCCTCGATTTTCTATGGGTTTGCTTCCCCGGGGAAACGACTGGTGCTGTGATAGGGAGTGAACCAAGCACATTCGGATTGTGAGCCATGTCACTTAACCACTAGCCCACGACCTCCCCATTGGACAAAATGACACCTGGATGTTTCAGTATCACCACCAGTCGGTAGCACACATTGTCTTTGAATTCTATTTTTCATCTCTCGGTCCCGTCTGCCATCATTAATGAAGACACTTCCCAGGTACATACATTCCTGCACCTGCTTTAAGATTTTGTGGTTGGTGTGGAAACTGCGCTGTGTTAGTTGACGGTTAATTGTTTTACAGTTAATCTACCTTACATTTTTAATACTAATGACAAAATTTAAATTACATTTTTTAAATCTACAAAAACTAAAATGTGTGTGTCGAATAAATACCAATTATCTTTAAATGTTAAAATAGCACCTGTATCTTCTTCTTCTTCGTACGCTGTCAGACGTCAACCTGTATTTGTTTGAAGAAAGCAGCGGTCATCCTGAGGCTGTTGACACTGCCATAGAGCTTGTCTAGTGTTGCCACTGGTGATGGCCACATGTGCTTTCTCTGGTTCTCGTATATCGGGCAGTTTTGCAGCAGATGTTCAGCAGTCATTTTCCCTGTACCACAAGTGTATTCGTCAGTGCCACCTATCTTCATTTTATTGAATAGGTGGTACCTCAGTCTGTTGTGGCCTGTGCGAAGTCTGAAGACCACGACCTGCTCTCTTCTGTTCAACTGGTAGAAGGCATCGTTTTTTGAGTAGCCAGTATGTTCTGGTTCCCATTTGGCCATGTATCTGGCCCTAATGAGCCTTTTGGACTCTTTGTTGGTCACACTAGAATCTGGTTGTGGTAGTCTTGCACCTTCTTTTGCCAGTCTGTCTGCCTCCTCGGGATGGAACCCACTGTACCACTACCCTTTTTGGTGCGGACTGCTGGCATAGTTGACAGAGTACTGCTCTTAAATAATTAAGTTCAGTATTTTTCTGGCTTTTTAGTGCTGTAACTACAGCCAGGGCATCTGTAAACAGGACTATCTGGCTTTCATTGCTTTTGCCTGTCAGCAATGCTCCTACTGCAGCCCTCAGTGCCTCTGCCTCCGCTCTGAAATTGCTTGAGAATTTTCCAGTTGCCACTGACAGTGTTGTTTTTCTACCATTTGGTAGGCTCAGGAATACCCCTGCCCCTCCATTCTGTGTTGTGTTTGTTACAGAACTGTCGGTGTATACATGGGTCCAGTACATGCTTGGGTAGTTTTACGTTATGTACTTTAGGGTTATGTCTCTTCTTTCTTTTTCAGTCTGGCTGTTCTTGTTTCCAATACCTGGTATATTTTCTACCACCTCCAGAATTATATCCTGCTTCCATGTAGGTTTGCGTACAGTAGGGATGGCTTTGGTGTTGTTAGTGCGTTCAAAGGGTCTTCGCTCATCTTGGCTTTGGCTATTTCTGCAAAGTTTCTCAGCTTTAGTTTCCCATTTCCAAAGTTATTTAGTCTCTTATGCATTGGATGGTCAGTCAGTCTTCTGAGTTTTTCCGCTTGCTGCTGGGCCCTGCAGTCTCTTCTGTCGGTCATGGACGGCAGATTTGTAATCTTTTCAAGTTCTACAATTGGCGTTGACTTCATGCCTCCTGTTATAACTCTCATGGCTTGGTTTTGAAGTTTGCTAATTTTATCAAAGTTCGCCTTTGCTGCTGTTGTCCATGCCGCAATGCCATACTCGAGAACTGGTCTCACTCTTCCAGTGTACAGTTTCTTTAGTATTCTTTCGTCTGCTCCCCAGCTTGTGCCAGCAAGTTTCCTCATGATTGCCATTCTTTGTCTGGCTCTCATTCGGTTTCTCTCGATCTGACTTTTCCATGTCATGCGCCGATCAAATGTGACTCCCAAGTAGTTTGGGTTGTCGTTTGTCCGCAGGTATTTGTCGTTAAGACTTATTTTGGTGTTCTGTGGTTTATTTGAACGCTGGAATATCGTACATGTTGTTTTTTCCTCGTTTATTTTGACCAGCGATGAGTTCGCCCACTCCTCCAACGATGTTAGATTTTTTTCAGAGGTCCACATAGCCAGATCATCTGCAAACATGGAACTGTGGATTCTTCTTGGTATATTCTCTGTGATGTTGTTTATATACACCGACCGCAAAAGTGTGGGTGACAGTAACCCCCCCCCCCCCCCTTCTTGGGTTACTCCTTGCTCCAGTGTCACCTTTTTGCTCACCTGTTCTGTTTTCGAGGTAGTGGCTGATCCATCTGTAAATTTTCCCACATACTTCACTTCTTCGTAGCTTGACTTTAAGTCCCTCTTTCCACACCTTGTCAAATGCCTTCTCTAGATCCACCCAAACTGCTACTGTATGCTTTTTCTCTTGGTAAGCATCCTCTATTTCCTGGGCTATGAGAGTGATCTGGTCCTCAGTGGATCTGTGTTGTCTGAATCCTGCTTGCTGTGGAATTAGTATGTGTTTTTCTTCCATGTGCCACATCAGTCTGGTGTTTATCATACATTCCATCAGTTTGCCTACACAGCTAAGTAGACTGATGGGGCTGTATCCATTTGGATTTGTTCTATCTTTTTCTTTCTTTGGTACTGGTATAAGTACAGCATCTTTCCATGCCTGCGGTACAATTCCCCTTTTCCAGCTTTGGTTCAGGACTGATACTAACTTCCTCTTTGCTGTTTGCCCCAATCCCATCAGCATTTCGTTTGTTACCCCATCTTTTCCGGGCGATTTCTTTTTCTTTAAAGTTCTCATGGCCTCATCCATTTCATTCATTGTTAGTTTTGCCATCATGTGCTCCTCTGGTGCCATCTTGATGTTGTCGTGGCTCTTTTGTTCTTCACTAATGTCTGTATGCCTGTCTGTAGGGATATCAATGTGGTTTGCTCTGGCATAATGTTCTATAAAGCCGTTTGCTGCTTTTTTCCCAGTAAGCATGTTCTCACCCTGCTTGATGGTAATTTGTTTATTTGATGGTGTTTCATAATTCATGGCTCTGACTAAATTCCATAGTTTGTTCCCTTCTTTATCTAAATTGAGGCTTTCTGTTTTGTTTTTCCAACTGTCTCTTGTTATTTGGTTTAGTGTTCTTTTGTATTTCGCCGTGATGACCTTGAGGGCGATATTTGCCTCCATAGATTGCTCTCTCTCTGCCATGTTCCTAGCATTTGAGACTTCATCCTCCGCTTTCTGCAGTTCATCATTCCAATATGGCTTGTAGTTTTTCCTTGCCCCTCTTGGGATGGTTTCGGTGGCTGCTTGCAGTATTGCTTTGTAGCACCTGTATAATCTATTATAACCCCTAGGTCCTTTTCCTTTTCTATCTTTCTAATATTGTTCTTGCCTACTGTGTGTCGAATTATCTGTCTTTTGATGAGGTAAGTTGAAGAATTGAGAATGCAAGTGGACTTTATGACGACCTCGTCACAACAATAAAAATGCGAAAGCTGACTTGGTATGACCACATCTCGAGATACAATGGACTTGCAGATACGATACTACAGGACACAGTACAAGGCAAATGAAGGTGGGGACGTCCAAGAAAACGATAGGAAAACAACATCCATGAATGGACTAACCTACGACCCGAGGAGGCACAAAAAGCAACTGCAGACAAAGAGTGATGGCGCAGGATTGTGGAGGTGTCAGCAGGGGTGCCCCAATGATCTCAAGAGATCCCAGGATGAACTGTACTGATTCCTTGATAAAGACTATTTAGGTAGATATAATACAATTGTGTTACTGTTCTTCTTCTTCTGCGTTCGTTCTCAATCTCCTGCTACCAAACCCTGAAAAGTAGCAGAATGTAGTCCAGAGAACGGAATGCGTTGTGTCGTAGTTTACAGCTTGACTGCGATATTTGCACCTTTCGGTTCAACACATCCGACTTCAGCAAGCATTTTTTGAGTACCGGGTTAGCATTCCCTCTTCGATCCCTTCTCCTTAGCCAGTTTGCCCTGCTGCAGCCTGTTATCCAGGATCACCGCGTGGAGGTGTAGAAGGGTTTTGGCAGCTCTGGTTCGCTGGCCCTGACGCTTGCAGTTAGCTATGGGTCGCTGACCACTGCAGCTCATGCGCTGCTCAGCGTCTTGATCCCATGTATTACTGTTATTTGTAAAACTGTATTTGAGCCACTACTGCAGCAACATTTACCTGGAACTGAGAATGAACCCAGACACAAATGCAAGCGCTAGAATAATGTAACTGACTGTAAGCTTGAATGTCTCGTAGTCTTTCTTGTAGATGAATCTGGAAGGAAATAATAAGAACAATTTGTCAGGTAGTAAAGCTCTTCAACTTCTTTAATTCTGTGGTAAATACTTGCAATCCTTATATTCTTCTTCTTCGTACGTAGTCAGACAGTAACCATTATTTTTTCGAAAAAAGCGGCGGTCATCCTGAGGCTGTCGCCACTGCCATAGAGCTTGTCTTGCAGTTCCACTGGTGATGGCCACATCTGCTCTCTCTGATCCTCGTATGTCGGGCAGTTCTGCAGCAGATGTTCAGCGGTCATTTTACCAGTACCGCACGGGCATTCGTCGGTACCACCTATCTTCAATTTGTTGAATAGGTGGTACCTCAGTCTATTGTGGAATCCTTATATTCAAACAAGCATGTTAACCTTTAGCACACTACGGTCAAAATGATTTTGACCAACTCGACCTGCAAAAACGGAATTCTAAAAAAAAATTATTTTTTTTGACGGAGACACTCCCGACAGCCATTTTTTAAATGCTGAATACGTCATCCATCTACACACGATATTTTGCCGTTTAAAGTATCGTATGTTAGATTACAAATGGCTTTTGAACAGTTTTAATTTTGTATAAGCTGTTTGGAGCAAGCCGACCTTTTGTGAAAGGGGAAGTAGGTTGTTGGAAAAGATCTTTATCGAGTAGATCTGTTTATTTTGTTTGTTTAAATGAAAGAACTACGTTTGAATTGGAAACTAATAGTTGTGTCGATATTGTAAATACAGTATAGATACGTTGTTGTGGTTTCCATGGTTTTCTATCGAAGCGACTAGGCCTAGTGGTCGAGTCCAAATTTTTTCAGAGTTTTCATAAATTTCAACTTCATCTTTATGTATCTCAGAAACTAACAAATACACAACAAAAACACCCACAAGTTCTTTATTCAATTGTGTCTCTACACACAATAAAACCATATTTATTGACAAACAAACAGAAAAGTTACAAATTTTGAAAGTCGACGACCATAGCGAGAAATTAAGTTAATTAATTAGGTCAAATTTTTCTCAATGATGTCATGGCATGCTGCAGGTTAATGTCTGTTGCCAGGTAGCCAAATGCTTCAGCTATATATAGTAGGTATTTTACAACTTCCTGCAGTAAATCTAGTTATTTATTCTTTGATTCCTGTGTCATTTTGGGGTATTTTTTCTAGGAGTTTCTTGGGGACCATGATAGCTACACCATACACAGCAAGATTTTGGCGGCGTCTGCAATGCTATAAGTTGGATAGTCTTTTACTCCATGGGGTAGGGAGGAAGACTAACGCCTGGTCAGGCAAAATATACTGATCAGACATGTTAGTCAGGGTCAGGCAAAATATACTGATCAGACATGTTAGTCAGGGTCAGGCAAAATAAACTAGCAAAGACCCTCCCCTCAGCTTCCTCATAGCCCTCCCTAAAAATGGGCTGTTTTCATGGCAGCCTGGCCTACAAGGTGAGGGATCGACGTGATCCCCGTAGTAGTGAGCAACACGTAGATGAAGCCAAGCATTGAACAACCACCTGGAGGACCCCTGTCCACCTTCATCAGCATGCTCAGGATGTGAGGATAGCTATGATAATCCGCCACTTAACGTCCTTTTTAGAGTGCACAAACGAGTAATCCTACTCATTGCGGGCATTCTTCTTCTTCTTCTTCTTCTGCGTACACAGTCAGACAGTAACCATTATTTTCTCGAAAAAAGCGGCGGTCATCCTGAGACTCTCGCCACTACCATAGAGCTTGTCTTGCAGTTCCACTGGCAATGGCCACATCTGCTCTCTCTGATCCTCGTATGTCGGGCAGTTCTGCAGCAGATGTTCAGTGGTCATTTTACCAGTACCGCACGGGCATTCGTCGGTACACCCTATCTTCAATTTGTTGAAGAGGTGGTACCTCAGTCTGTTGTGGCCAGTGCGAAGTCTGAAGACAACGACCTGCTCTCTTCGGTTCAACTGGTAATAGGCATCGTTTTTGGTGTAACCAGTATGTTCGGTTTCCCATTTGGACATGTACCTGGCTTTGATAAGCCGTTTTGACTCTTCGTACGTCATACTGGTATCTATTTGTGGTAGCCTTGCACCTTCTTTTGCCAGTCTGTCTGCCTCCTCGTTGCCTTGGATGTTGCAGTGTGACGGAACCCACTGTACCACTACCCTTTTTGGTGCGGACTGTTGGCACAGTTTGCAGAGTGCTGCTCTTAAGTCATTAAGCTCAGTGTTTTTCTGGCTTTTTAGCGCTGTGACTACTTCGAGAGCATCTGTCAGCAGGACTATATGGCTCTCATTTTCACTGTGTGTTACCATTTCTTCCACTGCCGCCCTCAGTGCCTCTGCTCTGAAATTGCTCGTGTACTTACCAGTAGCGAATGACAGTGTTATTTTTCTGCCATTTGGTAGGTTCAGGAATGCTCCTGCCCCTCCGTTCTGTGTAGTGTTTGTTACAGAGCCGTCGGTGTATGCATGGGTCCAGTCCATGCTTGGGTAGCTTTTCGTTATGAAGCTTAGGGTAGTATCTCTCCTTTCTTTTTCGGTCTGGCAGTTTTTGTTTGCAATACCTGGTATATTTTCTACCACCTCTGGAAATATATCCTGCCTCCAAGTAGGTTTTCGTACAGTAGTGATGGGTTTTGGTGTTGTTAGTGCGTTTTTGGGATCTTCGTGCATCTTTGCTTTGGCTATTTCTGCAAAGTTTCTCCGCTTTAGTTTTCCAGTTCCCAAATTGTTTAGCCTCTGGTACATTGGATGGTCCGTCAGTCTTCGGAGTTTCTCTGACTGCAGCTGGGCTCTGCAGTCTCTTCTGTCGGTCATGGATTGCAGTTTTGTAATCTTTTCAAGTTCTACAATTGGCGTTGACTTCATGCCACCAGTTATGATTCTCATAGCTTGGTTTTGAAGTTTGTTAACTTTATCGAAGTTCGCCTTCGCTGCTGTTGTCCAAGCCGCGATGCCATACTCGAGAACTGGTCTCACTCTTCCAGTGTACAGTTTCTTTAGTATGCCTTCGTCTGCTCCCCAGCTTGTGCCAGCAAGTTTCCTCATGATCGCCATTCTTTCTCTGGCTTTCATTCGGTTTCTCTCAATCTGACTTTTCCATGTCATGCGCCGATCAAATGTGACTCCCAGATAGGTTGGGTTGTCGTTTGGCTGCAGGATTTTGCCATTTAGGCTTAGTTTGGTACTTTGGGGTTTTAATGAGAGCGAGAATATTGTGCACGTGGTTTTCTCCTCGTTTATTTTGACCAGCCATGAGTTCGCCCACTCTTCCAGCGATGTTAGGGCCGTTTGCATCCGATTTCTTGCTATGGTGAGATTCTTTTCAGAGGTCCACATAGCCAGATCGTCTGCAAACATTGAGCTATGGACTCTTCTTGGTATATTCTCTGTAATATCGTTTATATATACCAGGAAGAGTGTGGGTGACAGTACTCCCCCTTGGGGTACTCATTGCGGGCATTCAACAACAATAACTTCGGGGGTTATACTGGACTGTTTGTCGCTTCTTGCGACGCAAGGGGTGTCATGGCCAGCGAGAAATATTGTTTCGGGCAGCCCACAGCAGATAAGGAGTTTTTCTTCTTCCTCTTCAGCGTTCATCCTAAAAAGGATGTTTGTGTCATTGTGTTACAGTTTAAGCGAGGCTGTGATATCTGCACCTTTTTGGCCGGACATGTCCGATTTCAGCACTTCATTTTTGGGACTGGGTTTGTCTTTCATCTCCAATCCCTAATCTCTTAGTCAGGCTGCATGGTTGCAGTCTATTTCCAGGGCAGCCACTTGGAGACAAAATAGGGGCATGGTCAGTTATGAGTCCCTGACCCTGATGCAAGCAGCCAGCTATGAGTCACTGGCTGTTGTCACTACATCTTTGACCTCAGATAAGCAGTTCAAAAGTCCAGAGCCCAGAGAAAACTGGCTGCAGATAACATGTGCTTCCTAGCATGTCCTAAAAGATGACTAAAGAGGGTTTCTGTTTTGGGCTAGCAACCTCATCATGTCAACAAACATTACTATTAGCGTGAAGGATTTAGGTCTCTATGTCTTGTGTCCATTTCATATCTCATCTGTACATTCAGAAGCAAGAAATAAGAGCACAACGTGATGTCATGTTGATAGTCTCATCAATTATGACCAGATGGAAGCACGACAATTAAAATATCAAGGTTTCTATTCTAAAGCCAATCAGTACTTACTTGGCTTCTTTGGTCAGCAATGAGACATTCACCTGGCCAAGGATGATTCTCAGATACAGCCTGAAGATAAATTACAATTAATTAAGGACATAGTATTTATGACACTTTTTTAATGACACATTTAGAACACATTATTAATGACACATTAGTTGATACATTATTTAGAACACTTTATTAATGAGACATTATTTAGAACACTTTATTTATGACATTATTTAGTACACTTTATTAATGACACATTATTTAGAACACTTTATTAATGACACATTATTTAGAACACTTTATTAATGACACATTATTTAGAACACTTTATTTATGACACATTATTTAGAACACACTATTAATGACACATTTAGAACACGTTATTAATGACATATTATTTAGAACACTTTATTAATAATATATTGTTTAACACACTTTATTTATGACACATTAGACATGTCTCCCTGCGACTTTTGGCTCTTTCCAAGACTCAAGGTGCCACTCAAAGTGACAAGATTTCAGGACACAGAAGAAATAAAGAGAAATATGATGAAATGCTTTATGGAGATCTAAAAGAACTTCCAGAGATGCTTCCAAGAGTGACAGCACAACTCGAAGAAGGGGAATTCAACTCAGAAGGGGAATTCAACTCAGAAGGGGAATTCAACTCAGAAGGGGAATTCAACTCAGAAGGGGAATTCAACTCAGAAGGGGAATTCAACTCAGAAGGGGAATTCAACTCAGAAGGCGCCTATTTGGAAGGGTTTGATTTTGAACTTAATAGGTAAGGTAGTTAGTTTTGTCCCAGCATAAAGTAGTAAAACCAGCAACTCTTATCAGATAAGAGATGGCCCATATCAATACTAGAGCCAATAGCCCAGACCTCTACAGCGCCAGAAAGACCACGAGTGTGCTACTTCAGTGGGCATGAACAATCCAATCGTCCATTTGTCACTCTGTGACGAGATTACACGATGAGACAGGGTTAAGACCAGGATAAGATTAACTACCTTGCCGAGGAACGGATTGCTTATGATCTGTGATAAGTTTGGATACTTTTTTAACACCCCTTGCACACTGGTTTCTTGCCTGCTACAAGGTAATTGGAAAGTAGGGAATTAATTCTGTATGTGGTTCGATAGTAGTAATAATAATAATGTTTGCTTAGGCGTCTGAGGCCCGTTGCGTCCGTCGGCCACATCCATGACCCACTGCTGTGGCGTAGTTCCAGGCCTCGTCTAGGGCTGAGATGGAGGCCTGCTGGAGCCATACTGTGCAGGGACAGCCTCTTCTGCGCCTCCAGCCAGTCGGGGGAAAACTTTTGGCGCTGAGAAACAACTTGTGTAGTATCTTGTGGGCCGGGGTTTCCTGGTCCAGCCATACAACATGGCCGAATAAAGAAACTCGGCGGCGATCATGTTTCTGAATATGGGAGGGAGGCCTGTTTTAGCAGAAACCTCCAAATTGCGGGTGTAGTCATGCCATCGGATGCCAAAGATGCGTCGCTGATTGCACATGTGGAAGGCCTCCAGATTCGACATGTCATGTTTCAGCAATGTTCAGTTTCGGAGCAGTAAAGCAGGACTGGGACTACAAGAACTGGTAGATGCTGATTTTTTGTCCCAAGGCAGATTTTGCTGTTACTCCATACACATCAGAGGTCATGCATAGCAGACGCAGATAGTCCATAGTGCTGTTGTGATTTGTAGGGAAACTGTGAGGTCTACCTCATTTTCTCTTCCCTTGAGGATTCCATGTAAAAGCCTGTCTGGCTATGTTGGACGGTGTCTTTTACAGCATATGTCCTATTATATATGTCCAATTTTCCTCATTTAATTTGATGTTCCAGTGGCTTCTTTCCCATAAGTCATCATTCCTCACCTTGTCCTGTCATGTAATGCCTATTGTACTTTGCAGGGGAGAAGGAAGACTAACATCTGGTCAGGCAAAAACACCCAGATTAGACATGTTAGTCAGAGTCAGGCAAAATATACTGGCCAAGACCCTCACCTCGGCTTCCTCGTAGCCCACCATGGAAACAGGCTGTTTTCATGGTAGCCTGGCTAATGTGGTGAAGTATCGACGTGATCCCTGTAATAGTGAGCGACACGCAGATGAAGCCTGGGGGACCCACCTTCATCGGCACACCCGAGATGTGAGGAAAGCTACTGCAACCCGTCACTTAACGTCCTTTTCAGGGCACACAAAAGAGTAAACCTACTCATTGTGGGCACTCAAAACAACAACCTTTTGTAGGCAATTGTTAATGAAGGACGGGAGTCTTTGTTGAATTACCTTGTAGTTCTCCATATTTCGGCTCTAACGACACTGGCTTTAAATACACTTACTTTGGTGCAAACCTTGATTTCCATGGATCTCTATTTGTTGTTTAGTGCAAGAAATGTCATTCTTGCTTGTCCAATTCTGGTCCTTACATCTGTATCTCCTGGTGTGTTCATTCTGCTGCCCAAATAGGAAAAGGATTATCAACATACCTACCCGTTTTTGTGTGGAAGATTTTCCTCCATCTCCCGAAAGTTGATTTTTCTATTGGCTATCTTCAGTTTGAGATCTTCAACTTCATTCTTCATCTCTTCGCACTGAGGTGTTTTGGATGCTCTGCAATTTAAAAACAAATGGAAAATGTAATAAAGTTCTAGGAACAATACCCCAAATAAGATACAGGAATAAAAGAGCGATTAAAATGTTAATGTGACCTACCGGCTGTCATCACTGCTTAGACATCAAAGAATCAATTTGGTGACAATCAGCATATTTATGTTCAGCAGTCTGTGATACCAATACAATCCTTATCCAAGGTTTGTGAAAAATAGACTATCAACGTGTGAAATTTGTGATACCAATACAATCCTTATCCAAGGTATGTGAAAATAAACTTTGAACATGTGAAATTTGTGATACAAATACTATTCTTATTCAAAGTATGTAAGAATAGATTTTCAATCTGTCAAATTTGTGATACAAATAATATTCTCATCCAAGGTATTTCAGATTAGACTTTTAACATGTTATACAAATAATATCCTCATCCAAAGTATTTCAGATTAGACTTTTAACATGTGATACAAATAATATCCTCATCCAAAGTATTTCAGATTAGACTTTTAACATGTGATACAAATAATATCCTCATCCAAAGTATTTCAGATTAGACTTTTAACATGTGATACAAATAATATTCTCATCCAAAGTATTTCAGATTAGACTTTTAACATGTGATACAAATAATATCCTCATCCAAAGTATTTCAGATTAGACTTTTAACATGTGATACAAACAATATTCTTATCCAAAGTATGTGAGAATAGACTTTTAACATGTGATACAAATAATATTCTCATCCAAAGTATGTGAGAATAGACTTTTAACATGTGATACAAACAATATTCTCATCCAAAGTATGTGAGAATAGACTGTCAACGTGTGAACTTTGTGATACTAATACTATCCTCATCCTAGGTATGTTTTTCTGTTCATTACTTACAGTTTATGAGGGTTTTGGGTACCAGTCTCGTGGCTGTAGATTCAGCATTGAAGTTATTGTAGCATCTCCTAGTGGTAATCGCTGTTGAGTTTTTCAAGTTTTATAACAATGACTTCTCCATTTTCTATGGCATCTTCGGTGAGCCATGTGTATATGCATGGGTCCTAAATTTTAGTGGATGACATTAGAGTAATTTTGAAATGTCACAGGCTCAAAATGACCGATGCGATTGATTTAGCCCTGACAGACAACTTAAGCTCCCCATTGATGCTCAAAGGCATAAGTGGACTAATAATAATAATAATAATTCGTCCATCGTTGCTATGATGAGGACCACCAACATCATACTATGTCAAATGGCATCCTTGAGTATGTGAGTGTGCTCGTGAATGGTAAAAGCTAAAGCGAGCATGGAAAGTTCAATGACGCGATTGGCAGACATAGTCTGTAGTTGCCTCTGATATTCCCTCTTCTCTAGACTTCCTGATTGTGCATCTACTCAGGGCTACCTTATCCTCCAGAGGTCCTCACTGATTTCAACACCGTTTGTGACCAACTTTGCCAGGTTGAACGATTTTGAGTCAGGTGTCCCAGGTGTTAATGTCTATTTGACAGCACTTTAGGCACTCCTTGAGACTGACCTTAAATCTCTTTTTTGAATGTCCCTGTGATTGTTCTTCTGCACTCAGTTCACTTTACAGGAACCTCTTTGAAAGCCTTTCGCTTGACAATCGAACTAGGTGACCCAAAAAATGATGCCTATTACCAGTTGAACAGAAGAGAGCAGGTCGTGGTCTTCAGACTCCGCACAGGCCACAACAGACTGAGGTACCATTTATTCAATAAACTGAAGATAGGTGGCACTGACGAATGCACTTGTGGTACCGGAAAAATGACCGCTGAACATCTGCTGCAAAACTGCCCGATATACGAGGACCAGAGAAAGCACATGTGGCCATCACCAGTGGCAACACTAGACAAGCTCTATGGCAGTGTCAACAGCCTCGGGATGACCGCTGCTTTCTTCTAACAAATACAGGTTGACGTTTGACAGCGTATGAAAAAGAAGAACTAGGTGACCAGCCCATCTCAATTGTTTTTTTGTGTGCAAAAGTGCACGAATATCTGGTATTTTGGCTCTGGATAACACTTCATTATCTGTAATATAGTCCTGCCAGTGAATATGCAGTATGTGTCTCAGACAATTCATGTGAAAATTTTTTTGCCTTCTTGCATTTCCATCAAAGACAGTTCAGCTCTCGCACGCATAGAGCACTTCGACTAAAAACTAACAGAATGTTTTCCTAGAGAGAAGAAGAAGAAGATTATCACCATTAGTTATTATGGCTGAAAACTAAACAAATCAATGTATACCCTATATGTGTAATATATGTAATTGTACAATGATACATACAGTCTGCAGTATCTTACTTGGCTAGGATATCTCCAATACATTTCTTGCGGTATCTGTGATGAGCAATCTGACTGATACATTTCTGTTGAGCAGAGCTCAGGCTGGCCAGAATGTCACAATATTTCTTGTGATCTTCCTGTAACGAAGACAATAATTGTTTCCATTTAATACGAATTACTTCTTCATTCGATCCTCAAGGAAACAAGCAATTCACTATTTGATTTATGAATCATGTATGTCAAAACTATCATCCACAATCAGTACAACTCAAAATGGAAGAAAAACATGGAAGTGAGCAATAGACCTGACCCAATCCACCAGCTACACAGACACCAACAAACCACCATCTTTTACCTGAGAACAGACTACTGCAAACTATTGGGTCATCTACATCAGCTCAAGATATCACACACAAGTGACTGCCCATGTGGAACCGGAGTACAGACTCTTAAAAAATCCACACGATTTCCCAATACACAGAGACATACAATGCCAAATCTGGCCAAAGGGAGCAGAGGTGACGCAGAAACTGTGGGGCTGCCACCAGGATCTGGAGAAGACTGTGGACTTCGTCCTAGTGACAGGACTACAGATCTCAGTTCAATTCAGTTCATCCCGTAATCCATCATGTCGTTGGAGGTACACTTTAAGACACTCCCACGCCATCTCTCTCTGTCCGCTGCCGGCAGTCATGCATCACCGGGATAAAGTTTTGATCACTCAGTGATGTTGTCTGCCATCTCTTCCTTGGACAACCCCACCCTCTCTGTTCTGGTATGGAACCATGCAGTATCGAATTTGTAATTCCACTGGACCTCATGATGTGCCCATACCAAACCATCTTTCACCCTTTGCTAGCTGTGAACAGATCATCAAAAAGCCAAATTGTGTTTTCCACTCTTCGTCGTATTTCTACGTTCATGACACGATCCTTATATATATAACATTTAAGTCTTCTAAAGCACCTCATTTCCATTGCATGTATTCTGCACTAGATATCTGCAGTAATGGTCCAAGTCTCAGGCATACAAAAATAATACATCATCAAAAAGCCTGAATGCGGAAGAAGATGAAGCTGAAGAAAGATCATATATGGAATATTGTTTCTAGAACATTAATTCATACCCAGATGACTACTGCATGCTAGGGCTGAAAATACAGCAGTGAATGAGCAGACGTGAATGAGCAGACGTGAATGAGCAGCAGTAAATGAGCTGACAGCATCAAGGCCGGCAAACCACAACTGACCATGACCCTCTTCCGCCTCCAAGTAGTGGCCCTAGAAAATGGTTGCACTAATGTAGTTTGGTTAAGAGAATAGGGATCATATAGAAAAGGTGATCTCTCACTGTAACATCCAAAGCAACGAGGAGGCAGACAGACTGGCAAAAGAAGGTGCAAGACTACCACAACCCAGATTCTAGTGTGACCTACAAAGAGTCCAAAAGGTTTATTAGGGCTAGATACATGGCCAAATGGGAAACAGAACATACTGGCTACACAAAAAATGATGCCTATTACCAGTTGAACAGAAGAGAGCAGGTCGTGGTCTTTAGACTCTGCACAGGCCACAACAGACTGAGGTACCATCTATTCAATAAACTGAAGATAGGTGGCACTGACGAATGCACCTGTGATACAGGGAAAATGACCGCTGAACATCTGCTGCAAAATTGCCCAACATACGAGGACCAGAGAAAGCACATGTGGCCATCACCAGTGCCAACACTAGGCAAGCTCTATGGCAGTGTAGACAGCTGCTTTCTTCCAACAAATTCAAGTTGACGTCTGACAGCGTACGAAGAAGAAGAAGAAGATATAGAATATGTGATCAAGATGCCGAGCAGCGTATGAGCTGCAGCAGTCAGCAAACTATAGCTGGCAATGTATTGGATTAGAAAATGATGATTGATCTGGTGGAGATAGTTCGTATGACTAGTATTCAGAAAATTATTGTAGGTGACAAAGTTGTCAGACTCTGAAGACATGAGGGTATCTGCCCTGGCTGGACCTAGTGACTAGTTCTAGATATAGTAGAGAAGCTACTAGTACTACTTACTAGAGGAACAAATCATGTTGCAATAACAAGTAGACGATCGAGATAGATCCTAACTTTTTGTGGACTTTTTTCTGTTTTGTAAATATATATTTGTTCTATTCCAATCTTTATGTATCTTTCATAAATATTTGAAACTGTTTACATGTTTAACTTTGTTCATATTGTTATTTCGAATGCACACAATGAGTAGGTTTACTCTTTTGTGCGCCCTGAAAAGGACATTAGGGGCTGGTTGCAGTAGATTTTCTCACATCCTCTCCGTGCTGATGAAAGTGAACTGAAGTGACCTCTAGGCAGTTGTGCTATTTTTGGCTTCACCTGCGTGTTGCTCACTACTACAGGGATCATGTCGATCCCTCGCCTATTTAGCCAGGCTGCCATGAAAACAGCCCTTTTTCAGGAAAGGCTACGCTTGCTGAAGTCGGATGTGTTGGACCGAAAGGTGCAAATATCGCAGTCAAGCTGTAAACTACAACACAACGCATACCGTTCTCTGGACTACATTCTGCTACTTAAGCCCTTTCAGGGTTTGGTAGCGGGAGATTGAGAACGAACGAAGCCAAGCCATTAGAGGTATAGTGAGAAATCTGACAGAGAGTTGGAACAATGCCATGTATAGACAGACAGAGAATTAAATAGTTTGGTTACATCTACTGATCTAGTCACATGCCCTTTGACAAGAATGACTAATTGTATTATTCAGCTTATTGTCCCCAAAACAATTTTCCTGCTGACCAAAAGACAGCAGGACTTAGGAGAGGAAGTAAACCAAGAAAAAAATGGACAACAAGTGTTAAATAAACATTACAGTGGCAGGGACTGAAAATATTAACGGCCTGTACATCACTGTACAGTGTACACCACACAGTACATGTAACACTAGTAAAATACATTATAATTAGTCATTATTATGAAAGTAGTCACTCAGAAGAGAAATTGGATGGGCTAGTACTACTAGTACTCAGTTTAATACTACTAGTAGTAGTAGTAATACTAATACTATAGTAATAGTATAGTCATATTTAAGTATAGTACTCAATGACTCAATCAGTCAATGAACTCAATGTACTATTTTGTACTAGTAGGGACTAGTTATGAGTTGTAACAAGAAGATTTCACCTTTCGATCACATAAGTAGACAGCTCAGACGATGTTATGTTAGTGCATTACTTTTGCAAAATATGCTATCCAAGATTTAAATAACAAAACATATGTCTTTGCGATCTACTGTCGCTGCTTTCCTGTTTGTTAGTTAGTTTTTTGTTTGTTTACAAATATTACAAGCCTCGTCGTTTCTCCATTTTACTTTGCAGAATCATGAGAATGAGACATAAATAACCGAAACTTTAGTGTGTTGTTATAAAAGTATGGCAATTACCTCCAGCTGAACATATTCTTTCTCCAAATCTTTCCAATCTTCAATAGCCCCAGTTAGCAAAACATTAGGAGATGATTCCCTAGACATTGCAATTGATTGTTTTATTTTTGTGAGACCCTGCAGGGCTCAGAGATGCGGTTCGTTTTCTTGTCGGATGACGTTGAACATTTTTAATGTCCGGTGCTAATAACTTTAGTGCCTACAGAAACATTATCTGGCATTGATGACATCATCATCAAGTGTCACGACAAGCGGCGTTGGCGATCAATGTCAGCCACTCTCATCTTTCCATTGTTCCTTTCAGTTTTGTTTTCCTATCTAGTTTATCACGGCATTAAAGCTCCTTTCTCTCCGCCTTCCTCTGCATCTTTTGGCAGCGACTTTCAGCGATTATATGGATTTACTGTCCGAGTCAAATCAGACAATGAAAGAGATGAGGTAATATTGTGTGCTGAAATCATTTTATGACCGCCTGTTAGGCTTGTGAGTGTCAAACATTTACGGGCCCCAAGCACATTTCGGGGTCATCGTTCGACTTTCTTCCCATTAACTTAACTGAACATCTTTATACTGATCTATAAGACTACAGTGTTTGTATACAACCAGTTTTCTTGGAGGGTGGGTTTTTTTATTTGGGGTAGTCGAGGGGTTTTTATGCTGAGGACGTCGCGCGCTGACTATTTGTTTGTTTCAACAACAAAAAAGAAAAACATATGCCATCTATGGGATTCGATCCGCCGCTCTCGTTATCTGCAGGAAGGCATTGAAACCATTCGGTCACGCGCTTTGGGGTATTGGTGAGTTGTGAAAAGGTTGTCAAAACTGTTTTTTAAATGTATTTAAATCTCATTCAAATCAAAACCTTTCAACTCCCTACGGAGCACAGGTTCTCAACACATATAACTCTTGTTCATGAAGATATCCTGCAGAAAACAACGGTCCAGCATCCTCAGTAGTGCACTTCTCAATGGGCCAATTTACAAGTAAATTTTAGGTGCCGGAGGGAGCAGATGGACAGAAGTGGTGAAACCAACTACCCTGATCAGGACTGGTCCGCTGATCAGGACTGGTCCGCTGATCAGGAGTGGCCCGCTAATCTGGAGTGGACCGCTGATCAGAAGTGGCCGGCTAATGAGGAGTGGCCCGCTAATCAGGACTGGTCTGCTGATCAGGAGTGGTCCGCTGATCAGGAGTGGCCCGCTAATCAGGACTGGTCCGCTGATCAGGAGTGGTCCGCTGATCAGGAGTGGCCGGCTAATCAGGACTGGTCCGCTGATCAGGAGTGGTCCGCTGATCAGGAGTGGCCCGCTAATCAGGACTGGTCTGCTGATCAGGAGTGGTCCGCTGATCAGGAGTGGCCCGCTAATCAGGACTGGTCCGCTGATCAGAAGTGGTCCACTGATCAGGACTGGTCCGCTGATCAGGACTGGTTCGCTGATCAGGAGATGTACAATGCCAACCCCAAATCCATCAGCACATTTCCCTACAGCGCCAGTATGACCGAGCTTGGGCGACTGCAATGGGCATGAGCCATCTAATCGTCCACTGGTCACTTTGTAACAAATTTAAATGAATTTAAACGGTGTTGAGACCCTCGAAAGATTGATTATCTGTTCGAGAACCGGGTCAATTATAAACTTTTGAACTTTGCACATAATTTAATAAAGGAAGGACTTGGTAAGTTGTGTTTTTGTTATATTATAGAAACTGGTTATCTACAGACTCATCACAGCATTCTAAACAAATATTCCTCTTCTTCTTCTTCTTCTTTTTCTTCATCTTCGTCCTCAATCTCCTGTTACCAAGCCACGAAAAAGGCTTTGCAAGTAACAGGATGTCCGGAAAATGAAAATGCGTTGTTGCGCAGTTTACAGATTGACTGCGATATTTTCACATTTCTGCCCGACACATCCGACATCAGCAATGCATTTTTTAGTACCGGGCTAGCATTTCATCTTAAATACCTTCTCCTTAGCCAGGCTCTGCTGCAGCCTGTTATCCATGATCACCGCTTGGAGGTGTAGTAGGGTCTTGGCATCTCTGGTTCGCTGGCTCTAATGCTAACAGTCAGCTATGGGTCGCTGACCGCTGTAGCCCAGTCACTGCTCAGCATCTTGATCCATATTTCTGTTAGTTGATGCTGTTGTCGTCCTAATCCAATTAATCATCACCGCGTAGCATATCCTTTGCAGAACGTCGCTCCCATCACAGCGCGTCTGAAGAAACTCGATCTCTTGCCAAATCTTTAGCCTGCTCCGGAGTCATACCAAAGCATTCCTTTACATCTTGGTGCCATCACTTTCTTGGTCTGCCTCAGCCCCTCTTGTCCTGCACCATACCTTCAAGACCGATTTGTCTTTTGATGTGCCCACAATTTATGAACAAGTTCTCCTATATGCCTAACTCTTGTCGAATGTTGACATTCCAAATTTTTTTGGTGCAATGGTATTAAAGAACCATTCTAGAACATTTCCACTCGTAGAACTCCGTTCTCTTCCAGAAGATTTTGGGTAACTATTCATGTTTCACTGCCGTATATTGTCAGGAAAAAAACACATTAAAATGTTCTTAAAATGTTCACTTTTGTTGGTTTCCAGGTATTCTGCCATAATTTTCTCAGCTTGTGTAGCGTCTGCACTGTCATTGCTAATCTCCTTCTGATTTCATTTGAGCAGACGCCATTGATGTCAACGCAGAAGCCTAGATACAGCTCGTGACATGATCTATTTCCACACCCCTGAATTTGAATTTAGGTTGACCTTTTCTGTTTTATTGGAGGTCATTATCTTTGTTTTGTTTACGTTTGAAAGGGGTGTTGATCTTCGCTGCATCTGTTTACCTCTGCAATTAGATGCTCTAACACCTCTGTACTGTTTGATAGGATTTCAGTGTCGTCTGCGTATCTTAGCGCTGGGATATTGTATCCGCCGATTGTTAAAGGAACGAGATGGACAGGATAGTGTCGGGGTGCCTTAAACTCACCCCCACAAACAAAATATATCCCTTAATTGGCATTGCACTACCTGATATAAGAAGCGGTGTAGCTGCGGAAATCGAACGAGGGAAACAGGAAAACGACCATAGATACCAGATGTTTGGCCGTCAGGAACAAGTGGAACTACGCTGTGTGGAAGGCAATGAACAGACTGGTGTCTCAAGATGCAGAGCGAACTTAAAGAAATGGGGATACTCAGATGTCGACACATGTGAATGCGGCGCAGTTCAGGACCAAGTTCATCTGATGACCTGCCCCAACCTCCCTGAAACCTGTGACATGAACGACATGATGGAGGCGAAGGACAAGGCAGTTCAAGTTGCTGAATACTGGACGGATGCCGTGTGACACGGAAAGTAAGTAAGTTAAAGGGGAATAACGATATTCTCATCCTCTCTAACGTTCCTCATTATTCCTTCTGTGGGGACGGCGTGGGCTAGTGGTTAAGTGACACGGCTCACAACCAGAAGGAGCTGGGTTCGATCCCCATCACAGCACCGGCCGTTACCAAGGAGTACAAACCCTTAGAAAATGCAGGAGGAAGCAGACCCTTATATAAAATGCATGCTGAAGTCGGATGCACTGGGCCGACAGGCACAACATAAAAACCACAGTGCAACGCACACCGCCTTGGGGATTAGAGAAATAAGGCGAACGCAACAAACAAAACAAAAAAAACAAAAAAATATACCTTCTGCACACATGTTAAATAGGTATGGGGAGAGGACACATCCCTGCTTTACTTTTATTTCTACTTCGAACCAATTCAAATAATATTCAGCATAAATAGAAATCGGTGCCTGTGAACATATTAAGCAGGCTCATATTAGACGGATTGAAAGAGGCCATAGATAAATAGTAGTGGGATTAGTAGGGGTATTTTTGACCAGATAGCACAGACAATGGCGCGCTTGCACGGCCTAACAAAATCTGGCAAGATAAACGGTTAGCACTATGCACGAAAATCAGATTAATGAGTACACTGGTCCTGTCAATGAACGAAGCAGTTAAGCCGTCGGCCTCGTGTTCAGGACTCCAGACTCCGCCGTCTTTTTCACGGGTGCTTGATGCGGAGTCCTCTGCATCTCGTAGTCGCCCCCTAGTCGTCTTGTCCTTGACTTGCCACTGGGGTCGGGCGGCACGAGACGAAAGAGTGAGGATAAAAAGTAGCGCAGTTAATCCTTACTAAAAATATCGCTAGCAAAATAAATTATGCCATCATTGTCTACGATGGACGGCAGCCTTTGCCTTTGCCTTTGGTCCTGTTAATATTCCTCTATGCTTGTGAAACATGGACAGTTACAGCTGATCTTCAGCGAAGGATACAGGCCTTGGAGATGAGATGTTTCCGAAGACTTAAACGTCACGTACAAAGATCGAGTTACAAATGAGGAAATACGAAAAATAATTATAACAGCAATATGGCCTTTTGAAGACGTCTTGGCAACTGTCAAAAGAAGGAAAATCGCTAGGTACGGTCACATATCGAGATCAAATAGTCTTGCAAATACGATCCTCCACGGAAAGGTGCAATGCAGACGACGGAGAAGCTGTCCCAAAAAAAAAAGAGGTGGGAGGACAACATAAAATAATGGACCGATCTCCGACCAGAAAAGGCACAGACAGCGGCCACTGACAGAGAAGGGTGGCGTGGTATTGTTAGGATGTCTTCATGTGTGCCCCAACGACCTCACCGATTACGGGATGACCTGACCTGACCTGAGATCATGTGTTGATCAAGTAGCTACACGGAGCAGTTCAAGAGCTACAGCGGTCAGCGACCCAAAGATGACTGCTAGCGTCTGGGCCAGCGAACCAGTGCTGCCAAGACACTTCTGCACCCCCACGCCGTAATCCTGGATAACAGGCTGCAACAGAGCAGACTGGCTAAGTAGAAGGGATCGAAGAGAGACGGCAATCCGGTACTAAAAAATGCTTGCTGAAGTCGGATGTGTTGGGCAGAAAGGTGCAAATATCGCAGTCAAGCTGTAAACTACGACACAAAGGATTCCCATCTCTAGAATACAGTCTGCTACTTAATAAGCTTGGTCTTTTAGCACTTTTTAGGTCTTGGCAGCAGAACATTGAGAACGAACGAAACCAAGCTAAGTAGCTACATTGCTGATAATTGTTGAACAATCTGTAGAATGTAATGTATGACTTTATATGGGGCTTGTGAATTATGATAATGTATTTGATAGTTTAGACAGAGAAGTTGATGAGACACTAAAATACAAATCCATACTCAGTTTGAGCAACTAAAAGACAAGCTGATTAATCTCTTCACCAGAAGTTTAGAACTGGCTACTAAGGAAAAACCACAACCATTTTGCCAGAGAAAACCACAGAAAACATGCAGATATCCATAAAGCCGAAATCGAAAAGTACGAAGCACTCATTCAAGAACCAAGGATACGGAGCCAGGACAATTCAAAATAATTGTAGAGGTTTCATTGATAACGAAGAAAAGGGAACAGTCAGTAACAGAACAAACAAATCCACGTTCTGCAGGAGCTCAAAAGACAGTAGCCTAGCAATTCTTAGACACACGGTGTACACATACGGATCGGTCAAGGAGAGTGAAAAAATGGGAGGCAGTGGAATCTACATCCTCACCCCAACGGCGACACAGAAAACCACTCCATATTAACAAGAGAGACCTGTAACAATTTCAGAGCTGAAGCAACAGCTGTTCATGCAGCAACGCAGATTCTTATCAGCCAAAACACAACTACAAGGAAAACGTTAATTTTAACAGTCTCCTAGAGCGTACTTCAAGCCATCTTAAGCCCAAAACAAGAGAGACACGCGAAATACAATATAATTTCGGGTTGCAGTCCCAAAAAACAGATCTAGTCCTAACGTGGATTCCGACACAGTGTGTGTCCTTGGAAACAAGAAGACAGATGGACTAGCAAAAGCGGAAGTGGCGGCACGCATACTCGTCATCTACTAATGTATAAAGAAGCAAAGACACTCAACAAACGATCCATGATGATGACTGAATGGAGAGACCAGAACAAAGAATACAAGCCAGAAAACGACAGCATAGACACACTTGGCAGAGATGGACAGACAAAGATCGTCAGACTTGTACGAGGCATTGCATACTAAAGGTAGATAGAATGGGTCTTAGAGACCCAAGCAAACACCAAAACATATCCTGCAGGCCTGTCCTATACAGACCAAAGAGAGGCAGCCAGGCCCGCGGCTTTGCCAGAAAAAAACTTGGGCGGGGTGGGGAAAGGGGGTGGGGGTAGCGAAGACCTCAAACGCAACTCTCCTTCGTGAATCTCACCGGGCTAGAAGTAAACTTAACTTAACTTAACGTCTTTATACTGGTTTAGAAGACCCTGCAGAGTCTGTATACAACCAGTTACATTTACATCCCCTTGCTCTAAAAGCTATGCGCATCCAGTTTATTCTTAAATGCATTAACTGTCCCTGCCTCCACTACCTCCCCTGGCAATGCATTCCAAGCAGACACCACTCTCTGACTAAAAATATTTCCTAATATCTAACCTGGACCTCTCTTTAGTCAGCTTGTAGCTATGCCCTCGTGTTATTGTAGGTGGCTGTATTTTAAAAAAACTTGTTATAGTCTAATTTATCCATTCCTCTGATCATCTTATAAACCTGTATTAAGTCACCACGAATTCTTCTCTCTTCGAGACACTGTAGGCCGGTTTTTCTGAGTCGTTCCTCATAACTGTAATTCTGGAATCCCACTATCGCTCTTTTTTGTATTCTTTCTAGCATGTTTATGTCCCCTCTATTTTTAGGACTCCACACCTGTACACAGTACTCCAATCTAGGTCTAACTAAAGCTTTATACAGTTTGACGATCACTTCCTTGCTCCTATGTTTAATATTTCTTTTTATCAAAATTAAAGCATTTGTTCATCTAAGAAGAGGAAGAAGAGTAAGAAGAAGAAGAAGAAGAAGAGTATGAAGAAAAAAAAGAAGAAGAAGAAGATCAGGCCCAATCGAGTGTCCCTTGTTCACTAACTTTAATAAGAAAACGGACCAACATATGAAGTGATAGGACTGTCTCTTACCGATTAATCCGCAGTCGATTATTTATAATGTAATTATGTATTGTGATTTGAAATGCGTATTGTAATTAATTGTAAGTAAGTTGTTATAATATTTTATCAGTAATTACAAATATGGATCTCTGTGCCTGGAACTCTTTCCTGCCATTGTATTTTTGACAATCTGTTGAGGCAGCTTTTGTGAAAGTTTTTTTTTCTGGAATGCTTGACAGTGTAATCGTGAAAATAACAAGACGTTCCTACGTTTTCTTCTTCGTTGCATGTTTTTATGCGTCAACTTGAATATATCTAAAGAAAGCAGTGGTTAGCCTGAGGCTAATGACATATCCACGTAGCTTGTCCAGGAAAGGTAAGGGTGAAGGCCATTTGTGCATTCTCGGTTCCTTGTATGTTGTAGCAGATGTTCAGCAGTAGTTTTATTAGTGCCGCAGACATGTCTATTGTTTTTCTTTCTATCTTTAGTTTGTTGAACAGATGGTATCTCAGTCTGGAGTTTAAAGATTACCGCCTTCTCACCTCTGATGAGCAGGTAATATGCGTCATTTGGTTGATGACATGTGTGCTCTGCTTATCCCTTGTTCCTGCATCTACATCTAATAAACCTCTTAACATTTTTATAAGTTATACTCCAACCAGGTTGAGGTAGCTTTCCACCTTCCCTTAACATTCTGTCAGCATCTACATTGTCAGGCATGTTGCAACGAAATGGAATCCACTGTATCACAACTATCTTGAACCGGTGATATATTGTATGGACTATTACTCTTAGTTCTTTTAGGTCTGTGTTTTGTTTTGATTCCCCAGAGCGTCTGCGAAGAGCACCACTTGTCTCTCTGTGTTTTCATTTGCCATAAGAATTTCAATTAAAGTTCTCTGCTTCTGCTTGGTAGTTACTTGAGAATGCCCCCTTTGCCAATGCCTATGACAGCTTTCTTTGAATAATATTTTGTTAGATTTACAAAGATTCCTGCCCCTCTATTCTCTGTAATATTCTTTGCTAATCAATCTGTAAAATACAAGCTACACCAGATATAATACAGGGGTATTTTGCCTAACTCGATTTTCTGTGAACCGGAGACAAAATTGATGGTTATGTTTAATTAAGAAGAACAAAAAATGGGAACAATATATATGGAAAGACCGTGTCTATCAGCTCGAAAACGTGACGGACTGCTATTGGTTTACATGTTGACAAAAACAGTGACTGCACAGGACAAAACAAAATGTACAATGTTCAGTGATCACATTCATGATTGTATAATCAAGCTCAATTGAAAGGTATGTAAAATATAGTTTCATATCTTGCTGATTTGTAATGTTTTTAAAAAATACACTATTTAATTCTTTATTACGTAGTTTGATTTGTTTTAAAAAACATTGTTACGACTTTTTACGTCGCTTGTAGCAGTCATTATGAGATAAGGTAAATAAGAGACAAGGGTCAGTTCAGTTCTGAGTTCAAGTGCCATCTCCACATCGAAGGTCGTCTGTCTCTTGCATTTATGGTACAATCTTTGTCAGGCTTTTCCGTGTCTAACTTTTGATGTTATCCTCTCACTTATAACGCTGTCTATTACTGGAACGTTTGCATTCCACGCTTCCTCCCAGTATTGTTTTCGGCAAGCCGGGCAAGGTGTTCAGTTCAGTTCAAGTACCATCTCGGCATCGAAGGTCGGCTGCAAATGGATCTCCGGTCTACTAGATCTCTTGCCGTAATGGGGCAACCTTACAGGCTTTTTCCAGTCCACCTCTGTCCATCCACTTAAAACGTTGTCTGCCTCTTGGACGACTGTCTTCCATACTACCCTTCAGTTTGGTCTTCAACAAGGAGGCATGTCTTGTTATAAGACCAAAATAACGTAACTGTCTACCCCTGAATTCTGTTTTTAATTCTCTTTTCACCCCCAACTTTTTCAATACCTCCACGTTTGTTTTCTTCTCTTTCCAAGAAATGCGCCCCAATCTTCTATATACCCACATTTCAAAGGCTTCAATACTCTTTTCCAACTTATTTTCCAAGGTGTTATGAAGGTCTAAATATTATCCTTAGTCTACCCGTACATCTACAAGGACAGTTGTCCTTGTGCAGGTCCTAACTCTTGTACGAGTTGGCAATAGCCGGTAGATGCATTTCTCTGCTTAACGGGCTGGGTTTGAGCAGTGTTGCATTTTTTAGTTTTGTGCTAGTCCCAGCTCAGTTTCCAGTCAGTTCTGTCTTCAGTGCTGGTTGTCCAGTGGATAGCTTGCTCGATTGTTTTAGGATTACAAGTGTTGTGCAGCTTGAGCGATCCTAAAACGGTTATATTTGTTACTTCTTAAAACATTTGTTTAAAAACAAAATGGTACTTGTCGCTTCCTTAGTTCTTAGTTGACCTGTAGTTCTACAGGGACAGATGCCCCTGTGTAGGTCCCAGCTCTGGTATGAGCTGGATGTAGCCGGGAGAATGGTTTTCTGCTTAACCAGCTAGGCTCAAGCAGCTTAATACTCTGATGCGTTGGGACAAACACTTACAGAGGGTGGTTAACCGATGTGTGAGTCCATCTCAATAGGCTCAAACACTAGAGCAAAGTAGACCCGCAGCTTGTTAGGCACCATCTATGCTGCTCCAAACAAACCACCTAACCATAACCGGTGTTATGCCATGTCACACAGTAAGTCACCTCTTACGACATGCTCTCTGTGAGGCACTGGTGCTATTCTTGTCCTTGTATTACACAAAGGTTCTGGCTGACCACTTGACAGACTAATTCTCCCTTAATTCACCCTGAATAAAGGAAATATATATTTTTAGCACTGACTATATATTTTTAGCACCAAATTTGAGGTAGTGACATCGAAGAATAGTCTACTTTTTAACTGTTAGGGGTGTAATAAATTATGTTTCAGCGAATTTCTGTTTTGCTTCAGCTTCTGTTTGTTCCTGCCATCTGATTAAAATTGCGGTGTTTGGTCATCCAATTATTTAAATCTGCCTGCTAGGAAATTTCCTTCTGCTCATTTAGACCCTACATTCTTCCAGAAGATTGGTTGCAAAACTAAACATAAATATAACCCTCTTTTCTTCATATCTATCGTTATCTATGTATTAACTTATTTATTTTAAATAAAATTATATCGACCTATACTCCCCGTAACCCCAAATAGAATGTCCCGCTACAGTCATCAGCTGTCAAATACGTTTGATGGGAACTCTGTTTGGGGTGAATTATGGGGCAATTACCAAGACGATTTATAGGTTAAATATTCTGTTCTGTTAATAATCAATGTCATTGCACTCCAGGCAGACCTATAGGTGCTCAATCCTTCTCAGCAAATAGTGAAGAATGTAGATACTGATGGTTCATGTAACTCGCTGGCTGTACATACACCTGCTCCATCCTCTCAGGCCTGCAGTGGGTGCCTCTTTTCTGCGGCTACTCGCATGTAGACTTTGACCTACAAAAAGAAGTCCAAGAATGAATCTCCTTCACAATTTAGTCATCACTGATGCCAATGAGGACAGGTGATATTCCATCATTCTGGATGCATTCCAACCTTTCACACTGTGACCTCGATAATGTGAAAATGATCAACCCATAATTGATAATTGACAGAACCAATGGTACTTGTTTCTTAATTCACCCCAAATAAATAAAATATATATTTTAAGCACCGGATATATACATTTAGCACTGAATTTGGGGGAATGTGACGTCATAGAATTGGCCACTTTTGAACTGTTTGGGGTGTCAAACATTCTGCTTTTGCGAATTTCTGCTGTCACTTCTGCTTCCGCTTGTTCCTGCCATCTTATTTGAAATCTGCAATGAACTTCTTGAATCTATCAACGTTGGTCCATGATAAGGAGAGTAGCATCTAGTTTCTACAGCGGCATGACATTATCCATGTTGTCAGACGATGAAATAAGAACCATGTTATGGTGTTGTCCTTGACTGAATGACAGGACAGATGGAGATGTCAACAGGCGCAAAGTTGGCCGAACATCCCTGTGATGTAAGGCACTTGACTACAGGGCTCGCACATGGCCTACAGGCAGATCATTCTGTTTGTATACTGCTGGTCTCAAGAACGGACAAGCATCCATTTATGTAAAATAAAATTGTATTGACCTCTCCTCCACATAACCCGAAAACGAATGTCCCACCACAGTCCTCAGCTGTCAAGTACGTATGATGGGAACCCAGGGAACTCTATTTGGGGTGAATTAAGGGACAAATACAGAATCAACTGTATATGATGCAAATCAGCTGCTGCTTCAGGTTGGCAGCTATTATTGTCTTGAGTGCTGCCAGACCTCGGTTGCATATCTGTATGATTTGATTGTGGTACTTAAAAGATAGGCTACGATCAAATGTCCTCCAAGATTTCTGAAGTTATCAAGATTTCTTAAGTTATCGCACCTCTGAAAGGTTATTTTAGGGAGGTGAGCCTTTACTATTGAGTTATCTAGGAAACACCACATTACATCGACCATGTCAGGATTGATCTGGGAGCTTGACCCCCTGTACCACCATGAAATCACTTGCAGAGTCTCTTGTATGTCCCTGTCCTTGGCCATTTCATGCCTATCCAAGCCAGTCCTGTATATGAAAATGGTCATCTGGGAATGTCAACTGTAAACATGCTTTCAGGGCCTGTAGGTTAAATGTTTGCTACTTTTATTGTGTAGTAGTTGAACAGTGCAGGTGAGGGAGGGGGGGGGGGGGGAAACAGCCCTACGACAATCCCAGACTAAAGTGCTTAGTTGCAGATGTCCATCATTCCATGCGTAGTGCAGTTGTTTTTTCCACGAGAGTAGCTGCTATCCAGTCCCCCAGCCATGGATTGATGCTACATTCCCACAAACAGTCCACCAGCCATGGATTGATGCTACATTCCCTCAAACAGTTCACCAGCCATGGATTGATGCTACATTCCCTCAAACAGTCCACCAGCCATGAATTGATGCTACATTCCCTCAAACAGTCCACCAGCCATGAATTGATGCTACATTCCCTCAAACAGTCCACCAGCCATGAATTGATGCTACATTCCCTCAAACAGTCTATCAGTCCCATGACCAACACAGTTACAAGCATCCTCCAGATCAAGGACTACAGCAACTGTTTCATGTAAAAACCTTCATACTCGTTGTAAGCAAATGTCCCAGCATGCCCCAGGTATCTTTCATTGGTCTGTAACTACCTAGATTGTCGGACAGGAAGTGCTCATTCTCTGGATGAGACATGACTTTTCTGGTCACTATTTTCTCAAGTTATTTGCCACAGACATTCTGCAAGATGATGACTCTATAGCCGCTGAGCATCATGAGGTTCTTGCCAGATTTAGTAACTGGATGGAGGTAGCTGTGGAGTCAATCCTTGGGCACTGCTGCATTCAATATACTGTTGTTGAAATCCTCCACCACCATTTTAAGGCCAAATATTCATTTAGGAATGCCTTTGTTAGTTTTGTTTTTGCTTAAGTGTTATAGTTATTTTGTGGTTTTATATGGTACCAAATTAATGTTCTTTAGATGTAATATACATGGTTATATGGGGTATGAAATTAATGTGTTTTAGAGGAGCTATATATAGTTATATTGGGTACCAAAATTTATGTGTTTTGAGTGTACTATATATCTCTGGAATTATTTTGTCCATTTGATAAAAAAATTGATTGAATTTGCTGTTGGCAAAGGTAATGGCAGCAATCTAAACAGCATGAAATTGGGAAGGCAATGTGGGGATGATAGGACACACTCTCAGAAAAATGCCAGACAGTATCGCCAGACAGCATCGCCAGACATGCGCTGGATTGGAACCCACAGGGAAAGAGCCGAGTGGGAAGGAGAAGGAACACATAATGGTGAACGGTCAATGAGGAAGTTAGTTTAATCGGGGTCTCGTGGGCGGAGCTCAAAAAGACATAACACAAAAGAAGATGGAAAACATTGTTGCGTCCCTAAGCTTCAAGGGGAATCAGATGGGTAAATGACGATGAAGAAAGTATCATGTCGGACTTATTTTATCCGTTAATTTCCTTTTCATCCCAAATTTATTCAAGACTTGATTATTTGTTTTCATTTCTTTCCATGAGATGCTCTCAATTCTTCTGTATATCCATATTTCAAAGGTATACATTCTTGTCTCCAGCTGATTTTTCACTTTTCATATTGTGAGCCATACAGTAGTGACGAGTATATGCAAGACTGACCACTTTAATTTTTAATTTCTGAGTTACTTGTCTGAAAGACAACGTATAACTCATCTTGGTGAAAACAGTTTTGGTCATCGTTATCTTCTTCCTAATTTCCATTTTATAGTTTTCCTTCTCTGTTATTGTATTTCCAGGATATTCTTCTTCTGTGTTCATTCTCGATCTTCTGCCACTAAGCCCTCAACAGGGTTTTTCAAGTAGCAGGATGTAGTCCGGAGAACGGAATGCGTTGTGTCGCTAGTTTACAGCTCGACTGCGATATTTGCATCTTTTGGTCCGACACATTTGTCTTTGGCGTCAGGCATTTTTTGATTTTAGCATCAGGCATTTTTTGAGTACCGGGTTAGCCTTCCCTCTTCAATCCCTTCTCCTTAGCAAGTCTGCTCTGTTGCAGCCTGTTTTCCAGGATCACCGCAAGGAGGTGTAGAAGGGTCTTGGCAGCTGTGGTTCGCTGGCCCTGATGCTAGCAGTCAGCTTTGGGTTGCTAACCGTCACAGCCCATGCGCTATTTTTAGGATATGAGAAGCTCTTGGCCTGTTCTAGTGTTTGATCATCTGTTTATATCTGTGGAGCTGATGTCATTTCTATCTTGCTAATTATCATAGTTTTCATTTTCTTAATGCCAGATTGGCAGTGCAATGTACTGAGTGTAAGCAACTCAGCATTGCCTGAAACTCAGCGGATTACATGGATACAGAACTCTTCTCAAGGCCCCATATTTTGGTGGAGATGATGTCCGCCAGGGGCTCCTCGGAATTTTTTAACTCACACTCAGCATTGCACTCCTCGCTGTGGTTGGGAAAGAACCAGCTACATTTATGGTTCAGGAAGCAGCTACATTTATGGTTCAGGAAGCAGCTACATTTATGGTTCAGGAAGCAGCTACATTTATGGTTCAGGAAGCAGCTACATTTATGGTTCAGGAAGCAGCTACATTTATGGTTCAGGAAGCAGCTACATTTATGGTTCAGGAAGCAGCTACATTTATGGTTCAGGAAGCAGCTACATTTATGGTTCAGGAACCAGCTACATTTATGGTTCAGGAAGCAGCTACATTTATGGTTCAGGAACCAGCTACATTTATGGTTCAGGAAGCAGCTACATTTATGGTTCAGGAACCAGCTACATTTATGGTTCAGGAAGCAGCTACATTTATGGTTCAGGAAGCAGCTACATTTATGGTTCAGGAACCAGCTACATTTATGGTTCAGGAAGCAGCTACATTTATGGTTCAGGAACCAGCTGCATTTGTGGTTCAGGAAGCAGCTACATTTATGGTTCAGGAACCAGCTACATTTATGGTTCAGGAAGCAGCTACATTTATGGTTCAGGAACCAGCTGCATTTGTGGTTCAGGAAGCAGCTACATTTATGGTTCAGGAACCAGCTACATTTATGGTTCAGGAAGCAGCTACATTTATGGTTCAGGAAGCAGCTACATTTGTGGTTCAGGAAGCAGCTACATTTATGGTTCAGGAAGCAGCTACATTTATGGTTCAGGAAGCAGCTACATTTATGGTTCAGGAACCAGCTACATTTATGGTTCAGGAAGCAGCTACATTTATGGTTCAGGAAGCAGCTACATTTGTGGTTCAGGAAGCAGCTACATTTATGGTTCAGGAAGCAGCTGCATTTATGGTTCAGGAACCAGCTACATTTATGGTTCAGGAAGCAGCTACATTTATGGTTCAGGAACCAGCTACATTTGTGGTTCAGGAACCAGCTACATTTATGGTTCAGGAAGCATTAGACATTAACAAACACAGATAAAAGACACATTGTAACAACAGAGATGAAATGCCTACGCAGAATGTTTGGAGTAACAATAATGGATAGAATCAGAAACGAAGATATTAGGGGACAAGTAGCCACAACACCAGTGCTAGACCTCATCAAGAGACAGCAAACCAAATGGTTTGGCCACGTGATATGACAAACACCAGATAGTATCCCTTAGAAAGCAATGCTACATAAACACAATGGATACAAAGCCAAGGGCCGACCACGCAAAAGATGGATAGCAGAAATAACAGAAGCAGTAAAGTTCCCCGTGTACCAAGCACATACCAGGGCTCAGTCAAGAAACCTCTTCATAACCTGACGCTGAAAGGCACAAGCAGGACAAACGAAAAGAAGAAGAAGAAAGGGAGTTTGCTATGATTACAAAATCTGGTTATTTTAATTTTATTTTAGTCGACACTCTCTTCTATCATAACAACCTCTCGTATGAGAATGAAGATGGAGCCAGTGACCTCTTCGTTCAGGAGGACTGAGACCTCTTTAACAAGAGCAGTCATCGTTTAGTCCTTACTTCGGAAGGTATAGAAGGGCTGGCTAAGGCATTAGTGTATAGCAACTGTAAGGGTATCAAACCTCCGGGTAGGAGCCTCAGACCTCCAGGGCTGGTGTGGATAAACTGTCTAGGTTACGTAGAGGTTCCGGGCATTGAAACAGCTGTGATCTTGTCTTTAGGAGTACCATTTATGTGCACTTTTGCTGCTATGAGCACTTTGGCCGTTATGGGCACAGCAAGATAGCGCTCGACCTCATACGGCTCACCGCACTATGGGCCATCTGCAGCAACTCGGCATGGAGGTATTGCCAAATCCACCTAACAGATCAGACCTGACTCCAAGCGATTTCTAACCAGTTTGCTCCCTTACAATAATTCCTGGGAGGTCAGCTTTTCAGCACTGATGCCGAATTGAAACAGGCTGCCTGCATTGGTTCAAACATACTAACAAATCTTTCTACGCCTAAACTTTTCAAGGTTTACTGAAACGCTGAAAGAAGTGCACAAACGTTGCAGGAGAATATAAAGAAAAATAAATTGCGTTTTGACTACTTAAACAATTATTTTTTTTCATTATAAAAAAGTCCCGGTTTGACTTCAACGTCCTTCGTATGCTTCTGCTATATCAGATTCTTAGTGTTCTCTGTGTCATTTATGTTTCTAATTATTTTTTTAAATTGTTGTTATTTTCTTCATGTGTAGTCATGATGGTTGCCAAAGAGGAAAGGTAAGGCGCATGCATATCAAAGAATAAAAGTGCGAAATGATGGGGTTCGAATCCAGAAAGTTTCGAACGTTTTTGGTCTGAAGGGAGGTGAGACCTGCGTTTAGTCACATCAGAGATTGACGAAAAACTCGAAGGTCCCGTGTATACGCTTTGCACGTAAAAGAACCATTGGCAGTTAAAGATCGAAGAGACGAAGCTGTTTGCCGTTTGTATTTACATTCCTGTTATAACTTAACTTAACTTCTTTATTCTCGTTTAGAAGACTCTGCAGAGTCTGTATACAACCAGTTACATTTACATCACCTTGCTCTAAAAGCTATGCGCATCCAATGTATTCTTAAATACATTAACTGTCCCTGCCTCCATTACCTCCCGTGGCAATGCATTCCAAGCATTCACCACTCTCTGACTAAAAAAATATTTCCTAATATCTAATCTGGACCTCTCTTTAGTTAATTTGTAGCTATGCCCTCTTGTTCTTGTAGGTGGCTGTATTAAAAAAACAACTTGTTATAGTCTAATTTATCCATTCCTCTGATCATCTTATAAACCTGTATTAAGTCACCTCGAATTGAAGCAATCAGTTTAATTTACAACACTTTGCTCTAAAAGCTATGCGCATCCAATTTATTCTTAAATGCATTAACTGTCCCTGCCTCCATTACCTCCCATGGCAATGCATTGACCACTCTCTGACTAAAATAATATTTCACAATATCTAATCTGGACCTCTCTTTAGTTAATTTGTAGCTATGCCCTCTTGTTCTTGTGGGTGGCTGTATTAAAAAAAAAGAACTTGTTATAGTCTAATTTATCCATTCCTCTGATCATCTTATAAACCTGTATTAATTCACCTCGAATTCGAGGTTATGTATCCGCTATATGAAGTTCCCACATTATTTGTGCTGTCATCATGTCTCGTTTGATCTCTTACGGTGACATTCATTGCTCTATTATGGTTTCTTAATCGATAACACAGGAAAACGCTCATACAGTTATGAACAATCGAGCGACGCTATAGGGCACTTGACCCAAAGAAAGATTATCCTGAGAGCTAGCTCCTCGCACTATAACAGGACCTGTTCACCTTCTTATCAAACCGTACTTGCTAGAGTGGGTTTCAGGAGAGCAGCGAGTGTTACAGATATGTAAATAGGATCACTGCCACACTAAGGGCAGCATTTAAGAGACTATTTATAAAAATGTACATACAACTAGGACATTATCATACCCTTCCCTCTCCCATGTACACAGTAGTCTACCTTAACTGATTCACTCCGCAGAGCCGATATATCGGATCTCAAACTTTCTTAAAATGATGTATAGCTGATATACTGGCTTGAGACGGTGTTGTATATAACGATACAAGTTTCCTAAATTTATAAAATATACAATTCATCCGTGTGTTGTGACACGATCAATCAGGATTTAGTTCTTTGGAGACAGTCAGTTGGAAAGGGCAGAGTGGCTGCCGACGCTCGAAGAGGTCTTCTACCTGCAGAGAAGAGAGAAAGACTGAAGAGATCCGGGGATACCTTACAATTTACCTTCACGAAAGTTATAAAAGTGGGCGTCAGGTATAAAAATATTGAAAAGCACTGATTTAGAGAGTACATCTATCTATCTATCTACCTACCTACCCACCTACCTAATCTGATCTGATCTGAACCAAGACCTGATGTTATGGCCACACAAGCCCCTCTCTTGCGACATATTCTCTGTGGAACGGGGATCCCTAGAATAATTTGAGTAGATTTTTAACTTGAATTCTGCCCGAGCAGCGGCCGTTAGGCCTACTCTTTCCAACTGCTAAGGTATTTTCAACGTGCGCGCCACTGAACACGGATGTCTGATCTCACTACTCAGAGATCAGCGGAAATATTTACCGGATGATCCACGTGAAAAGATCCCGGTGTCTGCACCGGGATTTGAACCCGCGACCTCCAACACCCGAGGCGAACATCTTACATCGTGACCACTGTGTCCCCCTAGAGAATACATCACAGAGTTCTTTTAGATCTGATTTTTGAAAGATAGATAGATAGATAGATAGATAGATAGATAGATAGATAGATAGATAGATAGATAGATAGATAGATAGATAGATAGATAGATAGATAGATAGATAGATAGATAGATAGATAGATAGATAGATAGATAGATAGATAGATAGATAGATAGATAGATAGATAGATAGATAGATAGATAGATAGATAGATAGATAGATAGATAGATAGATAGATAGATAGATAGATAGATAGATAGATAGATAGATAGATAGATAGATAGATAGATAGATAGATAGATAGATAGATAGATAGATAGATAGATAGATAGATAGATAGATAGATAGATAGATAGATAGATAGATAGATAGATAGATAGATAGATAGATAGATAGATAGATAGATAGATAGATAGATAGATAGATAGATAGATAGATAGATAGATAGATAGATAGATAGATAGATAGATAGATAGATAGATAGATAGATAGATAGATAGATAGATAGATAGATAGATAGATAGATAGATAGATAGATAGATAGATAGATAGATAGATAGATAGATAGATAGATAGATAGATAGATAGATAGATAGATAGATAGATAGATAGATAGATAGATAGATAGATAGATAGATAGATAGATAGATAGATAGATAGATAGATAGATAGATAGATAGATAGATAGATAGATAGATAGATAGATAGATAGATAGATAGATAGATAGATAGATAGATAGATAGATAGATAGATAGATAGATAGATAGATAGATAGATAGATAGATAGATAGATAGATAGATAGATAAAAGAAAACATGATAATCTCAGAAAAATAAATTAAATGTGTTCAATGGATTTAGATGAAATGTCCTGGAGCCATCTTCGAACTCGCGCGAACAGTGAATGTTGACAGAGTGAACCTAATCGATTATGATGAACGAACAACGTATTTCTAGTGAATTGTTTCTCTATGTATTTCTCAGTTAGGGCTTTTCTTTCTATTATTAAAAGTACAATATTAAACACGGACGTCCTTCACCTTCTTGGTCCTAATACATAAGTGCAATTGGAAGTATCATTATTTCGGTGCATGCAAACTTTGGTATTCCAGTCACGTTACTCATCCTTATTCCAGCTATCAGAGGCGGGTAATAGATTTTGGTGTTTGGGGTTGGGGGGGGGGGGGGGGGGGGAGTAAACAGGTAAACAAGAGTTGATTGAGTGTTGAGTGAAGGGAACTACAGAACGATACACATGCAGGTTAAGCGAGGTCGGAGCAGAAGTGAGAATATGCAGGATTAGTTAGCTATCTGGATCAACAGATGTCCTACTTTCCTCCGTCTGCTGAAATAGCAAGAGAGAATAGACCACGAGTGTGTACAGTCAGTGAGCTAAAGACACCATCAGGCGTCCTTCTTTCCTCCGTCTGCTGAAATAGCAAGAGAGAACAGATCACGAGTGTGTACAGTCAGTGAGCTAAAGACACCATCAGGCGTCCTTCTTTCCTTCGTCTGCTGAAATAGCAAGAGAGAACATATCACGAGTGTGTACAGTCAGTGAGCTACGGATGCCATCAGCCGTAGTGTTTTTCTGCGGAAAGAACATAATGGTTATGTATAGCCAGCGAGCTACAGGATTCAACAGAATTAGGACCTTTCAGCATTAACCGACAGTTACTGAGCACCTATGAGTCTGCCAGGTGTGCAAGTGATGGCGCTTCTCTTTAACAAAAAAACAACAAAAAACAAAAAAAGACAGACAGACAGACAGACAGACAGACAGACAGACAGACAGACAGATAGATAGATAGATAGATAGATAGATAGATAGATAGATAGATAGATAGATAGATAGATAGATAGATAGATAGATAGATAGGTATATATATAAATATATATATATATATATATATATATATATATATATATATATATATATATATATATAGATAGTGAGATAGATATATAGATAGATTAGATATATACAAGAAAACATTATAATCTCAGTAAAATAAATGAAATATGTTCAATAGATTTTGATGAAATGGCCTGAAGTTCCAGCCTGAAGTTCCAGCCTGAAGTTCTAGCCTGAAGTTCCAGCCTGAAGTTCCAGCCTGAAGTTCCAGCCTGAAGTTCCAGCCTGAAGTTGCGGCCTGAAGTTCCAGCCTGAAGTTCCAGCCTGAAGATCCAGCCTGAAGTTCCAGCCTGAAGTTCCAGCCTGAAGTTCCAGCCTGAAGATCCAGCCTGAAGTTCCAGCCTGAAGATCCAGCCTGAAGTTCCAGCCTGAAGATCCAGCCTGAAGTTCCAGCCTGAAGTTCCAGCCTGAAGTTCTAGCCTGAAGTTCCAGCCTGAAGTTCCAGCCTGAAGATCCAGCCTGAAGTTCCAGCCTGAAGTTCCAGCCTGAAGTTCCAGCCTGAAGTTCCAGCCTGAAGTTCCGGCCTGAAGTTCCGGCCTGAAGTTCCAGCCTGAAGTTTCAGCCTGAAGTTTGCGAGTAGGTAAAGAGCTTATCCAGAACGTAAATTAGATTATCTTCCTGGGTAAAGAAATCAACAACAGCCATACACTGGATAAGGATATTTCGCCCAAGAAAATGGCGGGAGGGATCAGCTTCAACCGCATTAACCAGCAACAGATTGGCAGACGTTAACGTCATAGTTTCCCGCCTTCAGTAGCATGTTTATTCCAGCTTCTTCTTCTTCTTCTTCTTCTTCTTCTTCTTCGATCAACTGTTGCTATGCTTCTAGCTTGGTGAGGTTCACGAAGTAGACTGTGTTTCAGGTCTTTAGCAGTCCACCACAGCTTTTCGAGCATGGTCGCTCCTCCGGACCAGACTGCCCCTCGTTGATCTACATAGGTAGGGCAGTCCTGCCGGATCTGTTCTGGTGTTTGCTTGGGTGCTCCACAATCGCACGTGGCGGTGTCTCTAAGACCCATTCTGTGGAGGTTGACCTTCAGTCTGCAATGTCCCGTTCTGAGTCTGGAAGATCTTTGCCTGACCATCTCTGCCTAGTTTTTCAATGCTGTCATTTTCTGTCTTCTAATCTTTGTGCTGGCCTATCCATTCCAGCATTGCAATATGGCTTCAAAGCTTGGTATCCGTGAAAACCAGATGCAGAGAAGCTACGTGTTACCGAACAGGCAATGAAATGTAGAGTCATATCTCTTTGAGATAAAAAAATCCACAACACTGAAGCCCGGCTTACATCATTCGGGGACAAAGTTGACTGAGCATTGCTATGACAACACAGAATGGTCGGCATGCCTGATTATAGATATACACGAAAGGTTAGATTCTGGTGACCATACAACTACAGACTTCCACGCAGGAGACGCCAACGAAATGAAGAGATGGTCTGTGTTACGGCCTTGGGCGTCATAATATCCCGGGGGAATGTAAAGACATGAATTCGACCAGCTTTGGCTACCTGGAACCAGACGCGCTTTTCATGATTCAAGTATTCAAGTTACAGAGCGGTAGGAGGGAGAGAGAGAGAGAGAGGGAGGGAGAGAGAGAGGGGGGGGGAGAGAGATAGAGGGAGAGAGAGAAAGGGAGAGAGAGGGAGAGAGAGTAAGAGAGAGAAAGAGACAGAGAGAGAGAGAACGAGAGAGAGAGAAGAGAGAGACATAGAGAGAAAGAGAGAGAAAGAGCGAGAGAAAAAGAAAGAGAGTAAGAGAGAGAAAGAGAGAGAGAAAGAGAGAGAAAGAGAGAGAGAAAGAGAAAGAAAGAGAGAGACTGAGAGAGAGAAAGAGAGAGAGAGAGAAAGAAAGAGTAAGAGAGAGAGAGAAAGAGAGAGAGAGAGAAAGAGAGTAAGAGATAGAGAAAGAGAGAGAGAGAAAGAGAGAGAGAAAAAGAAAGAAAGAGAGAAAGAAAAAGAGAAAGAGAGAGAAAGAGAGAGAGAGAGAAAGAGAGAGAGAGAAAGAGAGAGAGAGAAATTGTTGTTATTGTTATTGTGAATGACCATCATGAGTAAGTTGACCCTTTTGTGCGCCATGAAAAGGAGGTTTAGTGGCGGGCTGCTGTAGCCTTCCTCACATCCCGAGCGTGCTGACGAAGGTGGACATGCCATCCATGCGGTTGTGCTATGCTTGGCTTCATCAGTGTATTGCTAATGTCTATGAGGATATCGTTAGCCAGGATGCCAAGACGATCAGCCCGTTTTCAGGGAGAACTACGGGGAAGTCGAGATGGGGGTCTTGACCAGTTTGATTTGCCTAATCAGACGTTAGTCTCCTTTTCACGAAAGGGAGGGTGAGGGAGAGATAGAGAGAGAGAGAGAGAGAGAGAGGGACCCAGTGGTTTCCAAGTAAGGTGTCCTCTTTGGGTGCCGGAGATAGCGGGTTCGAATCACGGTGGAGACCGGGATTTTTTTCACGTGTATCCTCAGGTAAAAAGAACAATCAAATGATTATGAAGAAGAAAAGAAAGAAAAAGAAGAAAAAATATTTAAAAATGCAATAGCAGAGCGCTGATAACTCCTTTTACTGGGGATTAAAAAAATATTTTTAAAATTCCCCTTATCTCTAGGAAATGAGATCGGTCCCCCGTGTACAGTGTTGAGCACGTTAAAAATTCCTTAGCAGTTGGAAATCGAAAATAGTAAACTTAACGGCTGCTGCCCGAACAAAATAAAAGTTAAAAATCTACCCAAGATATGTGTACCGTTCCCCGTGTGGTTTGTTAAGAGCAGCTATAGATGGCGCCTAAGTGACTGCGGGTCTACTTAGCTCTAGTGTTTGAGTCTATTAAGATGCACTCGCACATCGGTTAAACCACCCTCCAAGAAAATCGTTGTATACAGACTATGTAGAGTCTTCTAAACCAGTATAAAGACGTTTAAGTTAAAGAGAGATGACTGAGAGTGAGTAAGAGAACAAGAGAGATAGAGAGAGGCATTAAAGTCAAAGAGGTACAGCATGTATTCAATACATTTTTCTTGACGCAGTCTATATGGAAGCTTTAAACTATTGTTAAGAAGGCTCTTCAAATTCTTCCTCCTCACGGGAGGGCCAACTATAAACTTTCGTACAAAACCTAATTGAATATTTGGTTCAATAAATCAACATTACCTACTCAATAAATCGAGAGATTTTAGGAATGAGAGGAGCAGAATGATTGATCATCCCACGCATCTTTGCACTTGAGCCGTGACAGAAACACGATCGGCTAGTGACTCTGATAACAGCTCGGATTAATGAGACACCATGATCGTGCGTCTATAGGAAATATCGCCATTTAAATTGAGTGTTGAAGTCGGATGTACTGAATCGTTAGGCGCAAAACACAGGACAACGCAGTCCGTTTTATGAAACGGAGAGAGCGAGGATAAAAAGCCGCTCATACTTTAGTAAATAGGTGAAGGTCCTTCGTGTACTAAGCTACAGCCTATGTGGGGTGGACAGTTCCCTTCCTTGTTGTTTATACCTTCCTCGCCTCATACATCAGGTACCCATTTACATCTGGGTCAACTGGAGTAGCGGTCGTACCAGGAACGAGCCAGACCTGGATTGCTTACTGCCCGTCCGTGATTTCGAACCCTGGCGCACTATAATCCCAATCTTAGCAAGCCAGCTCACTGTTGACTAGGCTACACGCTCCGTACAGGCCTTCTCTGTCCGCTCACCACTATCCTCGTGTGGACTGTATAAACAAACGGTAGGGAAGGTTTTGCATGCATACCTTCTGTGTAGTCAGTCGAATAAGACTCAATGGGCACAGGATTCAATACCATAGATCGAAGCTGAACAGGATTTTTCAGACGCTAGACAAGGATTGGTTTCACCACGAGAACTTTTGTTTGAGTGGGTACATATAAATAAGGGAAAACGAAAAGAAAAAGAAGATAAAGAAAAAAAAATTGAAGAAGAAGAAGAAAAAAGAGGAAGAAGAGGAAAAATAGGAAGAAGGAAAATGAGAATAAGAAAGAGAAGAAGAAGAGGAAGAACAAGAAGAGGAAAATGAAGAATAAGAAAGAGGAGGAGAAGAAGAAGAAGAATGGGTAAAGGAAGAGGAAGAAAAAAAAGATCAAGAGGAGGAAGAAGAAGAAGAAGAAAATGAGAAATGTCAAGTCAAGGTCTCACGTCTTTAACAGCAAGGTTATTCTGGCTAATGTATAGGCCCACGATGTACAGAACTTCCGTAGATCAAATGTTGAGAAGATATGACTTAAAATAAAGTCATGAGCTACGCAAACATGTGAATTACTTTGTTGTTTTTCAAATTGTTTATGTCGTTTAACGCACACAGTGAGTAAGGTTACTATTTTATGCGCCATGAAACGGGCGTTAAAATGCGGGTTGTATTTTATGCGCCATGAAACGGGCGTTAAAATGCGGGTTGTAGTAGTTTTTAACTCATCCCGAGCGACTTACGTAAATCGCTAAAAAATATAGTAACAAATTATGAGACCTACAATGGATTCTAACACCGAGAGGTTCGAGAATAAATGCCGAAGAATCTATTCTGATATATCGATTTCAAGGGCGGTTAGAATGCCAAAACGTGTTGCCACACACAATCTGCTCTAGACTTGTTAGTGAGATGTTTATCGCAACAAAGTCAAGATAAAAACTCAAGATTACCCCAGCCTTTAACATCAAGAGGGGGGTGTTGGTTGGAAGTGGGGCGGAATTCCGGGAGGAGGGTGAAGGAGGAGGGGTAGAATTATCCGGAGAATAGCGCTCATCTCCACAACCCTCACCCACTACAGAGCCAACTCAATCGTATGTGATTATCGTGTAAGCACCAGCACAAACAAATATATTATTTCGCGCATGACTTGTGTGTGAATGGGAGTGAACAGTGAATATTTCAGGGTATGTTTATATTCCTCTATATATTTGTCATACTTTTATAATTTACGAGAGGCGTTCAAGTCAAACTGGAACTGATATTAAGACGTATAAACCAGTGCTTGGATGTATGTATGCGTCTGTATGTACCTATGCTAGGTTTGTGTGCTCTCAGAAGTCAGCCCAACCAAAGTGCAATGGAAGTGCCTCACCCTGATAGCGCGTGTGAAAGATGTGCAAGAGTGTGATTATTGGATAGAGTAAAATGAAACAAGAGTGTGTGGAAAGAAGAAGAAGGGTGTCCTAAGACGTGTCTTCTCTTAAGTATCTGAAGTATGATCTTCAAAGAACTCTTCGCCGACTTTCGCAAACCCCAGGCTGAGAACCGCTGTGTTAGCGACATCGCTGTAACGCTGGCTGGATTTTGTGAATAATTTCTTTGCACATAATATACAACAATATCTACCTCTGTAATCTGTTTTCTAATCGTTGTGACAGGTGCTTTATCTCAGGTAAGGACACGTGAAATTAACACACCAACAAGGTTAGTGCAGAAATAAAGTGTAGAGACGTCTTTGAACGAGGCCACGGCGTTTTTTAAGAAGTGGGTTGCCATTTGTCATCCTTGCTCCCTTAACTTTCATAACAATAAGCCAGGTATCAGTTTACAGCTGTGTCGACTGAGATATCTAAAAAACGAGAATCGAACCCAGTACATTTACAGTGACATGTGACCACTCCGGTGATCCAAGGTAAGTGTATGTTCTGTTGTATAGAGCAGAGGCTGTTCGGGTGATGCAGATGTTGGTCTTCGACAACGAAGACGTGTGTTCAAATTCTAGGAAAGGCATTTAATTATTTTCAAACGGAGGTAAAATAAAAGCCTAGTATGTACATTGTGCGGCGACTGTAGGGGTCATCGACCTTTATTCCTCAGCCTTATAAATCCGACTGGTGGACCTCATCAATATGAATAATCGCGGCAGTGTCAGCAATTCTTCAGAACCGACATCACCCGACCTCGGGCAGAACCTTAGGTGTTTAGTATCTATCTATCTATCTATCTATCTATCTATCTATCTATCTATCTATCTATCTATCTATCTATCTATCTATCTATCTATCTATCTATCTATCTATCTATCTATCTATCTATCTATCTATCTATCTATCTATCTATCTATCTATCTATCTATCTATCTATCTATCTATCTATCTATCTATCTATCTATCTATCTATCTATCTATCTATCTATCTATCTATCTATCTATCTATCTATCTATCTATCTATCTATCTATCTATCTATCTATCTATCTATCTATCTATCTATCTATCTATCTATCTATCTATCTATCTATCTATCTATCTATCTATCTATCTATCTATCTATCTATCTATCTATCTATCTATCTATCTATCTATCTATCTATCTATCTATCTATCTATCTATCTATCTATCTATCTATCTATCTATCTATCTATCTATCTATCTATCTATCTATCTATCTATCTATCTATCTATCTATCTATCTATCTATCTATCTATCTATCTATCTATCTATATCTACCTACCTACCTACCTACCTACCTACTTACCTACCTGTCTGTCTTCCTGTCTGTCTGTCCGTCCGTGCGCCCGACGTTTCGTCCGTCATCTGCCTTTGTGTCTGGATGTCTGTCTGTCTATCTATTTCTCTGTGTCTGTCTGTCTAACTGCCTGCCTGTCTGTCTGTATGTTCATCTATCTGTCTATCTCGGCAAACATTTGATGGGTATTAAACTAGCATTTCATGCTTGTTTATACACACCCCTGCTCTAGATATGAATCCTAGACAGGACCTCTACGTATGACCTCTAACAGGACCTCTAGGTAGGACCACTAGCAAGACCTCTAGGTATGACCACTAGAAGGACCCCTAGGTAGGACCTTTAGCAGGGCCTCTAAGTAGGACCTCTAGCAGGACCTCTAAGTAGAACCTCTAGCAGTACCACTAAGTAGGATCTCTAGCAGGACCTCTAGCTGGGCCTCTAAGTAGAACCTCTAGGTAGGACCTCTAAGTAGGATCTCTAGCAGGACCTCTAGGTAGGACCTCTAGCTGGGCCTCTAGCAGGGCCGGAGAGCGAACAGTAAAAAAAAAGAAAAGGTACACTGTCGTTCTTTCTTCCGAGAGCAGTCAGCAATGTGTTGGAATCATCCGACTATGTTTAAGTGAAAAATTAACCTGCATGTTTGCTTTCTGGGAAATATAAGTTTTCATCACCTTGGCAAACCGGTCATATTCAGGGCCACCCCAATCAGCTAAAAGATGGATCAGAACTGAATTAAAACCATTTATAATTTACTCCAGCATCTATTTATAAAACCGAACCAATCCATTTGAAGTATGTACTTTATATGTACTATATATCGTGTGATTTTACATTTTCACACATTTTTTCAACGAAATGTCCATTTACTTCTTACAGCTCATAAAACACATGAACTACATTATAAAAGGACATTATGTGGAACCTAATGTAGAAAATCTCATTGAAATTGAAAAGACGTTTTTGCCTTAAAATGAGACATTTAAAAAAATGTACCGTAAATTATTTTCTTAAAAGAAATATCAAACGAACTAGCTACTTTAAGAAAATGACACTACCTGACACAATGTAAATTATTAAGTCATTGGGACATTGAAAAGATAAGTTGAAGTGCAAATAATCACGCATTTCGGTGTAAGGGTTATTCAGATATTAGGCTGCAGTTGACGGCAACCATTGTGCAACTGACAATAGTTGACACATGAAAGTTTCGTCATTTGGTCGTCAGTCCGTAGGCCGTGATTGATCCCAGATATCCTAAACGTTCAACATTGTCAATCTCTTCGCCAGCTATCTCGGTTTTAGGTTGGAATTTTGTCTTATCAGCTGTCATGACTCATTGTTTTCTTTGTATTCAGGTAGAGATTCTGAGCTTCACTATGTTTTTGGACTGATGTAATTATTTGTTTCTTCTAGGTCCTTGGCGCTGTTCGAGGGAAACTGTGTCGTCTGCATATCGTATTTCCGGTATCTCCTTTCCAGTTTCCTCCTATTGTGATATACAAATAAAAAACACCCAATTAAAAGTAAAGAACTGAAGTTAAATTAAATGAAAATGTATCTTGCTGGTATAAACATGCTTTTCCGCCCCGTTTCACTGTTCTTCAGAATGGCGTCATCAAAAGCTGTGTACGATGTCATCGTTATTGGTGCTGGAATTGAAGGGTCGGCAACTGCGTACAATCTATCAAAGGAAGGGAAAAGAGTTCTTCTGTTGGAGCAGGTACTTGCTTCTGCAAACTTACAATAAGTTGGAAGAAAAAGGCGTAGAAGATGATATAGACGTGAATGGAAGAGTGCGTTACAAAAATGAAGATTGGGTGCAAATATAACAATCATTTAGATCACAATGTTTTGATAAACCATAAAGTTTACCCAAAAGTTTAATAATCTTGCATAACTTTCACACGCGCCCTCAGGGTGAGGCCCTTCCATTTGATTGCACGTTGGTTGGGCTAGCTTCTAAGGGCGCACAAACATAGCATAGGTACATACAGATCCACACATGCATCCAAGCACTGGTTTATGCGTCCTGATATCGCCCAATGGACTACGGTCTGGTGTGGAATGGGCGCGCCTCCGCCAGTAGAAACTAGTGAGACAAACAACTAAGCAAAAATAACATATGCGGTCTTCTCACACAAAAGTTTAGAATTAGAAAAACAAAACAAAAAAACAACTTAACGTTTTTATACTGGTTTAGAAGACTCATCAGAGTCTGCATAGAACCAGTTGCATTTGCATTACCTTGCTCTAAAAGCTATGCACGTCCAATCTATTCTTAAATGCATTAACTGTCCCTGTCTCCACTACCTTCTGGGGCAATGCATTCCAAACATTCACCACTCTCTGGCTACAAAAATATTTCCTAATATCTAATCTGAACTTTTCTTTAGTTAAATTGTATCTTGTTCTCGTTGATGGTTGCAATGTGAAAAACTTAACATAGTCTAATTTAACCTTTCCTGTGATTATCTTATAAACCTGTATTAAGTCGCCTCGAATTCTTCTCTCTTCTAGACACTATAGGCCAGTTTTTCCAAGTCTTTCCACATAACTGTAATTCTGGAATCACACTATCAGTTTTGTCGCTCTTTTTGTATTCTTTCCAGCATGTTTATTTCCCCTCTACGATAAAGATTCCACACCTGTACACAGTACTCCAATCTAGATATAAGTAATGCTTTATACAGTTTGACAAACACGTCCTTACTCCTTTGTTTAATATTTCTATTTATCATACTTAACATTGTATTTGCCTTATTCACTGCTACCTGGACTTGCTCACTCACCTTACCTGTATGCTCTATTATAATCCCTAGGTCCCTTTCCTTATCTATCATCCTAATATTGTTCTCGCCCATTCTGTAATTATGTTTCATATTGGATCTACCCATGTGGATGACTGCACGTTTATCTATATTAAACTCCATTTGCCTACCTTGTCTTTCGTTCTTTGTTTTTTTCTGACATAAGAAAATAAGCTTTCACTATCAGTCTTGATCCTATTAGCAAGTTTGTTTTTGCTGTTTTATTCACTTTCTGAGCAATTATTTTTCTTATCCAAATATTTTAAATATGTTTCTTTTGATTTACATGCCTCTATATATTTTTTTTCCATGCTCTATTTTTTAGTTCTTCTACATTTAACTACAAACCTAGTTATCCACTTTTTTTGCTTGGGGTTTACCTTCCTACATGGAACACATTCCACTTTTAGTTGTTCTAAAGTGTTTTGAAACTATCCCACTCTTGTTCAACAACTGTACCTCTGACAATATCTTTCCAGATTATGTACCTGGCTGTCTCTTTCATTTTATGAACATCTGTCTTAGATTAGTCATATACTCACGAGTTTATGTTTATTTCTCTCCCTGCTATAAGATCCCAACGGATGATCTGATGGTCGCTTAATCCAAGCAGTTCCCGTTTTCAATCATTTTTTTCTCTGTAGTAAATATTAGGTCAAGTATGTTTTTGCCTCTAGTGGCTTCCTCTACATGCTGAATAAAAATATTGCCATTTATGCACTTCGCAAAAGTATTTGACTATGCAAATGCTTCTGCCATATACCATTTTATTTCAGGAAAATTAAAATTCCCCATTAATAATAATTTCCCTGCACTAACCTTTTTTATGCTACTAATTAGCTCCTCATCTACCTTTTTTTGACTTGTTGGACATCTATAGCATACTCCAATCACTGTTTTTTCACCCCCACTTTCTATTTCTCTCCATACTTTCATTTTTGTTGCCAGATGATAGATCATCTTGTATAGTTATATTTACTGAATTTGTACAGTATCATAAAACGTCACCTTCCTTAGCCTTGTCTCCAACTACCCTATCCTTTCTTAACATTGTATATCCCTCTATTTCAAGTTTACTATCCGCAATGTCCTCATATGTCCACCATTTTGTTAATCCTATTATATCTGGTTTTCTTCGTCTACGTTCGGTTCCAATTCTTCTTTTTTATTTTCTATGCTTCTCACATTTACATAAAAACATTTTAATTTATTATTTTGGGGATTTTCCAATGTTTGCTGTTGCTTTATCAGTTTTATATTTACTTTTCCACTACTGATTTCACACTTCCCTAACTCTAACTCTCCCCTTTTACTGCCTCCTCTATAGCACCCTGTTTTAGGCCTATCTTTAGTCTCATACTTCTTAGGCCTAACTAGTTTACATTTTTAATACACTGATTAAACATATACTTTGCTGCAACATGCTGCCCTATCTCATTTAGATGAAACCTTTCCTGTCCGCCATTTTACATTTGTCTATTTTCACATCAATAAAATGGATATCCATATCTGTACACATTTTCACATCAATAAAATGTATATCCATATCTGTACACATTTTCTGCAACCTCAGGTTGATCTTTTTACTGCATAGATAGTCTGACCCATCTGCTGTTTAAAATACCCATCATGGTGACCTTCCCATACTTTTTTCCTTCAAGTGTCCTCAGCAAACTCTTGTATCTTTGCATTAATAACATCTCTCTTGAGATTGTTTGTACCTACCACTACCACAACATCACTGTTCACTCTGTCACCTATCATCTTTATCTGCCCCTCTATATCCCCAATTTTAGCACCACGAATATCAATTTTTTTCAAAAATATTATGTTGTTTTGACAGATGTTTGCCAACTTGCCGAACCATTGAATCTCCTACGAATAACACTGAACCGTCCTTTATATTTACATACTTACCTGCAAAACTCTCTACCTTATCATCTCTTCAACACAAATGCAACTTTTTTAATATATCCTCAATTTTCTTTTGATTCTCTTCTATTTTCTTCTGCCTCTTTTCTAACTCACTCCATCTCTTCTCATTTGTCTTAATCTCGTATTCCATTCGAGCCTGCCTCACTTCTATTCTGCACAAACTACATATAAGTTTTCCATCATCTTCCAACATTGCAATTATTCCTACATTAACACCAAAAACAGGTTCACACAACTCGTACACTCTGTTATTGGTAACATAAATTATTTTCCTGCCTTTAGTCTGGTCGCAGTCATACTTATTATGCTTTACTATCAGTATTTCAATAATTTATACAAAAACTATATATATATATACATGTAATCAACACATAATTATTAATTAAATATAAATAATGTATTATTATTATAAATAATTAATTAATTAAAAAAAACCACATTGTGTCCCACTGTATTAAAATCGAATTCACAAATACACATGATATATTAATCGATTCTGCATATTCTTAAATAGTTTCCCCTACCTCATTCTCGTGGAAGTTCACATGGTCAGAGCCGCATCACCCGCTACGCGTATGAGAATGAATTTTATGTCCGAATGATGGTGGACGCATTCCCAATGTGGGCGGAGCTAGAAAAGGAGTCAGGAGCAGAGCTGTTTATGTAAGTAACTTAACCCCTTATGGCTACATTTGTTGAAGCATAGTCAACCCAGCTGTGTGTGGAGTTCATTTGTAAATTGGTGCCTGATATACAGTTAGGAAAAGAAAGCAGCGAGGAAGGGACCTGGCCACACCATCTCACACCTCACACAGACTGTAGCTTAGTACAATGACGCCTCACACACTTCCCTGGCTGTAGTTTCTGCTCTCTATCTATGTTCTTTGCGCACCAAATATGGAGCATAAGGTAGAAATAAATGATCTCCAGTTGGAACGGTGTGACGCCACTATTTTTAGATCTTGTATGGTGCTGAGGCCCATAGTTGAGCCCTCTCGGATGATTGTTCTTCTGAGTGTTTCCTTGGGTCTCCCTCTTTTCCGAACGCCACTTGGTGTCCATTGGAGTGCCTGCAATGGAAGACGGCTGTTGTTCATTCTAAGGACATGTCCGATGTATGTCCATCGTTCTGCTATGAGACTTATTTAAAAAGGAAAAGTAACTTTAACTATCTTTTTATCAGGTTGCTGTAGTCGAGAGGCACGGTACTCAACTCTCAAAGCGATGAACGGAAACAGTGGGCGATCGAATCCTGCAGGTTTCAAGGTTTTTTTAAGGTGCTGTGTTTGCCTTCTAACTACAATTCCTGTTCTATTAGCTAGAATGCACTAGTGCAGTCTATATCCAGGGCCACCGCTTGGAGGCGGAATAGGGTCTTGGCTAGCTCTGGTACTTACTTTCCGTGTCCAAGCACCACATTATACAGTATGCATCCAGTATTCAGTGACATGGATTGACTTGTCATTTGCCTCAAGCATGTCGCACCTATTACATGTTTCTTGGAGATTTGGGCAGGTCATCAGGTGGTCTGAGTACTGTATTGCGCCACAGCCACATGTATCGTCATCCGTGTATCCCCATCGTTTCATATTTCTCCTACACCATGATACACCAGTTCGGAGTAGGTTCAGTGACTTCCATGTTGTGTATGGTAGATGATGTCCGGGAGCAGGTTCCTCTCGAAGTTCCATCTCTTGGGCCTGCATAAATTCGTATTATATCTCGATGCTGCAGCTATAAGGGCTTGTTGATTTTAGGAGGCTATGTCTGGATTTGAGTCTTGTGCTCTGTACTACCTGATACCCAAACATTGGGTGCCTTGGGTCGTACTTCTGTTTTTTTGTGTTCGATTTAAGCTGTCACACCTTTTTTGAATATTGGCTGTTGCTATGCCAATTGGTTAATCTGGAACGTCACCGCATTTTCCTGTTCGGTCATGTTGTCCGACTGAACAAGGAGGTCCCAGCTCACCAGATTCTTCAAAAGACAGTCAACAGTGCAAACGGCCTTCACCCTGCTGGCTGGAAGCACCGGAGAGGTCGTCCCCGAAACACGTGGCTTTAACAGGTAGCGGCTTCCCCATATGCCTTAGAGGAGGCCTGGCAGCACGCAGTTACAACTGGACATGGTGGTGTTCATCCGATGCAACGGGCCCCAGACACCTAAGCGAACATTGTTATTGTTGTATGCCAATTATGGGGTATATTTTATCAATGGGGATGGGTTTTAAGTACCCTGATACTATCCGACCAGCCTCATTTATTGCTGTATCAACTAGTTTTGCATGAGCAAAGTTTTTCCAAACTTGTGCAGCGTATTCAGCTACAGAAAACACAAAGCAAGTGCATATGTCTGCAGGACTGAGGGCTGCGCCCCCCCCCCCCCCCCCCCCTTCATTCAATGTTTTTAATTTTTTGCACCTTTTTCTACTTTCAACTACAAAGGGTCTTTTATGTGCACTGTGAGTATATGGAATCTCAGAGTTTATTGGCCTTCTCTGATAGATCTAGGCGCTAGATGACACCTGTCTTGAGACCAGGGCCTGTCTGGTTGCAGACACTCGTCCATGTGTGTCTTAGGTTGTGTCTTGAGAGGCGAGCACCTAATTTAGCTGATATTTCAGCGCGCTAACGATTACACCACCTCATATAATTAATAAGGTCTAGTACAATGAAGCATCTAACACTTCATCTTGAAGTTTGAAATGGGACTACTTTTTTGTATCTGTTACCATAGCAACTGTGGAGTGGTTGACTTACGAACAGAGGACTCGCCAGGTTTGAAACGACTGATGAGTTCCATGAGAGCTTACAACATACCTCACGAGAATCTGGCGGCCAAAGAGATACGTCATCGCTTCCCAACAATCAATGTCGGAGAAAAGGATGCAGCTATTTGGGATCCTAGTGGTGGTCTCTTGAGGGCAGACAAAGCTCTGAGGGCATTTCAGGTAAGCCACGGAGAAGGAGTTGATCATTGTCATGTGTGTATGTTTGGTTTAATCGTTTTCTAATATCCAGTAGAGTGTGTAGCCTAGTCGACAGTGAGCTGGCATGCTAGATTGGGATTACAGCATGACTGGGTTCGAATTCACGGACGGATATAACAAATCGTGGCGGGGTTATTGTCTGTTACGATGGCTTTTCCAGTCAAAATCTGTTGTAAATGGGTACCTGGCGTATGAGTTGCGGTAGGTAAAAACAGCAAGTAGGGCAACAGGCCTCACATAGGCTGCGGCTTAGTACATGAAGAGTTATCTTCATCCCTAACGGCAATTGTTGCAGTTAGACTGGCCTTTACCTTTAATAGCTGGAAATGGCTGACAAAAGGTGTCGGTCACAATCCAGCCAGGTGGGCGTAGAAGGCAAGCAGTAAACCACCACACTTTTTCTCACCCAAAAAAGTTAATGATATTTCACCTCCTAAAAATTACCGTAGGATGGAAAGAATTGGATCAGTACTGACATATGGCAGTGAGGCATGGACAATCAGCAGGCAAGTACAGTGATCATTAGATTCCATTGTCTGCATAGAAATCTGTTGTTGTTGTTTAATTCTCACAATGAGTAAGATTACATTTTGGGCGTTAAGTGGCGGGTTGTGGCGTTAATAACTGATGAAGATGAACCGCGGTTCTCCAGGCGGTCGTGCTATGCTTGGCTTCATCTGTGTGACGCTAACTACGACGGGTAGCAAAAGCTAATGAAGTGGCTTTTGAGAAGGCACAGACTCAAAGACAATTTATGGCAAAAATCATGACATAACAATCATCCTTTTTCGGTCATGTCATGTCATGAGAAGAGGCTAGTTGGAACACATGGTGACAACGGGCAGAATCACAGGCAAGAGAAACAGAGAAAAAAATATTCAATAGTACGCTTAGGCGACCAGGGCCCATCACGTCGAATGACCATGTCCATGACCACGTTTGATGGCCGCGTCCCAGGCAGCCTGCAGTTCTGTTGGGAAGATGAATGCTTGGAATGCATTGCCAGGGGAGGTAGTGGAGGCAGGGACAGTTAATGCATTTAAGAATAAATTGGATGCTCATAGTTTATAGAGCATGGTGATGTAAATAAAACTGGTTGTATACAGACTCTGCAGGGTCTTCTAAACCAGTATAAAGACGTTAAGTTAAGTTAAGTGACGATCTGTTTTAGCCAGGTGTTGCGAGGGCGGCCTCGAGGACGTTCTCCAGGATGGGCACGGCTTCTTCCCGTAACTCGCCCCCACAGTCTGCCGGAGCAACTCATGGGCTGGAAAAGACGAACAACGTGGACGAAGAGGGAGAGGCGATGGCGATGAATATTTAAGACAATGCCTGCAAGAGAAAATATTGAACAGCTTGAAGGCATGGTACGGGAGGTGATCAACGACAGAGTTGATAACTGACACAAGTAATAAGAGGAATTGAGATCCATGATCGCCAACCGGCAAGGCACATGATGATGTTGATAAATGTCATTTAAACTAAAAATGAAAAATTGTATTGGATAACAAAATTTTTAAATTATATAAAAAAAAAGGTTTAAATTTTACCCGCATCTCGAACTAGGACATTTTCAAACAACATGGTGGCATTATTCACGACACTGAAACTGTGACGTCAGTAACTCCAGGACCTTTGATCGTAGTCAGCACAAGTCGGTCAGTGTACACATCACATAATGTGGTCCTGGCAGCTGGGCCGTGGTCCGGCCGTTTGTGTTCATCTCTAGGTATAGAATTACCACTACAAGTAAGTTGTTCATTCACTTTGTGTTTCTGAAGATGATTCGATCTTTAAGGAGTAGGGGTTCAATATGGCTACCCATATTCTGCAGAAACCATTTCTTTCATGTTACCAGTGCACTTCATATCATTAGTGTACTTTATGTCACAAAAGTACCTCATGTCATTAAAGTACAACATGTCATCAAAGTACCTCATGTTATCAAAGTGTCTCATGTTATCAAAGTTCCTCATGTTATCAAAGTACTTCATGTCACCTGAGTATTTCATATCATCAATCACTTCATGTCATCAAATCGCTTCCTGTGATCTAGTCACCATTATGCTATGAAAGTCGTTCATGTCATCAAAGTACCTCATGTTATCGAAGTACATCCTGCTATCAAAGTACATCTTATCAAAGTACCTCGTGTCATCAAAGTGCTTCATGTTATCGAAGTACATCATGACATAAAAGTACCTTCTGACATCAAAGTACCTTCTGACATCAAAGTGCTTCATGTCATCAAAGTTCTTCATGTCATCAAAGTACCTCATGTCATCTGAGTATTTCATGTCTTGAAATCAATTGAGAGATGTCTGAAGGCGAAGAAGAGGACAATTGTAAGATATCTGAAAGTAGAGGAGAGGACACTTATGAGATGTCTGAAAGTAGAGGAGAAGACACTTATGAGATGTCTGAAAGTAGAGGAGAGGACAATTGTGAGATGTCTGAAAGTAGAGGAGAGGACACTTATGAGATGTCTGAAAGTAGAGGAGAGGACACTTATGAGATGTCTAAAAGTAGAGGAGAGGACACTTTAAAGATGTCTGAAAGTAGAGGAGAGGACACTTATGAGATGTCTGAAAGTAGAGGAGAGGACACTTATGAGATGTCTGAAAGTAGAGGAGAGTACAATTGTGAGATGTCTGAAAGTAGAGGAGAGGACACTTGTGAGATGTCTGAAAGTAGAGGAGAGGACACTTTTAAGATGTCTGAAAGTAGAGGAGAGGACAATTATGAGATGTCTGAAGGTATATGCTGTAATTTTCTGGATTGAAAGATGTCTGAAAGTAGAGGAGAGGACACTTTAAAGATGTCTGAAAGTAGAGGAGAGGACACTTATGAGATGTCTGAAAGTAGAGGAGAGGACACATGAGATGTCTGAAAGTAGAGGAGAGGACAATTGTGAGATGTCTGAAAGTAGAGGAGAGGACACTTATGAGATGTCTGAAAGTAGAGGAGAGGACACTTATGAGATGTCTGAAGGCGAAGAAGAGGACAATTGTGAGATGTCTGAAAGTAGAGGAGAGGACACTTATGAGATGTCTGAAAGTAGAGGAGAGGACACTTTTAAGATGTCTGAAAGTAGAGGAGAGGACACATGAGATGTCTGAAAGTAGAGGAGAGGACAATTGTGAGATGTCTGAAAGTAGAGGAGAGGACACTTATGAGATGTCTGAAAGTAGAGGAGAGGACACTTATGAGATGTCTGAAGGCGAAGAAGAGGACAATTGTGAGATGTCTGAAAGTAGAGGAGAGGACACTTATGAGATGTCTGAAAGTAGAGGAGAGGACACTTATGAGATGTCTGAAAGTAGAGGAGAGGATACTTATGAGATGTCTGAAAGTAGAGGAGAGTACAATTATGAGATGTCTGAAGGTATATGCTGTAATTTTCTGGATTGAAAGATGTCTGAAAGTAGAGGAGAGGACACTTTAAAGATGTCTGAAAGTAGAGGAGAGGACACTTATGAGATGTCTGAAAGTAGAGGAGAGGACACTTATGAGATGTCTGAAAGTAGAGGAGAGTACAATTATGAGATGTCTGAAGGTATATGCTGTAGAGGAGAGGACACTTTAAAGATGTCTGAAAGTAGAGGAGAGGACACTTATGAGATGTCTGAAAGTAGAGGAGAGGACACTTTAAAGATGTCTGAAAGTAGAGGAGAGGACACTTATGAGATGTCTGAAAGTAGAGGAGAGGACACTTATGAGATGTCTGAAAGTAGAGGAGAGTACAATTGTGAGATGTCTGAAAGTAGAGGAGAGGACACTTGTGAGACAGAGGACAGAGACAGAGACAGAGGACAATTATGAGATGTCTGAAGGTATATGCTGTAATTTTCTGGATTGTATTTGGTGATATTGTTGTGCTATTTCCGCCCTTGTATTTTGCGCAGGCAACCATTGATGAAAGTCTGTAACTTTTTAATAAGTACCTGTGCTGTCCTCCATGTTTCAGAGTCATATAATAGAATGGATTTTACTTTGGAGTTGGGGATTTTTTATTTTGTACCTGGTTTAATTTCTTTTGGCTTGGCTTGGCTTCGTTCGTTCTTAATCTCCCACCACCAAACCCTGAAAGGGCTTAAGTCCAGAGAATGGAATGCTTGACTGCGATATTTGCACCTTTCGGTCCAACACATCCGCCTTCAGCAAGCATTTTTTTAGTACCGAGTTAGCATTCCCTCTTCGATCCCTTCTCCTTAGCCAGTCTGCCCTGCTGCAGCCTGTTATCCAGGATCACCGTGTGGAGGTGTAGAAGGGTCTTGGCAGCTATGGTTCGCTGGCCTTGACGCTAGCAGTCAGCTATGGGTCGCTGACCACTGCAGCTCATGCGCTGCTCAGCATCTTGATCCCTAATTTCTTTTGACTTCTATAAATTCCTCAATGCAACAAAAGTTTTTCTCGCCTTCTGTATTCTTAACTGAACATCGTTTTCTGTACCTCCTAATATGTCTATATTGCTGCCAAGGTATGTGAAAGAAACCCATTCTGAAGGGTGGTGGTTCCAAACCCAATTCTATCATTGTTAATTGCATTTTTTTTCAAAATCTGTGTTTTGTCTCTGTATATTTTTAGCCCCAATTGTAGTGACCTTTCTTCGAGTAGGCGTATCTTATTTTGCATCTGGTTGTGGGTATGAGACAGAGAAGCCAAATCATCGGCAAAGTTGATCTGAGTGACAATACTCAACTACTTACCCTCTATTTGCGCCCCATTCCCCCAAATGGCTGCACTCAGAAGCACTCGAGACTCATCAACTCTCTCCGGGTATAGGAACAGCCGAAGTCAACAAGCTAGTCGCTCTGTACAATAGGATATATGCTAGCTGCTTGGCGTTCTGTCATAACTAAATGTCATTGCTGTCATACATTTTTCATCTGCACAAGTTTGCGCATGGTAATTGTAAACCTTCGGATGATTTCTTTCGAACTGTCCCAGAGTTGTTTTATTGTGGATCCTAAATAACCAAATTCTTTCACATCTTCTATTTCCACATTATGTCTTTTTAGTATTAGTTGGCCTGTACTTTTACATAGGCATTAGCCCCTGTACAGGTCCCATCTCTGAGCTGGGTGTAGCTAGGAGAAGGATTTCCTGCTTAGCGGGCTAGGCTGGAGCAGCTTATTACTCCACTATGGAGCGTGATTAATGAATGTGTGAGTCCATCTTAATAGACTCCAACACTAGAGCAAAGTAGATTCGCAGCCTGTTATGCGCCATCTTTGCTGCTCTTAACAAACCACCTAACCATGGACGGTGTTATGCCATGTCACACAGTCGCTTTCTACGAAATTCTCTCTGTGGGGCAGTGGTGCTATTCTTGTCCTTGTCATACACATAGACCCCGGCAAACCACTCAGTTTCATTAATGTTTGTTTCTTAAACTTAAACTTAACGTTTTTATACTGGTTAAGAAGACTCATCAGAGTTTGTATACAACCAGTTACATTTGCATTTTCCTGCTCTAAAAGCTATGCACATCCAATCTATTCTTAAATGCATTAACTATCGCTAACTTCACTACCTCCTGGGACAATGCATTCCAAGCATTCACCACTCTCTAACAAAAACAATATTACCTAATATCCAATCTGGACCTTTCTTTAACTAATTTGTAACTATGCCCTCTTGTTCTCGTTGGTGGTTGTATTTTAAATAACTTGTTATAGTCTAATTTAACCTTTCCTGTGATTATCTTTTAACCTGTATTAAGTCACCTCGAATTCTTCCCTTTTCTAGACACTGTAGGCCAGCTTTTCCAAGTCTTTCCTCATAACTGTTTCTGGAATCCCACTATCAGCTTTGTCGCTCTTCTTTATATCTTTTCCATCATGTTTAAATCTTCTCTTTCATTCTTCCAGCCTATAAGAATCGCAGTTTTTTACTGGAAGGCTGCGGAAGAATACACCAAAACCTACGGAACTAAAAACTTTCCCTGCTTCATTGACTCCAGGGGGAACAGTAACGTGTTCCACACATATGGCTTACCTATGTCGGAGTATCCAGGACTTGTCAAGGTAAGATTAAATATAAGCTTTTGGTGAACAACAGTTGCAGTTATCAGGTTTTGTAAATAAATTTGAAGCTGTATCGGTACTGAAGCCATAAAAGTCAAAACAAACATACAAAGGTAATGCCATAAAATCTTGCGTATGTAACAGTGTTATGTACTAGCAAGCAATATATAACAGGCCCACTGACTAGGAAAAGCATAGATTGTAGAGACAACTGTTTATTCTCGCGAAGTTGGGGAAATCTAGGATTAAAACAACGCCATAGTCAAAGTGGTTGCGAATTGAGAAAACGAGAGGCAAGGTGTTTACTAGTGAACGCTCCTTAGTGTTTATGTGGCCGAAAATAATACGCTGAGCCGTCACAGTTAAAATGATGGAGTGACCAGTAGAGAAGAGTTAGTGAGACATGTCTAGACAACTTGGCTAGGACAAGGAGGGAAGGAGCCAAAGAAGATTGACAGATGTCCAAGCCGCTCAGAGCCAGCATCATAGTTTGAGAGGGCTAGAAGTGAGTCCTTTAAAAGACAGAGCAGATTAGATTTCAGGGACTCCATTTAGTTCATACTAATATTCCCTGAGCTAGAAAGATTCATATTTGTTTAGTAAGTTAGATTATGTTTTTATCAATGTGTAACAATTACCCTTTTTGTAATAAATAAATGTCTGATTTTATGTTTAACAGAAGTTTTAGTGTTTTACTATGAGGAAGTCTTATCATCCAGTGTTAAATATTATAACACTCTAGTCCGCAGTTGGAAAAAGCAGCTCTATTACATATATATAAAAATGGTTGTTCGTGATCTGAATATAAAGTAAGGTTAACCAGTCCTATTATACGTGTAATGTGCACACTTTTTACTCAATTTAGCCCGGTAAAACTAGGGTGTGTATAATAAATAATAATAATAATAAATGAGTGCCTGGGTCATCTTCGTCTTCTTCTTTGTTCGTTCTCAATCTCCCGTTACCAAGCCATGAAAAGGACTTTGCAAGTAGCAGGATGTTGTCCGGAGAATGGAGTGCGTTGTATCGTAGTTTACAGCTTGACTGTGATATTTGCACCTTTCAGTCCTTGTGGAGCTGCGTAGCGCAGTGGTTAGAGCGCTAGCTTTGCATCTGAGTGGTCCTGGGTTCATTCCCCAGTTGAGGCGGTAATGTTTTTTTCAGATCACAATGGCTCCCGGGTCGACCCAGCCTTAAATGGGTACCGGTTCAGTCGAGGGAGTAAAAGCGGCGAGAGAGAGGAGATGGTTACTGCCCTCATATAGCCGAGCCTTTGAAATGTGAGATCGCTAACACCTCACGCCCCTACGGCAGAAATGCTATGAGTTACTTTACTTTACTTTACTTTACTACAGTCCGAGATATACAACTCCAGCAAGTATTTTTTAGTACCGGGTTGACTTTCTTACTTCAATCCCTTCTCCTTTGCCAGTCTGCCCAGTTGCAGCCTGTTATTCAGGATCACAACGTCGAAGAAGAAAATGGCTTTTTTACGTGAACATAGTGTATGATTAGCCTTCCGTGTTGATTGTCTGTCTCCGATATGACCAGGCGTCGATTGCACCATAGTTGGCTTTGCTTGGCTTCATTCGTTCTCAATCTCCCACCACCAAACCCTGAAAGGGCTTAAGTAGCAGAATGTAGTCCAGAGAATGGAATGCGTTGTGTTGTAGTTTACAGCTTGACTGCGATATTTGCACCATTCGGTCCAACACATCCGACTTCAGCAAGTATTTTTTGAGTACTGGGTTAGCATTCTCTCTTCGATCCCTTCTCCTTAGCCAGTCTGTCCTGCTGCAGCCTGTTATCCAGGATCACCGCGTGGAGGTGTAGAAGGGTCTTGGCAGCTCTGGTTCGCTGGCCCTGACGCTAGCAGTCAGCTATGGGCCGCTGACCACTGCAGCTCATGCGCTGCTCAGCATCTTGATCCCTCTCTGGTTTGAGTCTGCAATTGACCGCGACTTTGTTTCCCCAGTCTGCAGGTCAGGATGCCAAGGTTGGTCGACTTTCTGAGGCAAAAAACTTTCTGATAAGAAGTTTTGGGTAATGATGAAAACAATTTGGTAAGGATTATTTTATATTATTTATAGTCATGGAGGTGAAGGAAAACTAACGTCAGGCAAAATATACTGATCAGACATGTTGGTCAGGGTCAGGCAAAATATACTGGTGAAAACCCTCACCTTGGCTTCCTCGTAGCCCTTCCTGTAAACGAGCTGTTTCTTGGTAGCTTGGCTAACAAGGTGAGATATCGACGTGATCCCTGTAGTAGTGAGCAACATGCAGATGAAGCCAAGCATAGCACAACATTCTGGAGGACTCTGGTACGCCTTCATCAGCACACTCGGTATGGGAGGAAAGCTACTGCAACCCACCACTTAACATCATTTTCAGGGCACACAAAAGAGTAAACTTACTTACTGTGGGCATTCACAACGATGAAACAACATAGTCATTGTGAATATATCTGGTTTTTCTGGGTTATTGAATGTTATACATGATGATTATGCTGAGGTTAGAACAACCCACCATTTCTGCTTGCGTTATGTTTTACATTCTATTTGAATGATCAGGTCTGTCCACACCAAGGCCCTGACATTGATCCAGACAAGAGGGACAAGGGCACAGACGACGCCTGGGCCGAAGAGGCCACGGTTAGTATTGTGACCTCGACATTTCAAGGACTGGAAACCGCACCTTCCATCAAGGAGTATTGTATTTACACTGTATGTCTTTGTGTCGAAACTTGTATGTTGTGTACACAATATTTACACTGTATGTGTGTGTCGAAACTTGTATGTTGTATACAGATATTTACAGAATATTTACACTGTATGTGTGTGTCGAAACTTGTATGTTGTATACACAATATGCAAGACTACCACAAACAGATACTAGTATGACGTACGAAGAGTCAAAACGGCTTATCAAAGCCAGATACATGACCAAATGGGAAACCGAACATACTGGTTACACCAAAAACGATGCCTGTTTACCAGTTGAACCGAAGAGAGCAGGTCGTTGTCTTCAGACTTCGCACTGGCCACAATAGACTGAGGTACCATATATTCAACAAATTGAAGATAGGTGGTACCGACGAATGCCCGTGCGGTACTGGTAAAATGACCGCTGAACATCTGCTGCAGAACTGCCCGACATACGAGGATCAGAGAGAGCAGATGTGGCCATCACCAGTGGAACTGCAAGACAAGCTGTATGGCAGTGGCGACAGCCTCAGGATGATCGCCGCTTTTTTCGAAAAAATAATGGTTACTGTCTGACTGCGTACGAAGAAGAAGAAGTATACACAATATTTATCCTGTATGTATGTGTCGAAACTTGTATGTTGTATGCACAATATAAAATTGACCTTTGTTTACAGAAGTAAAAAAAACTAACAGAATCGAGGTTATTTTGGCAGAGCAGGCAGATATAACACTAAATAACTTGCCATACAGGCGAGTGATATTTTCAATGACATCGGCTAGTAATAACTTTTAATGTGTATCTTTGTTCTCAATCTCCCACTGCCAAGTCCTGAAAAGGGCTTTGCAAGTAGCAGGATGTAGTCCGGAGAGCGGAATGCGTTGTAGTTTACAGCTTGACTGCAATATTTCCAACGCATCCGAGTTCAGCAGGCCTTTTTGAGTGCCCGGTTGCCTTCCCTCTCCGATCCCTTTTACTTAGTCAGTCTGCTCTGTTGCAGCCTGTTATCCAGAATCACCGCGTGGAGGTGTAGAATGGTCTTGGCCGCTCTGCTTCGCTGGCTCTGATGCTAGCAGTCACCTATTGGTTGCTGACTGTTGCAGCTCATGCGCTGCTCAGCGTCTTGATCATGCTTGTAATAACAAATACCTAGGAAACGGCATAAAATTCAAAGTTACAAAACAGAAAGGACCTTGAGACTCAAAGCAGAAAAACAACGTTAAACATTTCGGGAGAGTGCACCCTTCACAGTCACATACAGAAACAACACAAGAGAAATCAGAGAGTTTCTGAAGGATAAGAAGCAACATATGTTTGATATACACAATAATAATAATAATGTTTGCGTAGGCGTCAAAAACCTGTTGTGTCGATTGGCCACTACCATGTCCAACTGCTGAGGCTGTGTCCATGCGTAGTGTGTCAACCAAAATCCCTACAGACTCCCCAGTTGGAGCCGTGTACTCCACAGCCTTGGGATGAGGGCTGCGAGGCGTGTGTTAGACCAATGTTTATGTCAGGCTTTCTGTGTCTGTCCGTGTCAAACTCCCTGTTTCCACTTGTCCTGCCGCAGAGGCTTCTGACTGCGTCCACCTGCTGGTCAGCGTGACCCTTGCTGTGCTGAGACTACGAGGTTGGGAGAGTATCGTGTAACCTCCGGTGGAGGGAGGAGTGGGCAGGAGGAAGTCGGCTTCAGTCAGAGCAGAATATCCTTGAGGAGTGATAATCTGGACTGAATTCTGGTGTGCAGTTAAGTGGATCATTGAACTCCGTCTTGGACTGGTATCCCACGACTTGAGCCAGGCATAAAATGCAGCGAAACAAACAGGATAATTGTCCGAAAGCACATCTATTCCACAGAATAAAGTCCTTAATACTACCTGATGAAAGAGTTGTGAAATATAATCCTAACTGGAACCACCAAACATCGGGAAACTCGACACAAACTCCGAAGAGAGTCAAGAGCGCAGCCACTAAAGCGCGGCCATCTTACTTTTTACAGCATGATAAAAAAGTTGCAATGACAAGGAAAGGCAGGTGACTAATTGGTGAGTTCAAACAGTGACTTTGTGTAATACATCATGACTATGGTAATACAACTGACGGAGAGCAAGGATATACTTGGTAGGTGGAAACAATACACTGACAGAGGGTAAGGATATACTAGGGAGATGGAAGCAATACACTGACAGAGGGCAAGGATATACTAGGGAGATGGAAGCAATACACTGACAGAGGGTAAGGATATACTAGGGAGATGGAAGCAATACACTGACAGAGGGTAAGGATATACTAGGGAGATGGAAGCAATACACTGACAGAGGGTAAGGATATACTAGAGAGATGGAAGAAATATACTGACAGAGAGGGCAAGGATATACTAGAAAGATGGAAGAAATACACTGACAGAGGGTAAGGATATACTAGAGAGATGGAAGAAATACACTGACAGAGGGTAAGGATATACTAGAGAGATGGAAGAAAGATATTGACAGAGAGGGTAAGGATATACTAGAGAGATGGAAGAAATATACTGACAGAGAGGGCAAGGATATACTAGAGAGATGGAAGAAATATATTGACAGAGAGGGCAAGGATATACTAGAGAGATGGAAGAAATATATTGACAGAGAGGGCAAGGATATACTAGAGAGATGGAAGAAATATATTGACAGAGAGGGCAAGGATATACTAGAGAGATGGAAGAAATATTGGAGAGAAATGTATGAAGACACTAGAAGAAGCCTCAACATAGCACTTAAGAATAAGGAGACAGAGCCACGATCGACGATAGATGAAGTTCGAAAAGCAATCCAAGCCTAAAAAACAATGAAATCACCGGGATATGATGATATATAAACTGAATCTAAACATGTAGGATGAGAGGTTGGCGTCAACATGTACCACACACTATGCAAGAAAATCTGGCACCACATTATGACCAAGGGAGTGATCAAGATCTACACATAACCCACTCCCCAAGAATGATGTTCTTACGTGATGCGCTAACTACTGAATCATTGCTTTAATAAATCATCCAAGCAAAATCCCTTTACAGATAATCATGATGAGGTTATAAAACAAACTTAACAAGCAAGTAAACTTCTTCTTCTTCGTACGCTGTCAGACGTCAACCTTTATTTTTTCGAAAAAAGCAGCGGTCATCCTGAGGCTGTCGACACTGCTATAAAGCTTGTCTAGTGTTGCCACTGGTGATGGCCACATCTGCTTTCTCTGATGTCGGGCAGTTTTGCAGCAAATGTTCAGCAGTCATTTTCCCAGTACTGCACGAGCATTCGTCAGTACCACCTATCTTCAATTTATTGAATAGGTGGTACCTCAGTCCATTGTGGCCAGTGCGAAGTCTGAAGACCACAACCTGCTCTCTTCTGTTCAACTGGTAATAGGCATCGTTTTTTGTGTAGCCAGTTTGTTCTGTTTCCCATTTGGTGAGCAAGTAAACGAAGAACAGGCAGGATTTAGACATGGCAAAGATCACATCTTTAACATACAAAACATTCTCGATAATTTCAGAGAGTGTAATATCGACTTACACAATTGTTTTAGGGGCGCTCCGAAAGTAATGCCTCCTATTTCATTCTATGACAACTATAAAAGATTTTTAAAACAAAAGAAGCACAATAACACCATTCGATAGAACAACGTCGTGCCTTAACAAATTATTGTTCAACATAGTCGCCTCCCTTGGCTATACATTTTCTCCAAGCTGCGCTTGTAAAAATCTGCACCAGCGTAGGTGACCCACTGTTTCACAGCTGCTATGACGGCATCGTTGCTAGTCCATCGTTCATTAGCTCAAACAAATGGAAGTCAAAAAACGTTAAATCCGGACTATACAATGGGTGTGGTAGGACAGTCCAGCCTAGACTGACAATGTGCTCAATCGTCTTCAAACTGGTATGGGAGCGTAGCATTATCGTGTTGCAAAAGACAGGCTGTCTTCTTCTCTGGTCTGAGCATGGAAATTTGAGCCTTCATCTTAGCGTTGCAATGTAACAGTCAGAGTTGATGGTTTGTCTAGGTTCCAGGAAATCAAGAAGGATTATCCTTTTTCTGTCCCAAAAGACAGGGTTAGTCATTATATCCGCTGAGGGCTGTGTCTTGAACACTTTTTCCTCAATGAGGAATTTACATGTTGCCACTCCATGGACTACAGGATTGTAGTGGTAGCACCACGTCTCATCACCAGTGATGATGTTATCAAGGAAACTGTCACCTTCATCCTCGTAATGGTTCAAAAGGTCATGACAAACAGGCATGCAATGTTCTTTCTGTTCCTGTGGGAGTATTCGTGAGGCTTATCTGGCGCAAACTTTGATGTAGTGCAACTTTACCACCATCGTTTTCAACGCACTGAAGCCGATATCCAGCTCCGTAGACAGATTGATCGTAATCCTCCGATTTACGTGGATGAGCTGATCGAAGTATTCTTCATTGCGTAGTGTGAAAGCTGTGTATGGCTGTCCAGAACATAGCTTGTCCTTCATGTAACTTATGCCACTGCTGAAATGCACACCCCACTGTTCTAACATCCACTGTTTGGTCTCTGTAAACGTTCATCAAGCGTCGAATGTCAATTGGTGCAACCTTTTCTGCATGGAGGAACTCAATAACGCACCTCTGTTTATAAGACACTTCCATGACAGACGCCATTTTGTCAGACTGCTCCTCCACAGCCACCTGTCGGGCGGAAACAACATTTTAAAGATATTGGCAGGAAGGTTCAAACTTTACTGCCATACGGCCAAAATCCACTTCTGACCAAATAATATAGGAGGCAATAATTTCGGAGCGCCCATAGTAGATTACATCAAATCTTTTGACTGTGTGCAACACACAATACTAGTGAGAATCTTGCAGGACATAGGGTTCCAAGTTACTTCATTCAACTGCCCCAAAAACACTTTATCAGAAACAGCAAGCAATGGTCAGAATAGCTGGAAAGACTTCGGACTGGTTTGACGTGCAAAGGGGACAGACATATATGCATAATCTTCCCTTATTTTTTTTCAACATTTTTCTGAAAAGACATTGAAAAAAAACCCAAAGAGAATATACAGTTTAACCTGCTCATGATCAGCGCTACGACGCTGAAACTGATGTCCTGTCTATTGAACAAAAAATATGAGGAATAAAATCTGTACCTAAACATCAGCATGACAAAGACAGTGAGCACCAATACACCAAAAACCAGACCAAAAGTCATCCTAGGGAAGACAGAATTTAAGAACATCTCAAGTTCTGTTGAATACATTGGCTCAATTAGAAGCAGCAATGTAAAAATTAAAAAAAAACTGCTCTACAGCTTTTTCCCATTGCTGGGGTAGTCGCGGGGTTTTAAGGCTGAGGACTACAGGCTGCTTCGCCACTGGAGTCGCCCCATCGTGTGCTGGCTATGTTTGTTTCACCCCCAACATAAAAACTACATATGCCGTACAAGGGATTCGAACCACTGCCTTCAGGCAGGCATTGAAACTATTCGACCACGCCGTACTCTCAGCAATGTAGATTGTCAAAATAAACTAAGGATAAGAAATGACTATGGCAATGCAGAGGCTGACTAAAATGAAGGACAGAAAAAACATTTACAAGCAGAATACTTACATAATGACATAAATTTAGATTCTGAGGACTTGCATCTTCCCAATGGGAACGTACGGATGGGTGGGAGACATGGACAACCACATAAACACTATCTGTCTATCTGTCTGTCTGTCTCTCTGTCTGTCTGTCTGTCTGCCTGCCTCTCTCTCTGTTTGTCTGTCTGTCTATCTATTGTCTGATCCAAGTTTGCCTTTCTTCATTGGATGTATAAGTGACATCTGGACAGCTTCGTATAAGGTGGAACTGGCTGCCTCTGAAATTCCGTCAATCCATCTTTTGCGGGGTCGGCCTCTAGCTCTGGATAAGCACTAAGGAAGAATATTGAATCTTTCAAGCTAAATGCTACGGGAAAGTGCTTAAAATACCATGGATAGCAATAAAGAAAACACAAAATTCCTAAAAGGGCTGGATATAGAACACAATTAGGTAGTAAAGAATATTATGCCAATACTATAGGGTATGGTACCTGGCAAGCAAGGCAGAGGTAGACCGAGGATAAGATAGAAACATATGGTATTAGTCAAGGTTGTGAGGATGTTGATGTTAGAGACTGGAAAACTGGCCAAAAATCGAGTCTTACAGATCAGCTGTTATCAGAGCGACATTCTGCAAAGGACATACTGATGCCTTTATGCTGCTTTATACGAGGGGCGTTCAAGTCAAACCGGGCTTTTATTTGGCAATGAAAAATATTTTTTTTTCAAGTAGTAAAAATGCCACTTATTTATTATAATCTCCTGCAACGTTTTTGCACTTTTCCCTGCGTTTAAATAATGCCTGAAAATTAGCGTAGAAAGATTTGTCAGTATGTTTGAACCAATGCAGGCAGACTGTTTCAATTCAGCATCAGTGCTGAAATGCTGACCTCACAGGAATTCTTTTAGGGGTCCAAAGCAAGCGGAAATCGCTTGAAGCGAAGTCTGGGCTGTAAGATATATGTGGCAATATCTCCCAGCTGAGTTGCTGCAGATAGCACATAGTGCGGTGAGCCGCATGAGGTCGAGCGTTATCTTGCAGGAGCAGGACGGGATGATCCCTCACGGATGTACGGCCTTCTCTAAAACGTTTACATCATTTAAATGTCTTACTGTGGCTGAGTGTCTCATCACTGTGTTGTGACCTCCTTGTTGGTCATCCTCGAAGCGGGCTGTTGTCGGGGACAACAGTCTGGCTAACAAGGTGAGGTTCCACATGGATCTCTGTAGTAATGAGCGACGCGCAGATGAGGCCAGGCATAGCACAACCGCCGGAAGGATCCCAGTCCACCTTCACCAGCACGCTCAGGATGTGAGGAAAACTACTGCAACCCGTCACTTAACGCCCTTTTTAGGGCGCACATAAAACTAATCTACTCAATGTGGGCATTTGAAAAAACAACATAATCAATAGAAAAAATCCCATTTCTAACCAGGGCTTTAAACCTTTGTCCCATAACTCACAAGGCCAGTGTCAAAATGACTCGGCCACCTGCTCCTGGGAATGGATTTTTGTGTGTAAAAATGGACATCACATTAAGTGGTTCCTAACTCCATGGCGAATACTCCAATAACTGCTTTTTACGACATGCTTAAAAGTAAGACGTGCTACTGTCAATTACTACCAGGATTAACGCTGGTGAATGTAAAAGTAAGACGTGCTACTGTCAATTACTACCAGGATTAACGCTGGTGAATGTAAAAGTAAGACGTGCTACTGTCAATTACTACCAGGATTAACGCTGGTGAATGTACTTCTTCTTCTTCTTCTTTTTCTTCTTCTTTAGCCTTCATCGTAAAAAAAGGACGTTCCTATGTTGTGTTGTAGTTTACAGCGAGGCTGTGATATCTGCGTCTTTCCGACCAACACATTCATTTTCTGCTGGCATGTTGGGTACCTGGTTTGCCTTCCCATTGTGATCCATATTCTCTTAACTTAACGTCTTTATACTGGTTTAGAAGACTCTGCAAGTCTGAATACAACCAGTTTCATTTACATTTCAGTACTCTAAAGGTGAAGCGCATTCAATCTATTCTTAAATGCATTAATTGTCCCTGCCTTCACTACTTCCTGTGACAATGCATTCCAAGCATTCACCACTCTCTGGCAAATATTTCCTAATATCTAATCCGGACCTTTCTTTAGTTAACTTGTAGCTATGCCCTCTTGTTCTTGTGGGTGGTTGTATTTTGAAAACAAACTTGCTATAGTCTAGGTTATCCGCTCCTTTGATTATCTGATAAACTTGTATTAAGTCACCTCGAATTCTTCTCTTTTCTAGACATTGTATGCCGGTTTTTCTCAGTCTTTCCTCATAACTGTAATTCTGGAATCCAACAATCAGCTTTGTCGCTCTTTTTTGTATCCTTTCCAGCATGTTTTATATCCCCACTATGATAAGGACTCCACACCTGTACACAGTACTCCAATCTAGGTCTAACTAAAGCTTTATACAGTTTGACAATCACTTCCTTGCTCCTATGTTTAATATTTCTTTTTATCATACCTAACATTGCATTTGCCTTTTTCACTGCTACCTGGACTTGCTCACTCACCTTACCTGTATGATCTATTATAACCCCTAGGTCCCTTTCCCTTAGCTGGACTACACTAGCGCAGTCTGTTTCCAGGAACACAGCTTGGAGATGGAATAGGGTAAAGGTCAGCTCTGGTACTCTGAACCGGATGTAGGCAACCAGCTATGAGTCACTGGCTGCTGCCGGCTCTTTCAGTGTGCTGCATCTTTGACCACGGTGAATTTACCAAATGATAGCAATCCACAAAAATGAATGTAGGGTAAAGGTCAGCTCTGGTACTCTGAACCGGATGTAGGCAGCCAGCTATGAGTCACTGGCTGCTGCCGGCTCTTTCAGTGTGCTGCATCTTTGACCACGGTGAATTTACCAAATGATAGCAATCCACAAAAATGAATGTAGGGTAAAGGTCAGCTCTGGTACTCTGAACCGGATGTAGGCAGCCATCTATGAGTCACTGGCTGCTGCCGGCTCTTTCAGTGTGCTGCATCTTTGACAACGGTGAATTTACCAAATGATAGCAATCCACAAAAATGAATGTAGGGTAAAGGTCAGCTCTGGTACTCTGAACCGGATGTAGGCAGCCAGCTATGAGTCACTGGCTGCTGCCGGCTCTTTCAGTGTGCTGCATCTTTGACCACGGTGAATTTACCAAATGATAGCAATCCACAAAAATGAATGTAGGGTAAAGGTCAGCTCTGGTACTCTGAACCGGATGTAGGCAGCCAGCTATGAGTCACTGGCTGCTGCCGGCTCTTTCAGTGTGCTGCATCTTTGACCACGGTGAATTTACCAAATGATAGCAATCCACAAAAATGAATGTAGGGTAAAGGTCAGCTCTGGTACTCTGAACCGGATGTAGGCAGCCAGCTATGAGTCACTGGCTGCTGCCGGCTCTTTCAGTGTGCTGCATCTTTGACCACGGTGAATTTACCATATGATAGCAATCCACAAAAATGAATGTAACTAAATGTTGTTTCTCCAAATTGTGAACGTTTTTCCCAGAACACACCTGACAGACACCCCTTCATTGATCGCCATCCAAAGTACCCTAATGTGATCATCGCAGCTGGATTTTCTGGTGAGAAAACAATTTTCTTGATGTCAGTGTGTGTTGTTAGTCATCACTGAGGTTATTATATACAGGCATATCACGATATTTTATCTTTTTCTTTTTTCTCCTGTGGAGTGGGGGGGGGGGATCGTCTGGCATGACATGATTACCAGCAGTGAAGTAGTTTGACGTATTCAACTTGCAGGCATTGTCTCAACGATTGATCGCCGCCGTCTCTCCCTCTTCGGTCACTTTGCTCGTTTTTCCCGGGAAGTCCCAGCCCACGAGATGCTCCAACAGGCTGTGGGGGGCAAGTTGCGGGACGAAGCCGTGCTCATCCTGCAGAATTTCCTCGACGCCGCCCTTGCAACATCTGGCTAAAACAGATCGCCACCTCCCCAACAGAACTGCAGGCCGCCCTTGCAACATCTGGCTAAAACAGATCACCACCTCCCCAACAGAACTGCAGGCCGGCTGGGACGTGGTCATGGACATGGTCATTCGATGTGGTCACCCGAGCGTACTATTTATTGATTGATTAGTTAGGTGGGGGTTTATAGTAGTGTTCCATGCTCTTGGCATCGAATCAATTATTATGTTTCTATTATTAAGTCACGTGGAATGCCTCGTCATTTCCTCTCAATATGTCGACCCAATTGCATGTTTCCAGAATGTTTGGGGAGATCATCAAGTGGTCCTGGTCTTGTGTTGCACAACAGACTTCATGCTCATATCCCCATATCTTCAAGTTCTTCCTGCATCGTGATTAGGGGAGCGTGTAGCCTAGCCGACAGTGAGCTGGCCTCTAAGACTGGGATTACACCGGTACGACCGCTCTTCTAGTCAACCCAGCTGTAAATTGGTACTTGTTGGTGTATGAGTTGGGGAAGGTTCGTGTTTCGAATGCCCACAATGAGTAGGTTTTCTCTTTTGTGTGCCCTGAAAAGGACGTTAAGTGGCGGGTTGCAGTAGCTTTCCTCACATCCCGAGCGTGCTGATGAAGGTGGACAGGGGTACTCCAGGCGGTTGTGCTATGCTTGGCTTTATCTGCGTGTCGCTCTACAGGGATTCTGCGATGAATGTCAAATGGTCGACATCCTTCAGCTGTTAGAAACCGAATCATCGCTTGCTGATCAACTCTTGACGGATTCTGTATCACTCCCGCCATGTTTTCAACGGTCTGCTGAAGAAACTATGAGTCGGAGGATAATAAAATTTTGCAAACTTGACGGTTGGTATGTGCTGTTTATAACAGAAGTGACGTCATAATGCGTATCGTACGTATGTTCACTTGGTGCAGTTAGGTTCGGTTTCATTTGAACATGCCTTATATATATGCGAGGGGCGTTCAAGTCAAACTGGGAGTTTGTTTTTGCAAGGAAAATAAAAATCATTTTCAAGTAGTCAAAATGCCATATTCTCCTGCAACATTTATGCACTTATACCAGCATCTCGTAGTCACCCCCTAGTCGTCTTGTCCTTGACTTGCCACTTGGGTTGGGCGGCTCGAGACGAGAGAGTGAGGATAAAAAGTACCACATTTAATCCTTATGAGCATTCCTGAACCTACCAAATGGCAGAAAAATAACACTGTCATTCGCTACTGGTAAGTACACAAGCAATTTCAGAGCGGAGGCAGAGGCACTTAGGGCGGCAGTGTAAGAAATGGTGACACATAAAGAAAATGAAAGCCATACAGTCCTGCTTACAGATGCTCTGGCCGTAGTCACAGCGCTAAAAAGCCAGAAAAACACTGAGCTTAATAATGACTTAAGAGCAGTACTCTGTCAACTATGCCAGCAGTCCGCACCAAAAAGGGTAGTGGGTCCCATCACACTGCAACATCCAAGGCAACGAGGAGGCAGACAGACTGGCAAAAGAAGGTGCAAGACTACCACAAACAGATACTAGTATGAAGAGTCAAAACGGCTTATCAAAGCCAGATACATGACCAAATGGGAAACTGAACATACCGGCTACACCAAAAACGATGCCTATTACCAGTTGTCTTCAGACTTCGCACTGGCCACAATAGACTGAGGTACCACCTATTCAACAAATTGAAGATAGGTGGCACTGACGAATGCCCGTGTGGTACCGGGAAAATGACCGCTGAGCATTTGCTGCAAAACTGCCCGACATACGAGGATCAGAGAGAGCAGATGTGGCCATCACCAGTGGCAACACAAGACAAGCTATATGGCAGTGTCGACAGCCTCAGGATGACCGCCGCTTTTTTCGAAAAAATAATGGTTACTGTCTGACTGCGTACGATGAAGAAGAAGAAGAAGAATCCTTACTAAATATAGCGTTAGCAAATAAATTATGCCATCATCGTCTACGATGGATGGCAGCCTTTGCCATTTTTTTTGGTGACTTCACTACCTCAAATTCGGTGCTTTCAATTTATATTTGTTTAGGGTGAATTAATATGCAAATGCCCCAGTTTCTCCATGTTTTCAAAGTCATTACCAATCAACCACATGTTTGTAAATATTCAACAGGTCACGGATTCAAACTTGCCCCAGCGGTAGGGAAAGCTATCACTGAGCTGATTATGAAGAAAAGGCCAACTTATAACATGGAACCCTTCAAGGTTGACAGATTCCAACCTAAATCGAATCTTTGAAGCTGAGCCTATACTGCCCAAAGCTTTGTTAATCATTGAATGCAGGGGTTCTTAAACAGAGAGTGTTATTACCCCTTAGGGGAATGTGAGTCGAAAAATAGAGATCCAGCGGTCTCTATAGTTATAGCCAGATTGTGCCCTTTTTAAAAGCTTTCATTTAATTTGACATGACTGTTGCCCGGTGCAAGGTCTTCTGTTTCTACAATTTGAACCGACTTCCCTTTGTGGATTTCGTGGCGAAGTAGCTAAGCCGTCGGCCTCATAATCAGGTGGTGTGGGTTCGACTTCGGACTCCGCCGTCTTTTTCACGGGTGCTTGATGCGGAGTCCCCTGCATCTCCTAGTCCTTGACTTGCTACTGGGGTCGGCGGCTCGAGACGAGAGAGTGAGGATAAAAAGTAGCGCAGTTAATCCTTACTAAAAATAGCGCTAGCAAAATTAATTATGCCATCATTGTCTACAATGGATGACGGCCTTTGCCCCTTAACTTACGACAGCTGAAATTATGTACACAGCCTCTACTAGTCCGACCTGGTAATCTATCACATTTTTACGGATACTGGATAGGTTTTTAAATAGGTTTTTTTTGAAAAATGTAGTTTGTTTATAATTCTATTGTACTGTCACAATCACTAAGTCCAAGCAAGAGGCCAAGTCTCGATTTAGTCACCAAGAATATATCCGGCTATTTTCAGCGCGAGCTTACTAGGGAATCCTTCGTTGCAGCGTAAGAAACGGTCGTCGAATCATCGACAACAATGTCGTGGTCGTAAAGAAAAACAAGTGTGTCATTAAATAAAATGTGATTTGTTAACATAATAATCGGTACATCAGTTCATTTCGTGACAGATCCATTTCATCTTCAGTGGAGTTCTTTAAAGTGTAAGTTGAAATTAGTGAAAAAGTAAATCATCTGTATGCGCTATTAATCATCTGGAGCGTAAGTATATGGGGATAAGATTTGCCACTGGTCATCATCATGTAGCATGTCCTTTGCAGAATGTCGCTGTCATGACATCCTGTCTGTAGGAAGCCCTATCTTCCGCCAGTCTTCCGGCCTGCCCCAAGGTCAAATCCAGTGTCTCCTTGATGTCCTGAGTCCGTCGTCTCTCGGCCGGCCCCTGCCTCTCTTTCTAGTGACCCCGCCTTCCATAACCACTCTCTCCAGTCAGTTGTGTCGATTGACGTGTCCAAAAACCTGTAAAAGTTTTTGTGCGTGCGTGTATGTGGGTGGGGGGGTGGGTTGAAGGTGAGATAATGATAGTATCAGAATTTGCAATGCAAAAAGTACAGTCTGTAGTAACTCTAGCATAATAGTCAATGCCTTGCATTTGATTTCCTGATCATTATCATCATCTGGTTGGTCAGTCGTCTGAGACTGGTTGTAAGGTTGTCTGAGACTGGTTGTAAGGTTGTCTGAGACTGGCTGTAAGGTTGTCTGAGACTGGTTGTAAGGTTGTCTGAGACTGGCTGTAAGGTTGTCTGAGACTGGTTGTAAGGTTGTCTGAGACTAGTTGTAAGGTCGTCTGAGACTGGTTGTCTGAGACTCATTGTAAGGTTGTCTGAGACTGGTTGTAAGGTTGTCTGAGACTGGTTGTAAGGTTGTCTGAGACTGGTTGTAAGGTTGTCTGAGACTAGTTGTAAGGTCATCTGAACATGTCTCTCCATTTGACCCTATCCTCTGGTTGATCAGTCCTGAGACTGGTTGTAAGGTTGTCTGAGACTGGTTGTAAGGTTGTCTGAGACTGGTTGTACGGTTGTTTGACACTGGTTGTAAGGTTTTCTGAACATATCTCTCCATTTGACCCTATCCTCTGGTTGATCAGTCCTGGGTTGATCCACGTAAGGGAGATTCATATGTTATCCAATACATTGTTAACGTTAACACACACATTTATTCGGAATAAAATGGATTTAAAACTCTGATATTTACTTGTGTTTCTGATTTCTTGAAGATGTTTATTACTGTCTAAGTAAGATAGTTTGGTTGGGGTAACAGTTCCAATAAATGGACATGAGGAACAGGACATGACTCAATCCACCAGCCCCACAGACACCAACAAACCATCATCGTACTTCTGAGAACAGGCCACTGTAGATTATTTGGCCACCTATAGCGACTCAAGACATCCCACATAAGTGAGTGCCGGGAAAAAAGACTAACGTCCGGTCAGGCAACGTACTGATAAACATGTTAGTTAGGGTCAGGTAAAATACACTGGCCAAAATTCCCAAATCCCACTTCCTCGTAGTTCTCCCTGAAAACGGGCTGTTTTTTTTCGTGATAGGTCATGGTGAGGAATGATGCCCTATAAGAAGGAGATAACAACAGCCATTAAAATAAAGTAAAGTTGAAATTCAGCAGAATTAACCGCTGGTTGGAAATGGAGTTTTTGAAGACTCCATTGTACTAAGCCGCAGCCTGTGAGAGGTGGGGGTGGCCAGGGCTCTTTCTTGCTGTTGTTACCTTCCCTAAATCATATATAGGTGGTCTGGCACGCACGGAAAAGGAAATCCAGGAGCTAATTAGTAGATTGGACAGAGCTGCGCAGAGCTATGGCATGGAGGTAAATGCAGAGAAAACAAAGCTGATGACTAATAACACGGAAGGGTTTACATCTGTGATAAAAACAAATAGTCAGGGACTGGAAGTTGTACACTGGTTCAAGTATATGGGATCAGTGATGAGGGCTAGCAGCCTGAGATAGTTGCCAGATTAGCACAGACAACCGCGGCACTTATGCGTTTGAAACCCATATGACAGGATAAGCGGCTCGCCCTCAACATAAAAGTTAGACTAATGCGCACAGTGGTGCTTTCAGTATTTGTGTAAGTCTGTGAGACTTGAGCCATTACTGCGGATATCCAGTGCAGAATACATGCAATGGAAATGAGGTGCTTTAGAAGACTCTTAAATGTTACATATAAGGATCGTGTCACGAACGTAGAAATACAACGAAGAGTGGAAAATGCAATTGGGCCTTTTGATGATCTGTTCACAGCTATCAAAAGGCGAAAGATGGCTTGGTATGGGCACATCACGAGGTCCAGCAAAATTACAAATTCGATACTGCATGGTTCCGTACTGGGAAAGAGAGGGTGGGGTCACCCAAGGAAGAGATGGGCAGACAACATCACTGAGTGGTCAAACCTTCATCCTGGTGAGGCACGACTGGCGGCAGCAGACAGAGACAGATGATGTGGGATCGTGGGAGTGTCTTCAAGTATCCCCCAACGACCTGATGAGTTACAGGATGAACTGAACTGAAATCATGCATCAGGTACCTATTTACAGCTGAGTTGACTGGATAAGTGGTCCCCGATTAAAATCACGGCCAGGATTTTTGTTAGTCTCCGTACATGATTCGAACCAAGGCATGCTGTTACCACAGAAAATAGCGAATTGCTTGCTATGAGCTGAGCTAAAGCGCCCCTGAAACATCCATTGGAACAAAAAATAATTAAGCAAAGAAAATGGGATTGGATAGGACATACGCTGCGGAAATCAGTCCAACATTGCCAGACAGGCTCTTACATGGAATCCTAAAGGGAAGCAAGAGAGAGAGAGAGAGAGAGAGAGAGAGAGAGAGACCCAAAAATACCCTGAGAAAAGAGTGTGAGAAGGAATTAAAATGAAATAATTACACATGTAACAACAACTGTAGGAGCATATCAACAATCTTAGTGAGACCTGTACAGATTACAGTATGGAAACCAACACAGAGATAACGAAGTTATGACGAATCCAAGAAAAACAAAATATATTCATACAAAATCAACAAGTACAACAGGTGACAAATCTCACGTAGCTGGGTAACATAATCTCAGAAGATGGCAAAACAGACACTGATATCAAACACGGATGTGATAAAGCAAGTCAAATCATTGGGCAAATGTCCCCGATATTACAATGTAAACACGTGACAATGGATACAAAGAGAACGCTATACAACACGATATTCCTACCCACATTGTGCTACCGGTGCCAAAATTGGACATTGACAAGCAAAGATAAAATAAAAATTCTAACAAATGGAGATGAAATGTTTACGCATAATGCTTTGAGTAGCAATAATGGATGGAATCAGAAACGAACAAGTAGGTACAACCCCAGTGCTTTACTTCATCAAGAGACAGTAAACCAAATGGTTCAGCCACGTGACACGTCAAACACCAGATAGTATCCTTCAGAAAGCAATGCTATACAGATACAATAAATACAAAGCTAATGGTTGACCACGCAAACGATGGATAGCAGAAATAACAGACGCAGTAATGCTCCCCATGTACAAAGCACATACCAGGGCCTGGTCAAGAAACCTCTTCATAACCTGACACTGAAAGGCACAAGCACATACCAGGGCCTGGTCAAGAAATTTCAACATAACCTGACGCTGAAAGGCACAAGCACATACCAGGGCCTGGTCAAGAAACCTCTACATAACATGACGCTGAAAGGCACAAGCACATACCAGGGCCTGGTCAAGAAATTTCAACATAACCTGACGCTGAAAGGCACAAGCACATACCAGGGCCTGGTCAAGAAACCTCTACATAACATGACGCTGAAAGGCACAAGCACATACCAGGGCCTGGTCAAGAAACCTCTACATAACATGACGCTGAAAGGCACGAGCACATACCAGGGCCTGGTCAAGAAACCTCTACATAACATGACGCTGAAAGGCACAAGCACATACCAGGGCCTGGTCAAGAAACCTCTACATAACATGACGCTGAAAGGCACAAGCAGGACAAGCAAAAAGAGGAAGAGGAAGTTTGCTATGGTCACAAAATCTGATTATTTTAATTTTATTTTAGTCGACACTCTGTTCGATCATAACGACAACCTCTCGTATGAGAGGACAAGCGAAAAGAATAGGAAGGTTTACACCTGGAGAGAGCCAGAATGTGCAGCCCCGAACCGCGCATGCTGGTGAAATGTTGTCAATCGCCTTTGCACAAAGTGTAGCGATGGACTTTGATTGAAAGCCATAGGCCGTGTGAATGATGGTGGTGTATCCGTCTTAGTATCATTTCAACATGTCTGTGTAGCCGGATTTAGCTATCTGCTCTAATAGAGCTTTTCACACATATTCTGGTTCGGCTGAGTCAAATGTCATTTTGTAGTCAATGAATTCCAACACTAGCGGTGTGTGGCGCTCTCTTGCTGCATCAATAAAACGGCAACACGTGGTTAATGTGGTCCAGCTCTAAACCCAGCCGTCTCTGTTGGTTGGGCTTCATCAAGGATGTTGCGGATTCATGACATGAGACATCTGGTAGTGGTAAATCAATAAATCACCAAATCAAATTTTCAGATTCAAGGGAAGCAGATGTCTCCAATAAATACACATTAATTTGTCATGTCCTGTGTAATGCATAACACGTGTCACCTTTCTCCTAGTTCCGGGACATGCAGGTGTGGAAGGGAACGAGAGAGCTGATAGGTTGGCGAGTACAGCTATAGTGGAGGGCGGGAGATCAATGGACTGAGCCGATAGGTTGGCGAGTACAGCTATAGTGGAGGGCGGGAGATCAATGGACTGAGCCGATAGGTTGGCGAGTACAGCTATAGTGGAGGGCTGAGATCAATGGACCGAGCCCATATCTTAAACGGCGTTAGCGAAATTGGCTGGAAGAAAGATTTGGAAGTTGATCCACACTCGGGATCAAGATGCTGAGCAGCGCATGAGCTGCAGTGGTCAGCGACTGCTAGCGTCAGGGCCAGCGAACTTGCTACCAAGACCCTTCTACACCTCCACGCGGTGATCCTGGATAACAGGCTGCAGCAGGGCAGACTGGCTAAGGAGAAGGGATCGAAGAGGGAATGCTAACCCGGTACTCACAAAATGCTTGCTGAAGTCGGATGTGTTGGACCGAAAGGTGCAAATATCGCAGCCAAGATGTAAACTACGACACAATGCATTCCGTTCTCTGGACTACATTCTGCTACTTAAGCCCTTTCAGGGTTTGGTAGTGGGAGATTGAGAACGAACGAAGAAGAAGAAGATCCACACTCTACATCCTTGGCACGACTGGTTGTATTGGGTATGTGAAACGAGGGGATCCAAAAGCGTCTGGACAGGACCGGAACGGTCAGTCATCACATGCTGGCAGATATACTGAGGATGAGATCTGAGCGCATATGGACTTGTCCTGAGTGAGATGAAGATGATCCGACGACTAACCAACTAATTAACTATATGTCTGAGCATCTCTATTAATCCGTGCATTTATCCTTAATCCTTGTGTCGTAAGGTACAGATGGATTGGCTTTGGCAGGAGTGGATAGCGGATGTGAAGGTAACCAAGCTGGTGTAAATCTACTTTTAGGCCAGGCTTAGGTTCGGAGGAATGAAAAAGCTGACACCCTGGCCACTGAGACATCCATATTGGGAACATTGGCAAAGGACAGAGGCGACATTTTGAAGTTTATCAACGAACGCCACCGCCTAGATGACGACATTGCAATTGATGAACTGGTGATGCACGGATTGCAAAGTTGCAGCGATGGCTATTTTTAACAGAGCATAAGGTCTATTAGTTTTGATAGATTTGTAAGTTAGTGTGAAAACACAACAGAGGTATGGCTCTAGCTTTCTTGTCTGCATCTGATGCGTGTTTGCACCTACTTCTTTTTCTCTTACTCTGGGCATTCCAGAACAGAGACTTCCTTGTAATTCTATCGTCGAGTTTTGTTAATATTGGGGCCTATCCAAGTAGATCTCCACCCCATTTCTGGTAGGTCTCCACATGGCTGGTAAGTCTCCCCCCATGTCTGGTAGGTCTCCATCCCATGTCTGATAGGTCTTCACATGTCTGGTAGGTCTCCACCCCATGTCTAGTAGGTCTCCACATGTCTGGTAGGTCAACACATGTCTGGTAGGTCTACACATCTGGTAGGTTTCCACTACATGTTTGGTAGGTCACCACGTTTGGTAGGTCTCCATCCCATGTCTGGTAGGTCTCCACCCCATATCTGGTAGGTCTCCACCTCATGTCTGGTAGGTCTCCACCATATGTCTGGTAGGTCTCCAAATGTTTAGTAGGTCTCCACCCCATGTCTGGTAGGTCTCCACCCCATGTCTGGTAGGTCTCCACCACATGTCTGCCAGGTCTCCACCACATGTCTGGTAGGTCTACACATGTCTGGTAGGTCTACACATGTCTGGTAGGTCTCCACTCCATGTCTGGTAGGTCTCCACCACATGTCTGCCAGGTCTCCACCATATGTCTGCCAGGTCTCCACCACATGTCTGGTAGGTCTACACATGTCTGGTAGGTCTCCACTCCATGTCTGGTAGGTCTCTACCCAATGTCTGGTAGGTCTCACATGTTTGGTAGGTCTCCACCAAATGTTTGGTAAGACCCGACACCATTTTCTAAATCTCCACCCCATATTTGGCAAGTCGATTGACTTCAAACCTTCAATCATACACAAGCACACATTGACTTCAATCAAGTGCAATCACACATTGACTTCAATCCTTCAATCATGCACAAGCACACATTGACTTCAATCATGTGCAATCACACATTTATGGCAGCCTAAATGTACAGATACTGTTACAAAATTGATGTGGAATACTGGCATAGTCAACAAACATCGAATGACAACTTATATTTGTGATTACATAAATGTGCAAAACACATGAACAATGAGGACATGATAGAAAACATTGAAAAGATGATTGTCATCAATCATAAAATCACAGAACCAAAAAATCAGGCATTTCAATCTACTATGTGTGTAATTTTTTTAAGTTGTTCTTTTGCGTTCGCCTTATTTCTTTATTCCCCAAGGCGTTGCACTATGTTTTTATTTTGCGCCTGTTGGCACAGTGCATCCGACTTCGGCATGCATTTTATGTAAGGGTCTGCTTCCTCCTGCATTTTCTAAGAGTTTGCTTCCCCGGGGCAACGGACGGTGCTGTGATGGGGACCGAACCCAGCCTCTTGGGTTGTGAGCCGTGTCACTTAACCACTAGCCCACGCCGTCCCTTTATGCTTGTAATAAAAGATGACTAAGGAGAGTTGTGCATGGGGTTGGCAATTATATTCAGTTACATAATGATAAAAGGAAAAAAAAATTATATGGCTTTAGTATACCCTAAATCGATTTAGTTTCTCCTTTTCTAAACTTAGTCGCTCCTTTTCTACTGTTGACTGTTTGTCATTGTTTATGTAGGTAAACCTTGCTGAGGTGAAAGGAAGGTTAATGTCTGGTCAGGCACAACATACTGATCAGACATGTTAGTCAGGGTCAGGCACAACATACTGATCAGACATGTTAGTCAGGGTCAGGCACAACATACTGATCAGACATGTTAGTCAGGGTCAGGCACAACATACTGATCAGACATGTTAGTCAGGGTCAGGCACAACATACTGATCAGACATGTTAGTCAGGGTCAGGCACAACATACTGATCAGACATGTTAGTCAGGGTCAGACAAAATATGCTGACCGAGACCCTCACCTTGGCTAACTCGTAGCCTTCTCTGAAAACGGGCTGACCTTCTTGACAACCTGGCTAATGAGGTGGGGATCCCGTAGTAGTGAGCGACACGCAGATGTAGTCAAGCATAGCACAACCGCCCGGAGGACCCCGGTTCACCTTCACCAACAGTCTCAGGGTGTGAGGAAAGCTACTGCAACCCGTCACTTAATGTCCTTTTCAAAATATAAATCCTATCCATCACTAGCGTGTCCATGCTGGAAGCTTGTGAAGCCAAGATGTAATCTCTTTCATTGCCCTGAACCCCAGCATGACCAGGGCAGTAGATCCATGTCAACCCCTGGAGGTTTGAGGCCTCAACAGCTGATATCCACTCGTACCTAAGCCATTCCTAGTGTACCTTCTAAAGTACAGCTTGCGTGTCTGTCACAATGATTGCCCTTGATAAAGGTGTCACATGTATCCATCTCAGTGCTGAGGTCACTGCTTCCATCTCCATTCTTAAACTGGAGGTTATCGACATGCATGCGCCACTGCTCTCGACAACGATCTGTCCTCTCACTCTGTCCGAGAAGCCCCAGCCTGATGTCCCGCTGCGCAGCATTGATCCGTCGGTGTATATGATGTCCTCACTATCCTACAATGCTCTGTGGCTTTCCGTTTCTACAGGAAGGGACCGTCTTCCTTAGTTGCCTCTTACAAAAAGCCAGGCAGGTTACAGTGTTACAATCCTTACTCTCAGCTGGATGCAACCTACCATGACTCTTGTAAAGGTGACTAAGGAAGTACATGAATGGGGCTAGCAATTATCTTCAATCATAAAAATCACAGGAATGAATGAGACACACATACAACATTGCGAAAGGTAATACAGTAGGATTGTGCTTGGCGCTGGCAACCCTATCACATACAATAAATAATGCTACAGACAGCCATCACGTTAAATGCTGTAGCAAAGGTTGGTTTTCCAAAGGCGGCAGGATAGCCCTTTGCATCAATTTCTCCCCACATTGTGTTAAACTTGCTATCCAACCAGCCAAAGAGGCAAGCTGTATTTGCGCTGAATGGTGAACTACTCATAATATTCAAAACTGAATGATAACGGAAAATACACTGAATGAAGGTAGGGGGTGTATTGTACACATGGGTGAATTTTATGTGTGAACCCCCCCCACCACCCCCCTTTCTGCCCCATTCCCACTCTCTCCTCCCACTCCCACCAACACTCTCTCCTCCCACTCCCATTCTCTCTCTGCCCCACTCCCATTCTCTCTGTCACACTCCCACTCTCTCTGTCCCACTCTCTCTCTGCCCCACTCCCATTCTCTCTCTGCCCCACTCCCACTCTCTCTGTCCCACTCCCATTCTCTCTCTGCCCCACTCCCACTCTCTCTGTCCCACTCCCATTCTCGCTCTGTCCCACTCCCATTCTCTCTGTGCTACACTCCCACTCTCTCTCTCTGCTGCACTATTACTCTCTCTGTACCACTGCAACTCTCACTGCCCCACTCCCATTCTCTCACTGCCCCACTCGCATTCTCTCTGTCCCACTCCCATTCTCTGTCCCACTCTTTCTGTCCAACTCACTCTCCCTGTCCCCCACACTCTACCCAAGCACCCTCGGACGCAAATCACCTATTTACCCTCAGACACATAGACCACCCATTTACCCTCAGACACATAGATCACCCATTTACCCTCAGACACATAGATCACCCATTTATCCTCAGACACATAGATCACCCATTTACCCTCAGACACATAGATCACCCATTTACCCTTGAACACATAGATCACCCATTTACCCTCAGACACATAGATCACCCATTTACCCTCAGACACATAGATCACCCATTTACCCTTGAACACATAGATCACCCATTTACCCTCAGACACATAGACCACCCATTTACCCTCAGACACATAGACCACCCATTTACCCTCAGACACATAGATCACCCATTTACCCTCAGACACATAGATCATCCATTTACCCTTGAACACATAGATCACCCATTTACCCTCAGACACATAGATCACCCATTTACCCTTGAACACATAGATCACCCATTTACCCTCAGACATATAGATCACCCATTTACTCTCAGACATATAGATCACCCATTTACCCTTGAACACATAGATCACCCATTTACCCTTGGACATATAGATCACCCATTTACCCTCAGACACATAGATCATCCATTTACCCTCAGACACATAGATCACCCATTTACTCTGAAGCCAGTATTGCTTGTATTAGTACATGTATGTCAACTTCAACGGACAACCCATCATTTGTACACATATCTCCTTCAGTGTACATCTGTACATCACTTTGTACGTGTTTAACATCTTCTAAAGAGGCCGCAGATACAGCAAGGAATGAGCTGACAGTAGCCACCGACTCTTAGCTGACTGCTTGCATCAGGGTCAGTGACCCATAACTGACCAAGACCCTATTCTGCCTTCAAGTGGCGGTCCTGGAAACAGACTGCAACCATGCATAACTTGACATGGTAAAACACCGGTCATGGTGGTTTGTTAAGAGCAGCATAGATGGCGCCTAACAGGCATCGGGTCTACTTTGCTCTAGTGCTTGAGTCTATTAAGATAAACATGAACATTGGTTAACCACCATCCACAGCACTTGGTCCCAACGCAGCAGAGTAATAAGCTGCTCGAACCTAGCCAGCTAAGCAGGAAATTCACCTCCCGGCTACATCCAGCTCATGCCAGAGCTAAGAACTGCACAGGGACATCTGCCTCTGTAGAAGTACAGGTCGATTAAGATGGGTTTTCATTTATCTGCTGTATGGGTTTTCATTTATCTGCGAGGTATCAAGATGCTGAGCAGTGCATAAGCTGCAGCGGTTAGCGACCCATAGCAGACTGCTAGAGTCAGGGCCAGCGTACCAGAGCTGCTAAGACCCTTCTACACCTCCATGCGGTGATCCTGGATAACAGGCTACAACAGAGCAGACTGGCTAAGGAGAAGTGGTCGAAGAGAGAAGGCTAACCTGGTACTCAAAAATACCTGCTAAAGTTGGATGTGTCAGACCGAAAGGTGCAAATATTGCAGTCAAGCTGTAAACTACGATACAACGCATTCCGTTCTCCGGACAACATCCTGCTACTTGCAAAGCCCTTTTCAGAGCTTAGTAACGGGAGATAGAGAAGAAGAAGAATGAAGAAGAGGATTTATCTCATGTGCAGGTTTTCATTGGGGAAAAGTTGACATACATGTTTATATTAAATTACCGCACAAAAAAAGGTTGTACCTTGAGACATTAATATGGTCACTTCTGATTGCTCAACCGTTAACTGAGACATTCGTATGGTCACTTCTGATTGCTCAACCGTTAACTGAGACATTCGTATGGTCACTTCTGATTGCTCAACCGTTAACTGAGACATTCGTATGGTCACTTCTGAATGCTCAACCGTTAACTGAGACATTCGTATGGTCACGTCTGAATGCTGAACCGTTAACTGAACTGGTTATATATTCTGAGCAAAATAACAATTCAGACATAACAAAATACATAATCTGAAATAATGTTTAGAAATCAGCATAATAATACTGTTAGAAAAGTTGGTCTGTCCTGAAAAATGCCATGCCTTAGCTTGTGTGACATTTAGGGTGAGTTAAAAGCAGAGAGGAGGGTCATTCTGCGTGGAACCCAGAATATCTTACAGTTGGAGGAACGAATAGGACCACTGCTATCCATTCGTGTTGTAAAAAGGAACTATTGAGGGTTGTGGATGCGGCTAACAGCCTTATTATGTAAAACTAATTTGCAAAGAAACCACTATAGCAAAAATTTACAAAATGGTTTTTGGTTTATCGCAGGCTTTCTGCAAGGAACCTTCAACAGTAAGAGTCGTATGGTTTCAGTGGTTTGTCACAGGCTACCTGCAAGGCGCCTTCTACAGTAAGAGTCCTTTGCTTTATAAGGAGCAAAATGGAGAGAGAAGTGATGGATAACTGCAAATTTCCAGGAATATCGCAGAAGATGAATGATGTGAGTTGTGTATGGGGCAAGCAGCCTGATCATGCCAAATGAATTGTCACAGAAACCACACATCATGGAGACAGCTTGGAAGGGGGTCAAGCTACAGGGGCGGCCTTCCTAACCTCGGCAGGGAGTGAAAAACGAGACTATAGTAATGAGTAACTATATGATATCATCAAAGAAACATAACAACACCAATACGGCAGGAGATCAGAGGAGAGAAAGTGGAGGTGGATGGGACACACACTCAGAGAGAAGTCTGATAATATTAACACACATGTACTGGGTTGGACCCCACAGGGAAAGATACAAGTGGGAAAGTCAAAAAACATATAAAGCAAGTTGAATAGGAACAGATTGAGAGCATCCGATGTGGCCCCAAGTTTCAAGAGGAACCACGATTACATCATAAAAAGCTGTGTAGAAGGATCATGTATCTATTATTAGAATAAATAATGCATTCACTTCCAATGAATCTGTTGTACAAATTTGACATTCTGTGAATATTTGGAAGGTCAGCAATGCCTGTGACAGACATACTGACATAGTAGTAATTTATACACAACACAGTGACCTTCAAATCATTAAATAGCACATTTACACAATATCTAAAAAATATGAATGAACAAAAAAGTGCAGAACAAACAGCACAAAAATCTGGTAGTTTGTGCATATCACAAAATGAATTACGAAAAAAATTGATATTTTAAAACAACGAAACAAAGCTGGTGTGGGCATCAATCACATAGGCATGTGACATCATTGCAACCAGCACAATACATATAAACATCATAATTATGGACACCTTTTTTTCTGTGAACCACAGAAATGAATGTTGGACGTTACAAGAGCCAGTTTAAAATTAAAATGACAATATATAGTATACAGTTAAGTCCTTGTTGAGAACGGATTCGGTTTGCCTAAAATGTTTAAAATTAAAATGACAATATATAGTATACAGTTAAGTCCTTGTTGAGAACGGATTCGGTTTGCCTAAAATGTTTAAAATTAAAATGACAATATATAGTATACAGTTAAGTCCTTGTTGAGAACGGATTCGGTTTGCCTAAAATGTTTAAAATTAAAATGACAATATATAGTATACAGTTAAGTCCTTGTTGAGAACGGATTCGGTTTGCCTAACATGTTTAAAATTAAAATGACAATATATAGTATACAGTTAAGTCCTTGTTGAGAACGGATTCGGTTTGCCTAAAATGTTTAAAATTAAAATGACAATATATAGTATACAGTTAAGTCCTTGTTGAGAACGGATTCGGTTTGCCTAAAATGCAAAGCTATTTTCCTTTCAATAATTCTTCTGCCGATAGCAAAGTATATAGTTATCATTACATATCAGCATATGTGAGGACAATATCAAACTTCATTCTGTCTGCAGACATCCTCTGAATGGTCTCCTGGTCTGGGTCATGATTTTCATTTCGGATTCGTCTGTAGTTCGCTAAGCAGCTTCATGTTGGCATCCATTTCATCCTTCAGCTGAATCCGTAGCATGTGGATAGTTTTAATTATTCTACAATGATTTCAGGGCTGCAAGGTCAGTTAGGCTTGGCCATGGAAAAATATACAAGGTCTGGTCAAAATGTATCAGAACTTTGGCTGGAATACTTTGAATCCTGGTATTCAAACAGGCATGGGATCAAGATGCTGAGCAGCGCAAGAGCTGCAGTGGTCAGCGACCCATAGCTGACTGCTAGCGTCAGGGCCAGCGAACCATAGCTGCTAAGACCCTTCTACACCTCCACGTGGTGATCCTGGATAACAGGCTGCATCAGGGCAGACTGGCTAAGGAGAAAGGATCAAAGAGGGAATGCTAACCCGGTACTCAAAAAATGCTTGCTGAAGTCGGATGAGTTGGACTGAAAGGTGCAAATATCGCAGCCAAGCTGTAAACTACAACACAACGCATTCCGTTCTCTGGACTACATTCTGCTACTTAAGCCCTTTCAGTGTTTGGTAGTGGCAGATTGAGAACGAACGACAAAGAAGAAGAAGAAACAGGCATGTTTAATGTCTGTTGCCAAGAAGCTGAAAGTTTCGTCTATATGTAGTAGAAATTTTAGAACTTCCTGAGATTTACTAAGCCTGGGGGCAGGTACAAATAATTTGGGTAGATTTTTAATTTTAATTTTGTCCGGGCAGCGGCCTACTCTTTTCAATTTCTAACTGCCAAGGGATTTTTACGTGCTCGATACTGAACACGGGAGTCCGGTCTCACTACTCAGAGATCAGGGGAATTTTTTCCAGAAGATTCTCATGAAATAATCTCAGTCTCCACCATGATTTTAACCCACAACCTCCGGCACCCAAGGTGGAAGCCTTATCTCTAGACCACTTAGTCCCCCTTCACTTCAAAAGGGGTCTATCCTAGATAAAAAAAAAGAACAAATAAAAACCAAGCCTGAGGTCCGAAACTTCTTAATAAGAACCGGACATCCTAATGTCTCGGTCACAATCTTCCTATATATTCAACATTCAGATTACAAACATTTTTCAAATTAGGATTTTTCTTTACAAATGGCAGGTGGGTTTAATTTTTCTAAAATGATAGATTTGCCAAGTATAAGAAGGTATGTTTCATACAATTAAGGGTATGCTTCATACAATAGAAGGTATGATTCATACAATGGAACGTATGCTTCATACAATGGAAGGTATGCTTCACACAATAGAAGGTATCAGAAGAAATGCTCCTACAATGGAAGGCATGCTTCATACAATGGAAGGTATGTTTCACACAATAGAAGGTATCAGAAGAAATGCTCCTACAATGGAAGGCATGCTTCATACAATGGAAGGTATGTTTCACATAATGGAAGCTACACTTCACACTCTGAATGATAACACACAAAATACTTGTAAACTACGACACAATGCATCCCGTTCTCTGTACTACATTCTGCTACTTGCAAATTCCTTTTTAGGGGGTTGTAGTTGGAGATTGAGAACGAACAAAGCCAAGCCATTCAATGGAAGATAAAACCAGATATAATAAAACTTCAAAAATTGGAAGATAACAGCAGATGTGCTTCATACAATGGAAGATAACACAAAAATATTTCATACAATGGAAGATAACACAAAAATATTTCATACAATGGAAGATAACACAAAAATATTTCATACAATGGAAGATATCAGCAGACATCCTTAGTTGACAAAATGTACCAGCAGACATCCTGAGTTAACAAAATGTACCAGCAGACATCCTGAGTTAACAAAATGTACCAGCAGACGTTCTTAGTTAACAAAATGTACCAGCAGACGTTCTTAGTTAACAAAATGTATCAGCAGACGTCCTGAGTAAATAAAATGTACCAGCAGACATCCTGAGTTAACAAAATGTACCAGCAGACGTTCTTAGTTAACAAAATGTATCAGCAGACGTCCTGAGTAAATAAAATGTACCAGCAGACATCCTGAGTTAACAAAATGTACCAGCAGACGTTCTTAGTTAACAAAATGTATCAGCAGACGTCCTGAGTAAATAAAATGTACCAGCAGACATCCTGAGTTAACAAAATGTACCAGCAGACGTTCTTAGTTAACAAAATGTATCTGCAGACGTCCTGAGTAAATAAAATGTACCAGCAGACATCCTGAGTTAACAAAATGTACCAGCAGACGTTCTTAGTTAACAAAATTTACCAGCAGACGTCCTTAGTTAACAAAATGTACCAGCAGACGTTCTTAGTTAACAAAATGTATCAGCAGACGTTCTTAGTTAACAAAATGTACCAGCAGACGTTCTTAGTTAACAAAATGTATCAGCAGACGTCCTGAGTAAATAAAATGTACCAGCAGACGTCCTGAGCTAACAAAATGTACCAGCAGACGTCCTGAGCTAACAAAATGTACCAGCAGGCGTCTTGAAATATATCAGCAGATGTCCTGAACTGACAAAATATAATAGTATCTCATCATACAACAGCATATGAGATCTTCCGTAGGACAAAGACGACATTCACCACAAAAGACTTTGCAGTTTCAAATTTGATTTGAGACATTCTATATGGCAGTGGCCAGGCTGCTATAGAACGTCACAGCGATAAACTACTGTGATTGACGAGGAAATCAGCCGTTACGATATATGTAGAAAAGGTAGTAGACTTTACTGTCGGGGATGAAGTGTACATACTTCATTGTACTAGACTTCTGACGACTTTGACATGGTGGCCGATTACTTTACTCACCGCTTTTCCCTTCACTACCAGCAAGGTAAGTACCCATTTGCAGCTGGGTCAACTGTGGGATGCCAATAACAGGAATCAAACCTGGTACCTTTACAGTGAAAAGCAAGCTCTTTGCCACTCAAATGCTCTGTTAAAATATATTTTTGTGATAGTCTTAGGCCCTGTTCGTCTTTGCAATTAGGAAGGTCTCACATACCAGCAGATTTCATTAGCCAATAGAATATAGCAGCAGATATCCCATAATGCAGTGAAAGGTTAACAGCAGAATTCCCACCATGCAATGGAATACTACAATATTGCAGCGATTGGTGGTTGTTACAGACTCAGCAGCTATTGGACTCTCGCCTTTTGGCCCAATGGCATGTAATGGTGTTTGCACATGTTTGTTAGTTGTTGTTTAGTTCCATTCAATTTGTTCCATTTATCTGGTCTCAGAGGAGGAAGCATTTTCTTATAATTGTTTAACACCAGGGACTCAAAGAAATGGAGACTTTTGTTTGTTTTGGCGTTTGCCTTATTTCTCAATTCTCCATGGCGGTGTGCATTGCACTTTGTTTTTATTTTGCGCCTGTCGGCCCAGTGCATCCAGATTCGGCATGCATTTTATGTAAGGATCTGCTTCCTTCTGCATTTTCTAAGGGTTTGCTACCTCAGGGTAACGGTCGGTGCTGTGATGAGGAGCGAACACAGCACCTTCGGATTGTAAGCCGTGTCACTTAACCACTAGCCCACGCCGTTCCGGAATGGTGATTGATAGTTCCGTATAGGTATGTACACAGCTGGTATAATGGCTATATTTCTATAGAAAGCAGTGGTCAGTCTAAGCCTATTGGTATCTCCGGAGTTGTCCAGTAATGGTACTGATGATGACTTTATCTGTTCTTCGTGTGTTAGACTCCTTTGTCAGGGAAGCAAACCCTTAGAAGATGCAGGAGGAAGCAGTTTCTTACATAAAATGCATGCAGAAGTCGGATGCACTGGGCCGACAGGCACAAAATAAAAACAAAGTGCAACGCACAACGTCTTTGGGAATAAAGAAATAAGGCGAATGTACCCCCCCCCCCCCCCCCCCCCCCCCAACAACACCTTTGTAGCAGATGTTCAGTGTCGCAGATACAAGATACATTCATTTGTAGTTCATGTTTATAGTTTTATGAAAAGATGGTCTCTCGGCCCTGAAGTACTATACTTGTTCGAAGGCTTTAATTACTCCACCTGTCCATCTCACTGGTGGGCGATGGAGTGGACACTCATAGCTGTACGACAACCAGTTCGTCACTTTTTGTGACAGGTCTATTGTCAGAAATGCGTACACATGACTAATATCAAGCATGTTAGAGTGGACAAAAAACTGTACAGGGAAAAGTTCATGCCTGTACATGTTTGCAGGAAGGTTGTATGTGTTGAAACGTTGGGAAGACATTTTTCAATCATAGTGAGCAAACTACAAGTCTGACTTTACAACATTCTAGAACATTCTGGTTGGATTCTGTCCAGGTGAAGTGCTGTGGTTGGATTCTATTCAGGTGATGTGCTGTGGTTGAATTCTGTTCAGGTGAAGTGCTGTGGTTGCATTCTGTTCAGGTGAAGTGTGGTTGGATTTTGTTCAGGTGAAGTGTGGTTGGATTCTGTTCAGGCGATGTGCTGTGGTTGGATTCTGTTCAGGTGATTGTTCAGTGACTGGTAGATGAAAGCTAGTGTACACAGTAAGCTGTATCCAGATATCAATCATGTACAACTGGGTGTTACCTATAGTTGTCCTTCAAATAGCGTACATATCATGGTACAAAACCATGCGAAAATGGAAGCAAACTATCTGGAGACATCCCTTACGAGCAACAAAATCAAATTGCACATACTATATGCTGAGAATACATCACATTTGCATATGCCATGTGCCAGGCTGATACATCAGCGTTGAGACATAAGCCCCCCCAATCGACATATACGGTTGTCAGGTACCCATAAAGTGATTGAGTTTGACACACTATGAAAAGAAATTCAAGCTCAGATTCCAGACAGTATCTGCACCTATATCACATATATCAACTTGGACCAGATGAAAAGCCATCTGTATTATGTAATCCAAGTAATAAATCAGATAGAATGTGTATCTGATGCCAGGTAGCCAAAATTTGTTGAAAATTATTTGGGTCGTTTGCGTCTGAAGTATTTCTTTGTCATTACACACTTTCAGACATTGTCAGCTAGTCTGTGTCTAAATAAAACAGTGGTTAGTCTGAAGCTATTAGTCTCTCCATAGAGGTTGTCCAGGGACGGTACTGGTGATGGCCATGTATGTTTTAACTGTTCCTCGTATGATGGACACATTTGCAGCAGATGTTCGACAGTCATTTTGTCAGTGTCACAAACACATTCATTTGTGGTTCATTTTTTTAGTTTGTTGAATAGATGGTGTCTCGATCCTGTATTTGTTTTTGTTTTGATTTTTGCTTTCGCCTTATTGTCTCTAATTTCCAAGGTGGTGTGTATTGCACTGTAGTTTTTATTTTGCGCATGTCGGCCCAGTGCATCCGACTTCAGCGTGCATTTCCATGTAAGGGCCTGCTTCTTCCTGCATTTTATAAGGGTTTGCTTCCCTGGGGTAATGGCCGGTGCTGTGATGGGGATCGAATACAGCACCTTCTAGTTGTGAGCCGTGTCACGTAACCACACTGTCCCCTCTGACCATTATAATTATGTTAAAGTGACCCTTGGCACATCAAGTTTATCTTCACACAGCCTTTGGGACATCAAATCTATCTTCACGCTACCGTTAAAACATCAAGTTTATCTTCACACAAACTTTGGAACATCAAGTCTTATCTTCATGCAACCCTTGGAAGATCATGTTTATCTTCACACAACCTTTGGGACATCAAGTCTATCTTCACTCAACTGTTAGAACATCAAGTCTTATCTTCATGCAACCCTTGGAAGATCAAGTCTATCTTCATTCAACCTTTGGGACATCAAGTCTATCTTCACTCAACTGTTAGAACATCAAGTCTTATCTTCATTCAACCTTAAAAACATTAAGTCTTATCTTCATGCAACCCTTGGAAGATCATGTTTATCTTCGCACAACCTTTGGGACATCAAGTCTATCTTCACTCAACTGTTAGAACATCAAGTCTTATCTTCATGCAACCCTTGGAAGATCAAGTCTATCTTCATTCAACCTTTGGGACATCAAGTCTATCTTCACTCAACTGTTAGAACATCAAGTCTTATCTTCATTCAACCTTAAAAACATTAAGTCTTATCTTCATGCAACCCTTGGAAGATCAAGTCTATCTTCATTCAACCTTTGGGACATCAAGTCTATCTTCACTCAACTGTTAGAACATCAAGTCTTATCTTCATTCAACCTTAAGAACATCAAGTCTTATCTTCATTCAACCTTAAGAACATCAAGTCTTATCTTCATTCAACCTTAAAAACATTAAGTCTTATCTTCATGCAACCCTTGGAAGATCAAGTTTATCTTCACACAACCTTCGCTACATCAAATTTATGTGATCTAAACATCCCCAAATTGGGCTTTACATGAATAAATTCCTAATCACATCACTGATTGCCATGTCAATATACAATAAAACGCAGCTTTTATGGAAGAATTGGAATATTCTGTTGAACATCGCATGTTATGTGGTGTGGTTCTGGGAAACAAGTTCAGCCATAACCACTGTCATTTGAGCATTTCAGACGTTCTGATGTTCGTTGATCCCTCATCCATCCTGTCATGTCTTCCCAGGTATTTCTTCTTCAACATCTTCTTTGACCTAAAATCTTGACTTAAACTACATATCCAAATCTAGGCCGAAGTCACACAATAATCACTTGTTAGATGAAGACACAGCAAGCGATGAATCGGTAATCCACAGACAGCAGAAGTTTCAGCATGAGAGGATATCATAGAGGACGGATTAGGAGTGTGTACAGCCAGTGAGCTACAGAAACCATCAGCACATACATACTCCTGCTAATAGAGACTGGGCACACACAGGTTTATCCTGAAATCCTGTAGTATCTGTTCCGTTAAACAGTAAACTTGTTTGAATCTTGACACTGATTGCTGAAATGCCAGAATAGTCAAACTAATACTGAAAAATTAAGTTTCCCGAACACTGCATGCTTGCAATCCAAGCTGGCAAATTTGCACTTGACAGAGTTGGACACGTCAAGGCAGCAAAGAGGGAAACTTATTACCCTGCCTCACGAAAACGGAAATGTTGCACAATAAATCCTCGAAACAACTCACTCTTCAAAAGCAGTAGCCTCTACTTCGTTTTATACATCTGCATTACACATGAATTCCCATATTCGAAAACAATATTCCGCACACTTTTACCTGATCTCATTAATTTATATAAACTACACACTCGAACCGATAATTTAATAAAAATGACCAGGCCTTGCATAGGATTTAAAGTCAACTGACTCGTTCAAAAAGTGCCTAAATATAATGAAGGTTAAGTCACTTTATTCTGGACGATATCCAAGTTCCGATACCACGTCGTATCAATTGAAAGCTTGCTGGCATATTCCACCAGCGTCATGTTGAAATGCCACTCTTCTAGACAGTCCAGCGCTAAAGGTTGAAATTCCACCAGAAACTTGTTTGCAAAAAGCTCCTTTCGGTTCGTTAATAGCTGGAGGTCTCTAACGCCAAATATACAGACTCTCCTGACCCGCTTGCCTCCGCATGGCCAGGAAAATGGATACCTGTAGAAGATTGTTCATAATAACAATTATTATGTGCAAAATATTTGAGAAATAAATAAATCAAAGTTGTGGCAGTGATGAAGAACATAAGTCGATAAATTATGTTTAGGTAATGGCTCAGTGACCATAAGAGGACAAAAACACAGTAATTCCTACGTTATGATACAAGACATTCGTCTGGACAGAAAATGAAAGAAAACAATAAGTCACAACAAATAAAAAACAGGGCGATGTAAAATCTGATGCCATAACAGGATGTCCAAGACGAAGGCCCTGTCACCATAATGTCTTTAGTCTTAGTCAACATGTACTTCTACAGGAATGGATGCCCCTGTGCATGTCCCAGCTTTGGAAGTATCCGGAAGAAGGATTTGCTGCATAGCGAAGTCGGATGGGTCGGACAAAAAAGTGCAAAAATTGCAGTAAAGTTGAAAACTACAACACAATGCATTCCGTTCTCCAAACTATATCCAGTTACTTGTACAACACTTTTCAAGGCTTAGTAACAGGAGTTTCTTCTTCTTCTTCGTACGCTGTCAAACGTCAACTTGAATTTGTTCGAAAAAAGCAGCTGTTATCCTGAGGCTGTCAACACTGCCATAGAGCTTGTCTAGTGTTGCCACTGGTGATGGCCACATGTGCTTTCTCTGGTCCTCGTATGTCGGGCAATTTTGCACCAGATGTTCAGCGACCATTTTCCATGTACCACTGGTGCATTCGTCAGTGCCACCTATCTTCAGTTTATTGAATAGATGGTACCTCAGTCTGTTGTGGCCTGTGCGGAGTCTGAAGATCACGACCTGCTCTCTTCTGTTCAACTGGTAGTAGGCATAACTTTTTGTGTAGTAACGGGAGTTTGAGAATGAACAAAGAAGAAGAAGGCGGCGGCTCTTTTCCCATAAGAAATCGTTCCTTGATTAATAAAAGCTTACTAGCATACTCCACCAGTGTCATGTTGAAATGGTACTCTTCTCAAGAGTCTATGAGTTGAGGTCTTCATTTGATCTGAGGTCATCCATTGTACTGGGCCAAAGCTCTAGATCATGATTTCCAAGTATGCATGTATTGATCTTCAACAAATTCTCTCTACATGGAACAAGTTCTCTCAGCTCATAACAAGTTCTCTCAGCTCATAACAAGTTCTCTCAGCTCGACGGAACAAGTTCTCTCAGCTCAGAACAAGTTCTCTCAGCACAACGAAACAAGTTCTCTAAGCATGGAACAAGTTCTCTCAGCTCGGAATAAGTTCTCTCAGCTCGGAACAAGTTTTCTCAGCTCGGAACAAGATCTCTCAGCTTAGAACAAGTTCTCTCAGCTTGGAACAAGATCTCTCAGCTAAGAACAAATTCTCTCAGCTCGGAACAAGATCTCTCAGCTCAGAACAAATTCTCTCAGCTTGGAACAAGTTCTCTCAACTTGGAACAACTTTCTCAGCTCGGAACAAGATCTCTCAGCTCAGAACAAATTCTCTCAGCTTGGAACAAGTTCTCTCAACTTGGAACAACTTTCTCAGCTCGGAACAAGATCTCTCAGCTAAGAACAAATTCTCTCAGCTCACAACAATTTCTCAGCTCGGAACAAGTTATCTCAGCTCAAAACAAGTTCTCTCAACATATGAAGAGAATCCAACCATAACACACTCCGGAGTGCCAGCACAAAACTGTTGATCACCATCTCTTTGAGTGCCTGGCATTGAATGATGTTAAGAAAATGCTTCTTCCTCTGAGACCAGATAAATGGAACACTTTGTATGGCACTAAACAACAACAACTAACACAAACACATGCAGATACCATTACATGGCATTGGGCCAAAGAGCAAGAGCCCAAATGCTGCTAGATCCGTAACAACAACTTAGTTGCTCCTGGCAAGCTGTTCTCGGTTGGTGATATTGTTTGGCCAGATAATTCTGTTAATCCTTTTCAGACATGGTTGGTGATATTGTTTGGCCAGATAATTCTGTGAATCCTTTTCAGACATGTTGTGGAAAGATGTCCAATTTGGCTGTTTCTTTGTTCTGTTCCTAACCAACACTCCGCACCATACCAAAGCACAAAAAGTATGCAACTTTGGCATATTCTAAAACTCTGTGTATGTACAATGTTTCTAAATGTTGTTTAAGCTGGTAAAAGCTGTTATGACTTTGTTCATTCTGTTTTTTATGACTTTGTTCATTCTGTTTTTTATGACTTTGTTCATTCTGTTTTTTATGACTTTGTTCATTCTATTTTTCATGTCGTTGTCTTTTCCATCCTCTGATTATCTCATTTTCAAATGAGCCAGTCTTATCTAGTTCTTTGTCACTTATTTATATTTCATTCATTCAACAGAGCCCAATACAGTCAACCCCTGAAAGTCGTCACTATGAATTATGGCACGAAATGATACAGGACCCAGGGATTGAGCTTACAAACAATTTATATACGGGATAAGATCCGAAACAAAGAAACTTGACATCAAACTTTGTTTCGGGATGTTGTGGAAGCAACAAGTTTCGTGGCCATATTCCTGTACACATCCATGGGGTCGCACACCTATGCAATGGCGAGATGGACTGACCAAAGACCTAGAACCGCATTGGTACAGCGTTGCAAAAGATTATGACGCATATAGATTATTGTTGGCTTCCATGCATACAGCACATCTGCTGGACTGACACCGATGATAATGTGAACGTGATGATGTTGTTAAATGCTCACATTGAGTGTAGGAATACTCTTTATCTGCGCCCTGAAAAGGACGTTAAGTTGCGGGTTGTTTTAGCTTTCCTGACACCCCGAGTGTACGGATGAAGGCGGACAGGGTTCTCCAGGTGGTTGTATTATACTTGGCTTCATCTGCGTATCGGTCACTACTACGGGGATCACGTCAATCCCTCACCTTGTTAGCCTGTCTGCCATGAAAACAGCCCGTTTCCAGGGAAATCGAGGGGAGGGTATTGGCCAATATATTTTGTGAATGTGATAAATGGATATCCTTTACAAATTACTATGTCGTTCCTTCTTTGTTAACGTTACAATTTAAACTTTCTATGGTGAATATGTACTCCTTTCAACCATTGACAGTCCTTTTGGTTATATACTGTGAACCATAAGATCAATAAATTAACTTCAGACAAATTACTCCCAAGAAACCACTCATATAAGTCTTCTATCCATGTGGGATTTGATCCCACTGTAAAATTTCCCTGATCTCTGGGTATTGAGATCAGACTCCCATGTTCAGTGTCGAACACGTTAAAAATCCCTTGTCAGAAATCGAAAAGAATAGACTTAACAGCCGCAGCCCGGACAAAATCCAACAATTCTAGTCAAAAATCTACCAAAATTATTTGTACCTTTCCCCGGGTCTAGTAAGCCACAGGAAGTTTTAAAATATTACTATATATAGCCGAAGCCTCTTGCTACCTGGCACCAGAGATCCACATGCCTGTTTGTTTTTTGTTTTTTTGCGTTCGCCTTATTTCTCTAATCCCCAAGGCGGTGTGCGTTGCACTGCGTTTTTATTTTGCGCCTGTCATCCCAGTGCATCCGACTTCAGCATGCATTTTATGTAAGGTTCTGCTTCCTCCTGCATTTTCTAAGGGTTTGCTTCCTTGGGGTAACGGCCGGTGCTGTGATGGGGATCGAACCCAGCACCTTCTGGTTGTGAGCCATGTCACTTAACCACTAGGCCACGCCGTCCCCTCACATGCCTGTTTGAATACCAGGATTCCAAGCTAGTCATCTTTAACAACATGCTACCAGTGTGGCAGTTGTCCTAATCTCATCTCCATCGTACACAGTATTCTCCTTTGCAGCCACCCAGTCAGGCACTTCTATTTCCCTTGAAACTTCTCAAATTATTCACTAATACAAAATATTAAAACTTTATATTTCTTCTTTGGCGTTTGTCCTGAAATGGACATATACACGGTGTGTTCAGATGAAATTGGCCCTAACTGCAGCAAGTGAACATACGTCTGATGCGCATAATCACGTCACTTCTGATGTAAACAGCACATACCAACCGTCAAGTTTGCAAAATTTCATTATCCTCCGCCTCATGGCGAACCAAAAGTGTGACGAGTGTGAGCTCCGATAACGGTCCACCCAAATTGCTGCATGAATTTTGGTGATGGCATCTTCCGCACAACAATATGCGTTTGCCCTGATCTCGGAAGATTTTTCGTTAACTCACGTCCTTCTTTAAACATCATTGTCCAGTTCTTCACTGTTGTCTTCGACACACTTTTGTCACCATACACTGCCTGCATTCTGTGATGAATGTCAGTTGGTTGACATCCTTCAGCTGTTAGAAACCGAATCACCGCCTCGCTGATCAGCTCAGGACGGATTCCGTATCATATCCGCCATGTTTTCAACGATCTGCTGAGAAAACTATGAGTCGAAGGATAATGAAATTTTGCAAACTTGATGGTCGGTATGTGATGTTTACATCAGAAGTGACTTCATCATGCGCATCGTACGTATGTTCACTTGGTGTAGTTAGGTCCGATTTCATTTGAACTCCCATCATATGATGATACAAGACAGTATACTAAGTTTTAACCGTTAGCACGACTCAGCTCTCATTTTTTTTATTCATGAATGTCCAAGCACGGAGATCGTAGAGATAGACATTATTTTATGTTGAATGCGTCATGTCCATCTACACAGGTTTCTTGCCGGTTGAAAAATAATTGTATATTAGATTACAAATGGATTTTGAACGATCTATCCTCTTATTTCGCGGATTGGAGCCAAGCCACATTGATTTTTAGAAAAGTGAGGTAAGTTTTTCTAAAATATCTTTATGATTTAGATCTGTTTATTTAGTTTACTTGGAATACTTTGGATCCTGATATTCAAACAGGCATGTGGAAACCGAACATACTGGCTACACAAAAAACGATGCCTATTACCAGTTGAACAGAAGAGAGCAGGTCATGGTCTTCAGACTTTGCACTGGCCACAATAGACTGAGGTACCACCTATTCAACAAATTGAAGATAGGTGGCACTGACGAATGCCCGTGTGGTACCGGGAAAATGACCGCTGAGCATTTGCTGCAAAACTGCCCGACATACAAGGATCAGAGAGAGCAGATGTGGCCATCACCAGTGGCAACACTAGACAAGCTCTATGGCAGTGTCGACAGCCTCAGGATGACCGCTGCTTTTTTAGAAAAAATAAAGGTTGATGTCTGACTGCGTACGATGAAGAAGAAGAAGAAGGATCCTGGTATTCAAACAGGCATGTTAATGTCTGTCGCCATGTAGCTGAATGCTTCGGCTATACGTAGTAGGCATTTTACAACTACCTGCGGCTTACTAAGCCTGGGGGAAGATACAAATAACTTGGGTAAATATTTAACTATAATTTTGTGTGTGTCTGGGCAGCGGCCTGTTAAGCCAACTCTTTTTGATTACTAACTGCCAAGGTATTTTTAACGTGCTTGATCTTACTAACCAGAGATCAGATAAATTTTTACCAGAAAATCCATGTGAGAAAATCAGGGTCTTCGCTGTGATTCGAATCCGCGACCTTCAACACTTAAGATGGACACTTTACCTGAAGACCACTGAGCCCCCTATTTAGTTTATTTAGATGTAATAAATTTTTTTCGAAGGGTAAACTAGCAGTTAAGGATCTGAAACTCAACAACCATCGTAAAATATGAACTTTTGAAAAATGATGAAAAATTTGTGTGGTGTGTAAAATTTTAAACTGATTTCATTTGCTCACCTGCCCTTGCTATCCAGCCACCCGACGCCCCAGTTGACAAACCTGGCTATATAAGGCTTGTGCAGTGCATCTGTTTCTGGAAAACCTGCAAAAGAATTACAGCTGAGCTTCAAAACTAAAGCTAGGGTTGACAAACAAGCAATCAACACATACACCACGAGTGGCCCTGAACCTGACTAACATTGTCTGACCAGCATGTTTTGCCTGAACTTGACTAACATTGTCTGACTAACATGTTTTGCCTGACCCTGACTAACATTATCTGACCAGCATGTTTTGCCTGACCCTGACTAACATTGCCTGACCAGCATGTTTTGCCTGACCCTGACTAACATTGCCTGACCAGCATGTTTTGCCTGACCCTGACTAACATTGCCTGACCCTGACTAACATTGTCTGACCAGCATGTTTTGCCTGACCCTGACTAACATTGTCTGACCAGCATGTTTTGCCTGAACTTGACTAACATTGTCTGACCAACATGTTTTGCCTGTAGCTGACTAACATTATCTGACCCTGACTAACATTGTCTGACCAGCATGTTTTGCCTGACCCAGACTACAAATGGCTGACCATTATGTTTTGCCTGACCCTGACTAACATTGTCTGACCAGCATGTTTTGCCTGAATAGACATTAGTCTCCTCCCCCCAAATAAGCATACAGAGAAATAAAGGTGTATTCATACTCATCCTGAGACATGCAGGTGACGAAGGTAACGAGAGAGCTGATAGGTTGGCAAGTACAGCTATAGTGGCGGGCAGGAGTTCAATGGACCGAGCCAATATCCTAAACGGCGCTAGGGAAATCAGTTGAAAGAAAGATTCGGAAGTTAATCCAGACTATACATCCTTGATGCGACTGGTTGAATTGAGTGTGAAACGAGGGGTGGCGAGGAAGGAACATCATACGGGGATACAAAGACATCTGGTTAACCAGCACAGTACCTGAACGGTCAGTCATCATGTGACATACTGAGGATGAGATCTGAATGTGTATGGACTTGTCCCGAGTGTGATGAAGATGATTCGATGACTAACTAACTCTACAGGTAAAGGTCCCATGGCACCAATTGCCGTCGAGGATGAAGATAACTCTTCATGTACTAAGCCGCAGCCTATGTGAGGTGAGGTGGCCAGTTCCCTTCCTTGCTGTTTTTACTTCCCTAACTCATTCGTCAGGTACCCATTTACAGCTGGGTTGACTGGAGGAGCGGTCGTACCAGGCACGAATCTGAGCCAGAAGTTTTTTTGTCTATCCGTGAACTCAAAACTCTGGCATGCTGTAATCCCAGCTTTTTTTTTTTTTACCCATCAGTCAATTATTCAGCTTTAGCAACAACAACAAATTCAGCAAACCAACAACATCACAATCAGCGGTACCTTTATAAGACCCAGGCACCATCAGATGCGAGTTATGGTTTAGAGTTGAGAAGTAGGACTCGTCTGGAAAGTCTGTCCGACTGACCCACTCAAGGTACTCCCTGGCTACGGGGTTGTGCAACATGTAGTCCACGAAGCCGCGGCTGGCAAGCATGAATACTAGACCTTTCAGAGGCTTGATGTTGTGAGGCGGGGGAAAGTTCTCGTACCAGCGTTGGGAGTAGTGACTGTGACGTAAGGGTACAGCAAAAATTAGTGGTACAGTGTGATGGATGAATGGTACATTAATGAGATAATGTGAGGATCCAATAATGATGTTATAAAATAATGATTTGATGAAATAACGAGAATGATATAATGGGTAAAATGAGGGTATGAAATAATGAGATGAAATCAGACAATAAAATAGATGATAATATGAATTAATGAGATGATTAATTAACAAGGGTGTGAATTAATGAGAAGTTGAAATAATGTTGGGATGAAATAATGGTGGGGTCAAATAATGAAATAATGAGGATGAAATTATGAGAGAATGAAATAATGATGTCATGACGAGAATCAATGATGGGATGAATTATTGAGAATGAAATAATGAGAGTTTAAAAATCATGATGGCAATCCAGTATGAGATCAGGGTACAGTATGAGATGGTGGTACAGTATGAGATGGTGGTACAGTATGAGATAGTGGTACAATATGAGATATTGCTGCAGTATCAGATGGTGCTGCAGTATGAGATGGCGGTACAGTATGAAATAGTGGTATAGTATGAGATAGTACTACAGTATGATATGATGGCACAGTATGAGATGTCAGTACAGACTGAGAGAATGGAACAGTAGGAGATAAAGGTATAGTATGAGATAGTGATACAGTATGAGATGGTGGTACAGTATGAGGTAGTAGTACAGTATGAGATAGTGGTACAGTGTGAGGTACCGGTACAGTATGAGCTAGTGGTCCAGTATGAGATAGTGGTACAGTATGAGGCACTGGTACAGTATGAAGTAGTGGTATGGTATGAAATAGTGGTACAGTATGAGGTAATGGTACAGTATGAGATTGTGGTACAGTATGAGATAGTGGTACAGTATGAGGCACTGGTACAGTATGAAGTAGTGTTACAATGTGAGGTACTGGTACAGTATGAAATAGTGGTACAGTATGAGGTAGTGGTACAGTATACAATTGTGGTAATGTGAGGTACTGGTACAGAATGAGATAGCAGTAGTGTGATGTACTGGTACAGTATGAGACAGTGGTACAGTGTGAGGTACTGATACAGTACAAGATAGTGGTACAGTATGAGGTACTGGTACAGTACGAGATAGTGGTACAGTGTGAGGTACTGGTACAGTACGAGATAGTGGTACAGTGTGAGGTACTGGTACAGAATGAGATAGTAGACATTAATGGAACCAACCTGTTTGTAGTAGTGTCCACAACGTTTGCACCATCCAGAGCTTTAAGTATCTTCACAATCTGAAGATTTGTCTTCAGTGGGAACTCCTGCCCTGTGAGGTTGATGAAGTACGACCAGGAATACTGCCAGAGGTCCTGCATGCAGTACAGCCATGGCTCTAGGGAGCTGTAGAGAGAGAGAGAACATGTTGGCTTTTGTCACAGGCATCACTTAACGTAACTTCTTTTTTACTAGTTTAGAAGACTGTATACAACCAGCTTATTCTATTCTACTTGATCTAAAAATAACTATGTGCATACAATCTTTTCTTGAATGCATTAACTGACCCTGCCCCCCTCTATTTGCTGAGGCAATGCATTTCAAACATTCGTCACTCTGAATCTCTAAATTCTGGTATTCAATCTGGGAGATATGTATGATGCCAGGTAGTCAAATGTTGTGAGTAAACGCATTTCGTTGTTTTGCCTTGTCGTACCATGTTGGACCCCGGGCCACCTTCAGGCCATCTCTTCACATCAAGTTCATCGCATGTGAGGGTTTCTCAAGTTGTAGGTCACCACGACGTCACTCTAAAGTGGCCATCTCTTATCAGGCATGCGCACCACATGGCCGGCCCATCTGTATTTTCGCAACAGTGCGGCATCTATGACGTCAGTGAAGGAAGTTCGACATCTGATTTCTACGTTGCAGATTCCGTCTCGAAGTGAGAGCTACAATGTACTTCATTACATTGTTTGTTGGGCAACATCTGCGTCTGCATTCACCACTTTCTGACTAAACAAATATTTCCTAATATCTAATCTGGGCCTTTCTTTAATTAATTTGCATCTGTGCCCTCTTGAGGGAGAAGTCTGAACTTTCTTTCACTGAGTGGTGGGACTTTTCCGTACGAAGTGGTTAAGCCGTCTGCCTCGTGATCAGGTGGTGTGGGTACGACTCCGGACTCCGCCGTCTTTTTCACGGGTGCTTGATGCGAAGTCTCCTGCATCTCGTAGTCGCCCCCTAGTCGTCTTGTCCTTGACTTGCCACTGGGGTCGGGCGGCTCGAGACGAGAGAGTGAGGATAAAAAGTAGCGCTAGCAAAATAAATTATGCCATCATCGTCTACGATGGACGGCGGCCTTTGCCTTTTGGTGGGACTTTCGGACAGCCTGTTTAGCTGTGAATATCGAATAAGCAGTGGGGGACCAAAATAGGTTGGCCTGCATGGAAGAAGACCCTCGGCCATTCAATCATTCACCTTTGTTCTTCTTTAAAGGAAGTTTCTTCTTCATCTTCGTCCTCAAACTCCCGCTACCAATCAGCAGAATGTAGTCTGGAGAACGGAATGCTCCGTGTTGTAGTTTACAGATTGACTGCGATATTTGCAACTTAAGATCCGACACATCCGACTTCAGAATGGCATTTATTTGGTACCGGGTTAGCCTTCCCTCTTCCATCCTTTCCCCTTAGCCAGTCTTCCTTGTTGCAGTCTGTTATCCTGTTATCCAGGATCACCGCGTGGAGGTGGAGAAGAGTCTTGTCAGCTCTGGGTCGCTGGCCCTGATGCTAGCATCCAGCTTTGGGTCACTGACCGCTACACAGCTCATGCGCTGATCGGCATCCTGACCCCATTCAAGAAAGCATGTTTCCTAGCTTTAGCAATCATTCACCTATTCGCTACAATGTGAAGCATAGGTTTTTTTACTGCTGCTGGTACCTTTACAGGAAGCCTGTATTTTTTTTTATTTTATTTTTCGTTCGCTTTATTTCTCTATTCCCCAAGGCGGTGTGCGTTGCACTGTGTTTTTATTTTGCGCCTGTCAGCCCAATGCATCCGACTTCAGCATGCATTTTATGTAAGGGTCTGCTTCCTCCTGCATTTTCTAAGAGTTTGCTTCCCCGGGGTAACGGCCGGTGCTGTGATGGGGATCGAACCCAGCACCTTTGGGTTGTGAGCTGTGTCACTTAACCACTAGGCCACGTCGTCCCCTGAAGCCTGTATTTGAATTTTTGCAGTGGTTGATCATAATGGCAACAGTTTTTACATGATGGGGTCAGCTTCAAGCACAACTCACTTTAGTCAAGCACAACTCACTTTAGATAAGACATACTTGAAAGGTGACAGTGGTCCTTATTTTTCTTCTTTGGTGTTTGCCCTATAAAAGGACGTAACATAGTTTACAACAAGGTTGCGTTATCTGCGTCTTTCGTCACATCTGATACTTAATTACTTTCCGTGTCCAAGCACCATTCAGCGCTCAACCAGTGTTTAGCGACTTTAATTCCCACGTCATTCGACTTAAGCATGCCGCTCTCGTAACATGTATCTGGAAGGTTTGGACAAATGATCAGATGGCCTGGATCTTGTACCGCACGACAGCCACATATATCGCCGTTCGAGAGTCCCCATTTCTTCATGTTCTTCGTACATCGTGATACGCCAGTTTGAAGTCTATTTATTGTCTTCCAAAGTGAGTAGGGCAAGTGATGTCCAAAGGCAGGTTCCTTGTGAAGCTCGATCCCTGGGTCCTGTATCATTTCCTGTCATAATTCAGTGCGATGACTTTCAGGGCTTGACTGTATGGGCTATGTTGATTTAAGAAGACTATACCTAGGTTTGAGCCTTGTGATCTGCTCCTGGTGTCCAAACACTGAGTGTCTAGGCTCGTTTTCTTTTTTCTCTTGTTCAATTTCAGTAGCCACGCTTCTTTTGATGGCAGGTGGAACCATGCAAATTATAGAGTACATTTTAGTAGTTGTGGGTGGGTTTTAGGCATCCTGACACTATCATGCCTGCCTCGTTTAATGCTTTATCAACGAGTATTGCGCGGTTTTTCAATACCAAAGCACCATGCCCCATCAGATTTCAGCATGACATTAACCATCCCTCTTCAATCCTCAATCTCAGCCAGGCTACCTGGAAACAGGCTAGCTACACTAGAGTAGTCTGACTAAGAGAATAGGGATCGCTGTGGGAAAGCAAACCCAGTACCCAGAAAAGCCAGCTGAAATCAGATGTTTCGAGCTGGAGGGTGATGATATTGCAACCTTACTGTAAACTACAAAACATTGTCACAGCTTTCGTTTCAAGACAGATCTCTGAGAAGAAGAAACAAATGACAAGTAACTTCTACCAGTTTACAGTAACCTTGCCCTGCCATCTTTCAGCTCCATACGAAGTATAGGACACATGTTGTATCTGCTTTTTTACAGGAATCTTCTATGACAGCACAAAATGCCCAGCAGCAGTGCTTTTTGTAGCAATTTGTTTTACATTGTGAGATTATTAACTCCCATGCACAACTCTCTTTAGTTGCGTTTGACGAGATGTTTTGAGGTGCTTGGAGATGAAGCACTGGAAAAGGTGGACACCGCCACATATTTGTGCAGCACCAATGATACTTCAGGGGACAGAGGCAGATGTACGGCCTAGAATTGGACAGGTACGGACAGCAATAATGTTACGGAATAATATATGGAAATCCAGGGAAATTAAGACTAATACCAAGTTATAATTGTTTAACCTTCACGACGCCACATAAGATTTTTACGGAAAATTTGCGCAAATTGATATCTTGCTATAGTAGTCGACTTTCAAAATTTTTATTAGAGGTGTTAGAAGAAAAATCGTTCAAAATCCATTTGTAATCTAACATACGATACTTTTACCTGCAAAATATCATGTGTAGATGGTGACGTATTCAGTATTTAAAAAAATGGCTATGGGTAGGGTCGCCCTGCAAAACAATAAATTTTTTCTGGAATTCAGATTTTTGTCCAACTAGTCTAGACCCTGGCGTGATGAAGGTTAATTCCAATGTTAAGTCAGTGGTCCTGTATGGAGCAGAAACCTCAACAATGACATGGCAATACAGAGGAAAGTCCAGTCGTTCCACAGGAAATGTCTACGGAGAATAATGGGTATAGGCTGACGAGACATGGTGAGGAAAGAAGACCTATGGGAAAGTTGCCAACAACCAGTGGATTAACAGATCAAACATAGGAAATGGGGCTGTATAGGTGATACGCTATGCCATCAAATATGGCCAGACAGGCCCTGACATGGAATCCACAGGGGAAGAAGAAGAAGAGATGTAGACCAAGAAACACCCGGAGAAGAGACTGAAAATAAACTTTGGTCCCAGGACCTCAACTGGAGAAGGCAGAAAAGGGCAGCTCAAAACCAAACTTTTTTGAGGAGGGTTGTCAATGGCTCCCTGAGCACCACTTTGAATGACGGCTGGTACAGAAGTCCAATCTCAGACTTACTTAAAATGCGCCCAGTCAACAACGTTTCGTTTAGACGACAGGAAAACATTTGGAAAGCAGCTGGCTATTCCTTTCATGGAATCCTGGATCTCTTGGTCTGCCTTAGCATCGACATGGATGCAGTAGAAGTTGTGGGGGCGATAGACAGCTCGCAGCAGACGCTCAACTTGATCCGCGTCACGGTACATCATGATTCTACAGGAAGAAAATGGAGACAGCGTTGTCAAATTTGTAGTTGCTGATAATTTATCGTTAATGCAAAGTTTTTAGTCAATGCAAAATCTTTTTTTAAATTTGAACCAAATTAATTTTCAGATTTGAGACAAAAATCACTGCATGCATTTTTGTATGTTACTACTTCGTGCCATAATAAATTAATATAGATAAACATATTAATATTATATATCACTGGGAACGGAAATGGTTACAGTAAATTGTTGATATTTTATTATTTGGCAGAATAAATAAGTTTTAAAAACTAAAACATATTAAGGGACAGATAATGTATAGATAGAGTGGCCATTATTGTAAACAACACACTTTAATTGAAACAAACAACGCATTTTCTACACAGAACACGCTTGTTTTAGTAAAATTTAGTTAGGAGAACTATTCTAGTCCTTAGCAGTAAAGTATTGGGTCCCATAAAAACCTGAATCACCATTCTGCAAAACAAAAAAAATGGCAATCTTATATAAAAATAATTCAGCATATTTCTACTTCTTTTGATCTATTTCTGCATGTTTTGCTTTGAGAAAGACCTTTGCATCACCTCCCAATGCTCTAAAGTTCACAAATCTAGGCAATCTTATATAAATATAATAAGCATATTTCTACTTCTTTTCCTCTACTTCTTTATGTTATACTCTGAGGAAGGTGTTTATGGCACTTACGCATATGCAATAGGAAAGTCTCTCTCTTCTTGGAGTGAGTGAGTGATGTATCCTCTTGACCGGACAAAGTCCTCACAACTGGATGTGGCTTTGGAGTACACAGACATAGATGTCCTGGATGGCTTATTGTTTTCCATGTACTGAAATCACACGAGAAAGTCATCACAGTTAGGGAGCTATTGCTACAATATCCCCAACTGTACCCCTTGTCACAATATCTCCAACTGGTGCCCTTGTCACAATATCCCCATCTACGCCCCTTGCCACAAAATCCCCATCAGGGCCCCTTGCCACAAAACCCCTATCAGGGCCCCTTATTGCAATGTCCTCATCTGGGCCCTTTTCCACAACATTCCCGTCTGGGCCCCTTTCTACAATATCTTTGTCTGGGCCCCTTGTCACAATATCCCTGTCTGGACAACTTTCCACAATACCCCCATCGGGGCCCCTTGCCACAAAATCCCTGTCTGGGCGCGTGACTTGGGAGTAAAGTACAGCTCCAATGCACATTAATCAAAAAATCATCAATCAAAACTTGTTAAGCTCCTGTAGAGCACATGCCTTCAACAAATACATGCCAAGTCCTTCTGTCCTGAGCTAGCCAAGTCCTTCTGTCCTGAGCTAGCCAAGTCCTTCTGTCCTGAGATAGCCAAGTCCTTCTGTCCTGAGCTAGCCAAGTCCTTCTGTCCTGAGCTAGCCAAGTCCTTCTGTCCTGAGCTAGCCAAGTCCTTCTGTCCTGAGCTAGCCAAGTCCTTCTGTCCTGAGCTAGCCCAGTCCTTCTGTCCTGAGCTAGCCAAGTCCTTCTGTCCTGAGCTAGCCAAGTCCTTCTGTCCTGAGCTAGCCAAGTCCTTCTGTCCTGAGCTAGCCAAGTCCTTCTGTCCTGAGCTAGCCAATTCCTTCTGTCCTGAGCTAGCCAAGTCCTTCTGTCCTGAGATAGCCAAGTCCTTCTGTCCTGAGCTAGCCAAGTCCTTCTGTCCTGAGCTAGCCAAGTCCTTCTGTCCTGAGCTATCCGTCCTTCTGTCCTGAGCTAGCCAAGTCCTTCTGTCCTGAGCTAGCCAAGTCCTTCTGTCATGAGCTAGCCAAGTCCTTCTGTCCTGAGCTAGCCAAGTCCTTCTGTCATGAGCTAGCCAAGTGCTTCTGTCCTGAGCTAGCCAAGTCCTTCTGTCCTGAGCTAGCCAAGTCCTTCTGTCCTGAGCTAGCCAAGTCCTTCTGTCCTGAGCTAGCCAAGTCCTTCTGTCCTGAGCTAGCCAAGTCCATCTGTCCTGAGCTAGCCAAGTGCTTCTGTCCTGAGCTAGCCAAGTCCTTCTGTCCTGAGCTAGCCAAGTCCTTCTGTACTGAGCTAGCCAAGTCCTTATGTCCTGAGCTAGGCAAGTCCTTCTGTCCTGAGCTAGCCAAGTCCTTCTGTCCTGAGCTAGCCAAGTCATTCTGTCCTGAGCTAGCCAAGTCCTTCTGTCCTGAGCTATCTGTCCTTCTGTCCTGAGCTAGCCAAGTCCTTCTGTCCTGAGCTAGCCAAGTCCTTCTGTCATGAGCTAGCCAAGTCCTTCTGTCCTGAGCTAGCCAAGTCCTTCTGTCATGAGCTAGCCAAGTGCTTCTGTCCTGAGCTAGCCAAGTCCTTCTGTCCTGAGCTAGCCAAGTCCTTCTGTCCTGAGCTAGCCAAGTCCTTCTGTCCTGAGCTAGCCAAGTCCTTCTGTCCTGAGATAGCCAAGTCCTTCTGTCCTGAGATAGCCAAGTCCTTCTGTCCTGAGCTAGCCCAGTCCTTCTGTCCTGAGCTAGCCAAGTCCTTCTGTCCTGAGCTAGCCAAGTCCTTCTGTCCTGAGCTAGCCAAGTCCTTCTGTCCTGAGCTAGCCAAGTCCTTCTGTCCTGAGCTAGCCCAGTCCTTCTGTCCTGAGCTAGCCAAGTCCTTCTGTCCTGAGCTAGCCAAGTCCTTCTGTCCTGAGCTAGCCAAGTCCTTCTGTCCTGAGCTAGCCAAGTCCTTCTGTCCTGAGCTAGCCAATTCCTTCTGTCCTGAGCTAGCCAAGTCCTTCTGTCCTGAGATAGCCAAGTCCTTCTGTCCTGAGCTAGCCAAGTCCTTCTGTCCTGAGCTAGCCAAGTCCTTTTGTCCTGAGCTAGCCAAGTCCTTCTGTCCTGAGCTAGCCAAGTCGTTCTGTCCGGAGCTAGCCAAGTCCTTCTGTCATGAGCTAGCCAAGTCCTTCTGTCCTGAGCTAGCCAAGTCGTTCTGTCCGGAGCTAGCCAAGTCCTTCTGTCATGAGCTAGCCAAGTCCTTCTGTCCTGAGCTAGCCAAGTCCTTCTGTCATGAGCTAGCCAAGTGCTTCTGTCCTGAGCTAGCCAAGTCCTTCTGTCCTGAGCTAGCCAAGTCCTTCTGTCCTGAGCTAGCCAAGTCCTTCTGTCCTGAGCTAGCCAAGTCCTTCTGTCCTGAGCTAGCCAAGTCCTTCTGTCCTGAGCTAGCCAAGTCCTTCTGTCCTGAGCTAGCCAAGTGCTTCTGTCCTGAGCTAGCCAAGTCCTTCTGTCCTGAGCTAGCCAAGTCCTTCTGTCCTGAGCTAGCCAAGTCCTTCTGTCCTGAGCTAGGCAAGTCCTTCTGTCCTGAGCTAGCCAAGTCCTTCTGTCCTGAGCTAGCCAAGTCCTTCTGTCCTGAGCTAGCCAAGTCCTTCTGTCCTGAGCTATCTGCCCTTCTGTCCTGAGCTAGCCAAGTCCTTCTGTCCTGAGCTAGCCAAGTCCTTCTGTCATGAGCTAGCCAAGTCCTTCTGTCCTGAGCTAGCCAAGTCCTTCTGTCATGAGCTAGCCAAGTGCTTCTGTCCTGAGCTAGCCAAGTCCTTCTGTCCTGAGCTAGCCAAGTCCTTCTGTCCTGAGCTAGCCAAGTCCTTCTGTCCTGAGCTAGCCAAGTCCTTCTGTCCTGAGCTAGCCAAGTCCTTCTGTCCTGAGCTAGCCAAGTCCTTCTGTCCTGAGATAGCCAAGTCCTTCTGTCCTGAGATAGCCAAGTCCTTCTGTCCTGAGCTAGCCAAGTCCTTCTGTCCTGAGCTAGCCAAGTCCTTCTGTCCTGAGCTAGCCAATTCCTTCTGTCCTGAGCTAGCCAAGTCCTTCTGTCCTGAGATAGCCAAGTCCTTCTGTCCTGAGCTAGCCAAGTCCTTCTGTCCTGAGCTAGCCAAGTCCTTCTGTCCTGAGCTAGCCAAGTCCTTCTGTCCTGAGCTAGCCAAGTCGTTCTGTCCGGAGCTAGCCAAGTCCTTCTGTCATGAGCTAGCCAAGTCCTTCTGTCCTGAGCTAGCCAAGTCGTTCTGTCCGGAGCTAGCCAAGTCCTTCTGTCATGAGCTAGCCAAGTCCTTCTGTCCTGAGCTAGCCAAGTCCTTCTGTCATGAGCTAGCCAAGTGCTTCTGTCCTGAGCTAGCCAAGTCCTTCTGTCCTGAGCTAGCCAAGTCCTTCTGTCCTGAGCTAGCCAAGTCCTTCTGTCCTGAGCTAGCCAAGTCCTTCTGTCCTGAGCTAGCCAAGTCCTTCTGTCCTGAGCTAGCCAAGTGCTTCTGTCCTGAGCTAGCCAAGTCCTTCTGTCCTGAGCTAGCCAAGTCCTTCTGTCCTGAGCTAGCCAAGTCCTTCTGTCCTGAGCTAGGCAAGTCCTTCTGTCCTGAGCTAGCCAAGTCCTTCTGTCCTGAGCTAGCCAAGTCCTTCTGTCCTGAGCTAGCCAAGTCCTTCTGTCCTGAGCTATCTGCCCTTCTGTCCTGAGCTAGCCAAGTCCTTCTGTCCTGAGCTAGCCAAGACCTTCTGTCATGAGCTAGCCAAGTCCTTCTGTCCTGAGCTAGCCAAGTCCTTCTGTCATGAGCTAGCCAAGTGCTTCTGTCCTGAGCTAGCCAAGTCCTTCTGTCCTGAGCTAGCCAAGTCCTTCTGTCCTGAGCTAGCCAAGTCCTTCTGTCCTGAGCTAGCCAAGTCCTTCTGTCCTGAGCTAGCCAAGTCCTTCTGTCCTGAGCTAGCCAAGTCCTTCTGTCCTGAGATAGCCAAGTCCTTCTGTCCTGAGATAGCCAAGTCCTTCTGTCCTGAGCTAGCCAAGTCCTTCTGTCCTGAGCTAGCCAAGTGCTTCTGCCCTAAGCTAGCCAAGTCCTTCTGTCCTGAGCTAGCCAAGTCCTTCTGTCCTGAGCTAGCCACGTCCTTCTGTCCTGAGCTAGGCAAGTCCTTCTGTCCTGAGCTAGCCAAGTCCTTCTGTCCTGAGCTAGCCAAGTCCTTCTGTCCTGAGCTAGCCAAGTCCTTCTGTCCTGAGCTAGCCAAGTCCTTCTGTCCTGAGCTAGCCGTCCTTCTGTCCTGAGCTAGCCAAGTCCTTCTGTCCTGAGCTATCCGTCCTTCTGTCCTGAGCTAGTCAAGTCCTTCTGTCCTGAGATAGCCAAGTCCTTCTGTCCTGAGCTAGCCAAGTCCTTCTGTCCTGAGCTAGCCAAGTCCTTCTGTCCTGAGCTAGCCAAGTCCTTCTGTCCTGAGCTAGCCAAGTCCTTCTGTCCTGAGCTAGCCAAGTCCTTCTGTCCTGAGCTAGCCAAGTCCTTCTGTCCTGAGCTAGGCAAGTCCTTCTGTCCTGAGCTAGCCAAGTCCTTCTGTCCTGAGCTATCCGTCCTTCTGTCCTGAGCTAGCCAAGTCCTTCTGTCCTGAGCTAGCCAAGTCCTTCTGTCCTGAGCTAGCCGTCCTTCTGTCCTGAGCTAGCCAAGTCCTTCTGTCCTGAGCTATCCGTCCTTCTGTCCTGAGCTAGTCAAGTCCTTCTGTCCTGAGATAGCCAAGTCCTTCTGTCCTGAGCTAGCGAAGTCCTTCGGTCCTGAGCTAGCCAAGTCCTTCGGTCCTGAGCTAGCCAAGTCCTTCTGTCCTGAGCTAGCCAAGTCCTTCTGTCCTGAACTTCAAGCTTCCTCCTGTCTCGGTTGGTGAGTTTATTTCCTTTAAACTTCATCATCATCAATACCCATCGCTCCCTTCAGGGGATAAGTCATTGGCAACCCTCCTTTAGCAAGTTTGAAGTTCAGTTGGTACTTTCTGCCTTTCTCCAGTTGAGATTGAGGAACTGAAGTAACTCCTCCGGGTGTTTCTTGGTCTACCTCTCTTCCTCTTCCTTAGTGAATTTCATATCAGGGCCTGTCTGGCTATGTTTGTTTGCGATTTCCATAGCTCTCCTGTCCAACTCAATTTCCTACATTTGATCTATAGCTCCACTAGTTGTTGCTAGGTCATTTACCATTGGTCTTCGTTCCTCACCACGTCTTGCCAGCCTATATTCTTCTTTTAATTGACTTTTAATTGACTTGTTGAAGTTTTTGCAACTTAAAGTTTTTAGGAAATGGGATAGCAAATCTCATGCCCAACCCTCTTTCAATCAATCAATACAATTTTTTTCAGTTCCATGTGGAGCACAGGTGTCTTCAACAAATACACACTTAGCCATCAACGAGAGACAACTATCACTGTCTTGATCAAGTACAGCAGATGATTCTGTCCAGTATGAGAACAGAACATAACAGATTGAATGGCCACTTACACAGACTAAAATTGGCCCCATTACCCATGTATACATGCAGGCAAGCAGCACAGACATTCGCACACACCCTACAAAACTGTTATATGCTTAGCTAATTGCATACTAAACACTGGCCCACGAAGATGAACCGCCACACAAAGCTGTTTGGAAGCCTTGAAGAACTCTCCACTACAGCAACCTTTATCCGGAGAACTGGTCTTCATGTGTAGACGTAAAAATGAACAAAACATGTGACGAACGAGAAAGAGAAGATCAAATAATGACCTGACCATTTAAGTTTTTGTTGCTGAAAGTTTCTTCAGAATGGGATAGCCCATGTTCAACCATTTTTAGTCATCTCTTAGTGTTACTATTCTTTGCACCCCTCTTCAGTCCTGGGTAACACTTGGGCCTGCTCCTTCATGTATGTTGTGAACGAGGACTTTTTCTTGGTTTTTGCGTTCACCTTATTTCTCTATTCCCCAAGGGGGTGTGCTTTGCACTATGATTTTTATTTTGTACCTGTCAGCCCAGTGCATCTGACTTCGACATGCATTTTATGTAAGGATCTTCTTCCCCCTGCATTTTCTAAGGGTTTACTTCCCCGGGTTAACGGCCGGTGCTGTGATGGAGAGCGAACCCAGCACCTTCGGATTGTGAGCTATGTCACTTAACCACTAGCTCACGCCGTCCCCAATTGGTGATTGATGGTTCCGTATAGGTATGTACACTTCTGGTATAATGACTATATTTCTACAGAAAGCAGTGGTCAGTCTGAAGCTATTGGTATCTCCGGAGTTGTCCAGGAATGGTACTGGATGATGACTGTATGGGCTCTATCTGTTCTCCGTATGTGTCTAGCAACCTCACTGCAGATGAATGCAGCATAACGTCAGGGCCAGGTGAAACATACTGATCAAGACTTCCTTCACCTGACTTGCTGTATCAGGCTTGCTGTAAACAGGATGTGTGACAAGCAGTTTGGCCTAAGAGGTGGAAATTCAACACTGTAATTCCCATTGTAGTGAGCTTACCGAGCAGCCTCAAACAGCACTACAGCCAGGAGGACTTTCACATAATCTTTGACTCACAATCCATCTCTGAATCTCACCCCATCTTTGTCTCTAACCAAATTTTTGACTCTCCAACTCACTCACCTGCAATGAGTACTCGACCTCGTCTTTATCCCCCTTTATCATGGCTAGACAGTCTGGCTGTCTCTGAGGCAAACTCAGCAACTTCAAGGGATTCTTCTGCTGGTTGCCATGGTGATGCTTAAACCTGCAGTCAACAGAATTAGTCAGTAAGAGACACTGGAACATGTTGCCATTACAAAGAAACAAACAAATTCATGGGAAAATATGTTGACGCCTTATTTTAGATCAAGAAAATATGCCAAAAACCCCCAGTCTTTTGTTTATGCTTCTTCTGTTTATCCCTAGCAGCGGGGAAAGAAGAATAAAGTCTGGTCAGCTAAAATAGACTGATTGGACATCTTAGTCAGGGTCAGCTAAAATATACTGATTGGACATCTTAGTCAGGGTCAGCTAAAATATATTGATCAGACATGTTAGTCAGGGTCAGCTAAAATATATTGATCAGACATGTTAGTCAGAGTCAGCTAAAATATACTGATTGGACATGTTAGTCAGGGTCAGCTAAAATATACTGATTGGACATGTTAGTCAGGGTCAGCTAAAATAGACTGATTGGACATGTTAGTCAGGGTCAGCTAAAATATATTGATCAGACATGTTAGTCAGAGTCAGCTAAAATATACTGATTGGACATGTTAGTCAGGGTCAGCTAAAATATACTGATTGGACATGTTTGTCAGGGTCAGCTAAAATATACTGATCGGACATATTAGTCAGGGTCAGCTAAAATAGACTGATTGGACATGTTAGTCAGGGTCAGCTAAAATATACTGATCAGACATATTAGTCAGGGTCAGCTAAAATAGACTGATTGGACATGTTAGTCAGGGTCAGCTAAAATATACTGATCAGACATGTTAGTCAGGATCAGCTAAAATATACTAATCAGACATGTTAGTCAGGGTCAAGTAAAACATAGTCATAGTCCTCCCTGGATTCGGGCTGTTTTCATGGCAGTCTGGCTAACAAGGTGGGGCATTGACATGATCCCTGTAGTAGTGAGCGACACGCAGATGAAGCCAAGCATAGCATAACTGCCTGGAAGACCCCAGTTCACCTTCATCGGCATGTTCAGTATGTGAGAAAAACTACCGCAACCCGCCACTTAACGTCCTTTCAGGGCACACAATAGAGTAAACTGACTAATTGCGTGCATACAACAGCAACCACATCAGTGTCCCACACAAAAAGCCCTTCCTCCTAGAGGGATCCTGTTACTTTACTTACCTATTTTCATCTTTGTTCCACACAAAAAGTGCTCCCTTCTAAAGGAGTCATGTTACCCTCCTTACCTATTCTCATTTCTGTCCTGCACAAAAGCCCTCCCTGAGGGGTTAAACAAAACTTTCTCCCAATCTTACCTATTCTCGTTTCTGTCCTGCACAGAAGCCCTCCCTGAGAGGTTAAACTAAACCTTCCTCCAATCATACCTATTATCATCTATGTCACACAAAAGCCCTCACTGAGAGGTTAAACTAAACCTTTCTCCAATCATACCTATTCTCATCTATGTCACACAAAAGCCCTTCCTGAGAGGTTAAACTAAACCTTCCTCCAATCTTACCTATTCTTATCTTTGACCCATACCAAAAGCTCCCGCCTCTCCCACACCTCACCCTCACGGGGTTGTGACTGTACCAGTTCACATATGTTGAGACCTCTCCACCACATGGTAGAAGAGAAGCAACTAAGCCAACTCAGATTAAGGAGGGAAGGGCATGGGGTTAACATTACTATCCATGGAAAAACTGCTTCCAGTCCCTTGTTGACTTGTTGTTGTTGCTGTTATCCCATAGCAGGGAATTCCGTGGCAAAGTGGTTAAGCCGTTGGCCTCGTGATCAGGTGGTGTGGGTTTGACTCCGGACTCCGCCGTATTTTCACGGGTGCTTGATGCGGAGTCCCCTGCATCTCGTAGTCGCCCCCTAGTCGTCTTGTCCTTGACTTGCCACTGGGGACGGACGGCACGAGACGAGAGAGTGAGGATAAAAAGTAGCGCAGTTAATCCTTGCTAAAAATAGCGCTAGCAAAATTAAATTATGCCATCATCGTCTACGATGGACGGCGGCCTTTGCCTATTCCATAGCTGCTGAGCAAGCCTACTCTTGGCAGCCCAATGCCATTCTTATTTAGCTGCAGGTCTTCTTCAGTTGTTTCACTGCTCTGTACAGCAGTGTGTTGGGCAATTGTCGGTAGTGCTTGTAAGAATCTTTTTCTCATGTCCGCAAGCGCCTTGCACTCAATTAGTAGGTGTCGAGCTGTTTCATCACGATGAGAGCAATGTCTGCACAAGAGCAGGTGCTGGGGATTGATGCGGTTCAAGTGGCCATTTACTCTGGTATGTCCTGTCCCGAACTGAAAGATGAGACTTTGATCTCTTCTATGTAGTTTATATATGTTATTGTTACTTTTTGGCTGTGGCATTTTGCTAAATACATTGTGATCTGTTGTTCCCGTTGCCCACCTGTTCATCCAGATTTCAAGATTAATATTTTTAATAATTCGCTTTACTGCATGGTCTATCCAATTGTTGTTTCGAGGCTCCTGTTTTTGCCAATCTGTCGGCCACCTCGTTCTCTAGTAGCCCACTATGTCCACGGATCCATTGGAAGATGGAATTTAACCTGTGGGCAGTGATGATGTTGTTGATCGCCCTCCCCACCAAGAATATCTCCTTTTCTTTGGATGAGATGTTCTTCAGCACCCCCAGAACCGACTTGGAGTTATTAAAAATGACCAAATACATCTGCAACAATTCACTCAAGTCAAGTTGTTGGTGCAAAATCTCAACTGCTGTTTTTATAGCCTTGGCCTTCGTTTCATCGTTTGAACGGTTTTCGCCGCATGAATCACAAAACTTGTATATGGACCCATCTGGGTATTTCATATAGAAACCATACCCTGCAAAAGAGGTAGATTTGAATGTTTATCCATCCGTATACAATAGGACTGCCGATTTTGGGTAGCTAGAGACTGTCTCAAAGGCACATGTCTTCAGAAAATTAGGTCTAGTCTCCATGGTGGCTGCCTTTTTTCTGTCAGGTGTGTTTTTATGACTGGCAGGCAAAGATTTTTCCAAGAAGATGGTCCAAAAAAACAACCTATTTTCCATTTCTCTCTCTCTCTTCTGGTAGATGGTGAATATGGCTTTCCTCTTCTGCTACATCCAGTGGGGACAATTGCTTCAATCTTCTCTTTTGCTTCTGTCTATTTTTATCCTATTTGGATCGTCATTCTCTTGTAGCTCTCTACCGCTTCAGTCAGTGTCCCCGTTCTCTTGATATCTAGCGGTTCTATGTTGGCCTCTATCTTGCACGCCGCTGTAGGTGTTGATCTCATCCCCCCACAAATCAGTATGCTACGGGTCAATAGCTGAGATGTTATTTGTACTCACAGATGGTGTATATAGTTTTCTGTGTATTTATCTTTAGTTTGCCCAGTTCGCAGCATACTGAAATTATTAGTAGCACTATGTTGATCTTGGCTTTTGCCAAAATGGGATATTTCTCGGTGGTCCAAATGGTGAGATCATCAACAAACAATGCCTTTGATACTTTTAGATGTCTAGTGAGGTCATTTATATAGATGAGGAGAAGTGTGCAGCTTAGAGGAGAGCCCTATGGCAGTCCTTCTTCTAACATTCTTTTACCTGATGTTGCCCCTGCAAAGTTGGTATTTATGGTTCTGTTGGTCAGGAAGGCCTGTATACATTTGATCATCTGTCCTTCTATTCCCATTTTCCTAATTTTTTATCAAAAAGCCCTTTATTCAGACTGTCATATGCCTGCTGTAGATAACAAAAACACTGTTAATGTGCTTTTACCCATCTTGGAATTCATCCATCACATGCTGTGTAAACCTAAAGAGGGGATCATCCGTGCAGTGTCCATGCCTGGTTTCTATCAAGGAGATTTCTGCTTTCCAGCCACCAATATAGTCTGTTGTTTACCATTTTTTCAACCACTTTACCTAAACACGAGGGAGTTGAGCGACACAGGTCTATAGCTTCCAGGTTTTCCTGGCTGTTTCCCTTTCTTCAGAATGGGTTTGATAATTGCTGACAGCCATATTGATGGCAGCTGTCCTTCGTCCCATGTTCTGTTGATAAACCATAAAATTACCTCTTTCACATTTGGTCCTAATTTACTTATCATCTCATTTTTAACTTTATCTGGTCCTGGTGCTTTATTTTTTTGCCAGTTTCCTCATCACCCCATGGCAGAAGAGGAGCAACTAAGCCGTCCGATTAAGGAGGGAATGGCATGGGGTTAACCACACTATCCATGGAAAAACTGCTTCCAGCCCCACGTCAACTAAAACAACATACCTTGTAGCAACATCCTGATGAAGGTCAGGGGAAATGATCTCGCTGACATCCCGCCCAAGTATGTTTGGATACGTGTCCTCGTTGCCAACGACGACAGGGAACCCAGAGCGCAGCACCAGAGTGACTTGCTCCTCACTGAAGTAAGGCAACTTGATGAAGATGAGAAGGATGATGAGAGTTACCAACAGACTTTTCAGTGCCCACGGTCTGGCTAACCAATGGATGGAGAGTCTGACTATCCACGCCAGGAACCATGTCGGGCCCCTGTAGGAAGACAAGAATCAAGATCATTATTATCATCATCTCTATCGATGTTGACAGACCTGCTAGAGGTTACGTTAGTAAACTCCCAGTAGCAAGACATACTTGGTGTGTTCAAAAAGTATCCAACCTTTGGGCCGGAAAATTACAATTACTCACCTGGCGGTTTGAAACCCTAATCCTTTTCACAGTACTCTTCTTCGGATTCCATACACTGCTCCCAGCGGGCTCGTCATTTGCTGGAAGAATTTCAGGAAAGCCTTTATGGGAACGGAGTACAGTTGGGTTGTCCCATTACGTTTATGTCTTCCCCTGACTCAAATCTGGTCCCTTTCAGCGGAATTTGTTCAGCTTGGGCAACAGCCAACAATCGCAAGGAGTCGTGTCAGGAGAATAGGGAGCCTGGTGATCCAGAGGAAGGTTGTGTTTGTCCAAGAAAATCTTAATCAGATGCGAATAATTTGTGGATGAGTTGTCATGATGGAGCTGCCAAGTTCCCAGTAGTCCACAGGTCTGGTCGTTTGCATCAAACATCGTCATGAAGACAATAGATGACTTCCAGGTAGTTCTCTAGGATGGCGACATGTCGGTTCTGTAAGACCAAGGTCCGCACTTGGTCAATGACTTCATCAATCCGGCTTGTTGTGAGCCTACCAGAACGTGATCCGCTCTCCACCGATGTGTGGCCATCTTCCAAGCAATTGCACCACTCCTTGATTTGTGTGATGCTCATGGCAGTGTCACCGAACGCTTGTCAGTGCTACCATACGTACTGTCCCTTTCATTGCTCCAGAGTGCTCCCATACGTACTGTCCCTTTCATTGCTCCAGAGTGCTACCATACGTACTGTCCCTTTCATTGCTCCAGAGTGCTCCCATATGTACTGTCCCTTTCATTGCTCCAGAGTGCTACCATACGTACTGTCCCTTTCATTGCTCCTGAGTGCTCCCATACGTACTGTCCCTTTCATTGCTCCAGAGTGCTCCCATACGTACTGTCCCTTTCATTGCTCCAGAGTGCTCCCATACGTACTGTCCCTTTCATTGCTCCAGAGTGCTCCCATACGTACTGTCCCTTTCATTGCTCCAGAGTGCTCCCATACGTACTGTCCCTTTCATTGCTCCAGAGTGCTACCATACGTACTGTCCCTTTCATTGCTCCAGAGTGCTACCATACGTACTGTCCCTTTCATTGCTCCAGAGTGCTCCCATACGTACTGTCCCTTTCATTGCTCCAGAGTGCTTCCATACGTACTCAATCCCTTTCATTGCTCCAGAGCGCCCCCGTGTGGACTGTTCCTTGGCCTCATGCCCCCCCCCCCCCATTAAAATTAACATAATATGAAGAAGACAAAGAAGAAAAAGAAAAACAAGAAAAAGAAGAAGAAAGAAGTATAGGAAGAAGACGAAGAAGTAAAGAAGGAAGAATAATAAGGAAAACAGAGGAAGAAGAAAAAAGAAGGAAGAAAAGAAAACAGGAAGAAAAAAAGGAACGAAGAAGACGAAGAAAGGAGAAGGAAACAAGGTACAAGGAAAAAGACAGAAAGGAGGAGGAAAGAAGGAAGGAAGGAAGGAAGGAAGAAAAGGAGGGAGGAAAGATAAAAGAAGAAGATGATGAAGGGAGAAGGAAAGACGAAAGAAAAAAGGAAAAGGAAGAAAGAAGAAGGAAGGAACAAGCCAAAGAAGAAGATAAAGAAGAAGGAAAGAAGAAGAAAGGAAGAGGAAGGAAATAATGGAGGGAGGAGAAGGAAAGGAAGAAGGAAGGAGAAAGGAAGAAGAAGGAAGGAAAGGATGGTGGAGAAGGAAGAAGGAAGGCAGGGAAGAAGAAGAAGGAAGAATAAGGAAAGATGGAAGAAGGAAGGCAGAAGGAAGAAAGGGAGGGGGGAGAAGGAAGGAAATGGAAGGCAGGAAGAGAGGATGATGAAAGAAGGGAGGAACAAGAAGAAACAGAAGGAAGAAGATGAAGGAAGAAAGGAAAGAAGAAGACGGAAAGGAGACGAAAGAGGTGAGGAAGAGGATCTCCTCTTACCTGTAGTTCCGTAAGTAAGACGCCATAACGAGATCCTTGCCAGTGCTGCAGGCGGAGCACAAGCATATCGTCTCAGAACGCAGACTCACATAGAGAAACCATTTCACCAGTCGATTCAGTGTCCAGCTGTTAGTCATGAAGAGATACTACGGGACTAATACTGAGGAGTAGACTGGATAGCAAGTCCCTGGTGGTAGTTCTCGACAAGATGCTTCTTGCGAGTTCTCGCTTCCGTTAGTTTTGACGCTCGCTTCCGTCTGTTTGTGTGTGTCAGCAAATTGGGTTCAATGAAGAACAAGAAATGAATGTCTTCTAATGCTTCGTATATTTCAAGGCCGGCCACAGAACCAAGACCTGGGGAAGTACAGTATCCTGAACAGCGCATAAAGAAACATGAATCAGGAAGACCAAGCAGGGATCTAGGGCGTATCGATCTTGATATTGGTGAGCCCTTGAAGGAAGATCTCCGCTGAATCAGAAGGATTCGTAAAAGATTCCAACTTTTAGATCAACACTCGAAGCCCTCCTGTCCCTAGTATTTCGGCTAGAAGAGGGCGGTTCTGCTGGCAATGAATACTGAGTTGGTTCATCTGTGAGAGAGAGAGAGAGAGGGAAGAACAATTTACAATCTGTTAAACACATTCAAACGTCACATTTTATACCGCCTCTTTTTTGACACATGTGAAAACAAGTTATTTACTGTACTGTACTGTACGTGTGTGCCATATGTATATATATATATATATATATATATATATATATTAGTGGCGTACCGTAACATCTTAAACAGGGTGTGCTTTAAATCTTCAAAATATATTAGACAAAATATATTCAAAACAAGTATATTACTTAGCAATTTTATTTATAAATCAACTCGAATCTCCTCTTCTGTAAGAGAAACTGGTCAATCATTGTTTATTTCAAACTCCCCTATTTGATAACCACGACCAACAGAAAAGCTTAGATCGAATCTCACATGTTAATCACTCTTTCGTATGATATTGTGAAGATAAAAAGGGTCGCGTGTATTTACACATCTTTGTGTCTGGAAAGTAAACTTTTGGAGACCAGGCTTATGTTTACCGTCATCCAATATACGAGGCGTGTTCAAATGAAACCGGACCAAACTGCACAAAGTGAACATACGTACCATGTGCATGATGACGTTACTTCTGGTGTAAACAGCACATACTAACCGACAAGTTTGGATAATTTCATTATCCTCCGACTCATAGTTTCACCAGGAGACCTTAGAAAACATGGCGGATGTGATACGGAATCCGTCCAGAGCTGATCAGCGAGCGTTGATTCAGTTTCCAACAGCTGAAGGATGTCGACCAGCTGACATTCATCACATAATGCAGGCAGTGTATGGTGACAAAAGTGTGTCGAAGACAACAGTGAAGAACTGAACAGCGATGTTAAAAGAAGGACGTGAATTAAAGAAAGATCTTCAGAGACCAGATCAGGAGCATTTTGTTGCGTTAACTCACGTCCTTCTTTAAACATCGTTGTCCAGTTCTCCACTGTTGTCTTCGACACACTTTTGTCACCATACCCTGCCTGCATTCTGCGATGAATGCCAACTGGTCGACATCCTTCAGCTGTTAAACACCGAATCACCGCTCGCTGATCAGCTCTGGCTGGATTCCGTACCACACCCGCCATGTTTTCAATGGTCTGCTGAGGAAACTATGAGTCGGAGGATAATGAAATTTTACAAACTTGACAGTTGGCATGTGCTGTTTACACCAGAAGTGACGTCATCATGTGTATCGTACGTATGTTCACTTGTTGCAGTTAGAAGCTGTTTCATTTGAATACGCCTCGTATATATATATATATATATATATATATATATATATATATATATATGAGATTCGGTGGTCTAGGGGTTGTGAATTTGGTTTACAACTCCAACGTTACAGGACCAAATCACAAAGTGCTCAGTTTGAGAGACATGTCGTAAGGTTTTTTCATGGTGTGACCGTTTTTTCCTGTCGACCCAGGTGTAAATTGGTACTTGACAAATTCAGAAGAAAATTTGGAGCCATCGTGGTTGCTATGGAGATAATGCTCTGTCGTCGGAATGTTCAGAAATGAACGGGAATTAACACTTATGGGGGACACACATGGTCTTTGAACCATTTTCCCTTTTCATAAATAAAGTGTTGTTTCTAGAGCTTTCTTTCAAACCAAGATAGCAAAATCCATTGCTATCGAATAAATCAGTGAATCAATCAATCAATAACAAAAATTGCTCAACTCCCTCTGGAGCATAGGCCTTCAACAAATACACAATGTCACCGGTGCCCTTCTAATGTCCTAGTCTTTGTCCACCTTACTCCTTCATACTAAAACACTAAACGTTTCGACCATCCTTCGTATAATAGACTTGCACACCACAACTTTATAAGATCTTCTTTTTCCTCCTCTTCCCCCCCTCCTTCCCTTCCTTCTCCTAATCCTCCTTTTCCTTCTTTCGTTCTCAATCTCCCGCTACCAAGCCCTGAACAGGACTTTGCAAGTATATTGACAAGTGTGGGCGGCGATGTAGCTTGCATGCTGTCCACAGATACCAGAAGTAAGGTCAGCATTGACCACGCATGTGTAACTCATCAAACAATTCATGGCCGGTGGGCAAGGCAAAGGCCGCCGTCCATCGTAGACGATGATGGCATAATTTATTTTGCGAGCGCTATTTTTTAGTAAGGATTAACTGCGCTACTTTTTATCCCCACTCTCTCGTCTCGAGCCGCCCGATCCCAGTGGCAAGTCAAGGACAACACGACTAGGGGGCGAATACGAGATGCAGGGGACTCCTCTGCATCAAGCACCCGTGAAAAAGACGGCGGAGACCGGAGTCGAGTCTACACCATCTGATCACGAGGCCGACGGCTTAACCACTTCGCCACGGAATCCCCACTCTCTCTGTGGGACAGTGGTGCTGTTCTTGTCCTACACAAAGACCCTGGCGGATCATGTAGCATAGGCTGGTAAATAGACAAAATATCAGGGTAGGAACCTCTGCCTACACCCCCCTAACCCAGCTTAAACTGAATGCGTAAACTACGACAGAACGTCAGTACGTCTTTCATGACGAACGACGAAGAATAAGAATATGCAATTATGCTTAACAGGCAGCTGCTTACCGAGCAATGTCCCACGGAGACACACCTCCAGACAAACCGCTTTGGGAGCCTTGAAGGACTCTTAACCATAGCGACCTTTATATCCATAGAGCTGGTCAACACTCATAAACATAACACAGAAGGTTCACCATAACTCAATACCGACACTGGACTTAACACAAGCAACGTTAAAAAGTACTTTACACAAGAGAACAGTAACATATGTGCAAAGACGGTTTGACCTCAATGGGTCGTTATCAACGACTGAAAGAATTACAAATATTAATAAAACAATGTTAATATAAAGCAGATACAGAACAAACTTCAATAATTCCTGAGTGCTTAAGTTCTGTACTTTAACCTTCTATTGGTAGTTAAGGTTACTTCAGGTTCCTCTTATTGATAGTTAAGGAAACTAAACCTTTGTGTTTCTCTTATTGATAGTTAAGGAAACTGTAAACCTTTGTGTTTCTCTTAATGGTAGTTAAGGAAACTGTAAACCTTTGTGTCTCTCTTATTGATAGTTAAGGAAACTGTAAACCTTTGTGTTTCTCTTAATGGTAGTTAAGGAAACTGTAAACCTTTGTGTTTCTCTTATTGATAGTTAAGGAAACTGTAAACCTTTGTGTTTCTCTTAATGTTAGTTAAGGTTACTTCAGGTTCCTGTTATTGATAGTTAAGGAAACTAAACCTTTGTGTTTCTCTTATTGATAGTTAAGGAAACTGTAAACCTTTGTGTTTCTCTTAATGGTAGTTAAGGAAACTGTAAGACTTTGTGTTTCTCTTATTGATAGTTAAGGAAACTGTAAACCTTTGTGTTTCTCTTAATGGTAGTTAAGGAAACTGTAAACCTTTGTGTTTCTCTTAATGGTAGTTAAGGAAACTGTAAGACTTTGTGTTTCTCTTATTGATAGTTAAGGAAACTGTAAACCTTTGTGTTTCTCTTAATGGTAGTTAAGGAAACTGTAAAACTTTGTGTTTCTCTTATTGATAGTTAAGGCAACTGTAAACCTTTGTGTTTCTCTTAATGGTAGTTAAGGAAACTGTAAACCTTTGTGTTTCTCTTATTGATAGTTAAGGAAACTGTAAACCTTTGTGTTTCTCTTAATGGTAGTTAAGGAAACTGTAAACCTTTGTGTTTCTCTTATTGATAGTTAAGGAAACTGTAAACCTTTGTGTTTCTCTTAATGGTAGTTAAGGTTACTTCAGGTTCCTGTTATTGATAGTTAAGGAAACTAAACCTTTGTGTTTCTCTTATTGATAGTTAAGGAAACTGTAAACCTTTGTGTTTCTCTTAATGGTAGTTAAGGAAACTGTAAAACTTTGTGTTTCTCTTAATGGTAGTTAAGGTTACTTTAGGTTCCTGTTATTGATAGTTAAGGAAACTGTAAACCTTTGTGTTTCTCTTATTGATAGTTAAGGAAACTGTAAACCTTTGTGTTTCTCTTAATGGTAGTTAAGGAAACTGTAATACTTTGTGTTTCTCTTATTGATAGTTAAGGAAACTGTAAACCTTTGTGTTTCTCTTAATGGTAGTTAAGGAAACTGTAAACCTTTGTGTTTCTCTTAATGGTAGTTAAGGAAACTGTAAGACTTTGTGTTTCTCTTATTGATAGTTAAGGAAACTGTAAACCTTTGTGTTTCTCTTAATGGTAGTTAAGGAAACTAAAACTTTGTGTTTCTCTTATTGATAGTTAAGGCAACTGTAAACCTTTGTGTTTCTCTTAATGGTAGTTAAGGAAACTGTAAAACTTTGTGTTTCTCTTATTGATAGTTAAGGCAACTGTAAACCTTTGTGTTTCTCTTATTGGTGGTTACGGAAACTTTAAAACTTTGTGTGTCTTTTATTGGTAGTTAAGGAAACTTTAAAACTTAAGGCTCTGCTTATTGTTAGTCGAAGAAACTTTAAAACTTCTGACTCCTCTTATTCATAGCAGAGGAAACTTTAAAACTTCCGACTCCTTTTATTGGAAGTCGAGGAAACTTTACCACCAGGATTCTCTGCCATAGTTTTTCTTCGTATATTCTTGGATTTGCAGGCCCTTTCTAGAGACGCTGTGTATCGCAGTGGACAGAGCGCTTGACACCAATAGCAAAGCTACTGCATGCGACCCCCGTTTTCGATATGTTCCAGTCGACCCAGTCGTAAATGTGTACCTGGATTACTATGAACAGAGGAAATGTACTACTGATTCCCCCCGAACAGCCGATCTATTGGCTCGCAACATTTCTTACATTACCACAGGGCCGATGCATTGGCTTTGGAAACAATTTTTGAACTTAGATACAGCGGTATCTCCATATATAAAGTTACGCGTACTTAGCACTAGGTGTTTTAAAGTGCAAGAATAAAGTGGTCCAGAATATTCCGGATGAATGCGTTAACGCATAAGTATACCGGGCAGTAGCCCATATTCCCAACGATTATACCGGTCCCGTGGTGAAGGTATCACAAACTGAGTCATGTTTAAATATTGATTTCGTTGAATGTACGGGTGGGGCTTTAAATGTAAATCTTTAAAGTGTGTAATCGAAATTAGAAAAAAAAAACTGCCTTTGTATTGTAGCTTGTTAATATGGTTACTAAGGATATCAAGAGTGTCCTGTACGTGCCATCAGGGTGCAGGCGAACAACACGACGTCATAACTGCAGTAAAAATATGGCCGCCCCTCTATTGACATGCATCAAAGAAGAGCTGCGTTCCGTTATCTGTATTTTTTTTAGCAGTGAAGGGTTGAAACTTGTAAAAATTCATTGTTCATTCCTGCCTTTCACTCACAGTCAATCGGCGATTGTCTTTTACGAGGCGGTCAAAGGCTGCAATCAAGTGTGGGGTTCCTACTAGGTATACTTGACCGGGTCGTGAACAGTCTGTCACAGAACACACACCCTTTTGGAACTTCCTACTCCACTCATACACTTGCTGGAGTAAAAGGCATGTATCATTGTAGTGGACCTTCATTCGCCGATTAACTTCTATAGGTTTCACTCCCTTCGCTGCTAAAAAAATAACAGAACGATGCTGCTCTTTGCTGCATGTTAATAGTGTGGCGACCATCTTTCAACTTCAATTAAGATGTCATATTGTTCGTCTGTATCGTGATGTCATGTGCAGGACACTCTTGACATCCTAGCAACCATATTTAACAAGTTACAATGCAAAGGCATAGTTTTTGTAATTTCGATCCCACTTTTAAGGTTTCCATTTGAAGCCCCCTCGTATCAATAAATCAAAAGTTTATTGATTGTCTACAGTTGTATTCTCCATGACCTATCAGACCTGACACTACGCTACAGTATAATCCAGTAGATGGTGTGCTATTGTGAGGTTATTATACTTAATGGATCAGAAGGCTCGATGAAACAGCTCTTGACTATGGTATGGAAATTAACGCTGGAAAGGCAACATTAATGATCAACAACGCAGAGAACTTTAACAGTGGCCAGGACCTCGAAGTGGTAGACCGTTTTAAATATCTTGGTTCGATTGTCAGTGAAGGATCAAAATGTGTGGTGTTGGACAGAATAGCACAGACAATAGCACAGACAATAGCACAGACAATAGCTTGCACGGCTTAACACAATCTGGCAAGACAAACGGACGATAATCAAATTAATGCGAACATTGATTTTCTCAATATTCAAAGATGCTTGTGAGACATGGACAATTACAACTGACCTGCAGCGGATGATGCAGACCTTGGAGATGAGATGTTTCCGAACACTTCTGTACATCACATACAAAGATCAAGTTACAAATGAGGACATACAAGAAATAATTAAAACATAAATAGGGCCTGTTGAAGACCTTTTGGCAACTGTCAAAATTGGAAACTCGCTTGGTACGGTCACGTCTCGAGATCAAATGGCCTTGCGAATACGATCCTACACGGCAGGGTGCAAGGAGGGCGACGAAGAAGTCGTCCGAAAAAGATGTGGGAGGTCAACATAACAGAATGGACAAAGGAGACACAGGCAGCGACCGCTGACAGAGATGGGGGAGGTGGGGGTTAAGGTGGTGTTTTCATGTGTGCCCAAAATCCTCATCGGTTACGGAATGATCTGAACTGCCTAATTACACTTAAAAACATTACCTGTAACTCATCTGTATAAATGTGTCTTCTATTGGACAATGTGCAAGCGCCCTCTGTGGTTGTAAAGGAGCCAGGATGGTTCCGCACAGCACGAGACAAGGAGGCAAATAGCACTTGGGACAAGGAGGTAAATAGCACTGGGGACGAGGAGGCAAATAGCACTGGGGACAAGGAGGTAAATAGCACTGGGGACAAGGAGGCAAATAGCACTGGGGACGAGGAGGCAAATAGCACTTGGGACAAGGAGGTAAATAGCACTGGGGACGAGGAGGCAAATATCACTGGGGACAAGGAGGTAAATAGCACTGGGGACAAGGAGGCAAATAGCACTGGGGACAAGGAGGTAAATAGCACTGGGGACGAGGAGGCAAATAGCACTGGGGACAAGGAGGTAAATAGCACTGGGGACAAGGAGGCAAATAGCACTGGGGACAAGGAGGTAAATAGCACTGGGGACGAGGAGGCAAATAGCACTTGGGACAAGGAGGTAAATAGCACTGGGGACAAGGAGGCAAATAGCACTAGGGGCCAAGGAGGTAAATAGCACTGGGGACGAGGAGGCAAATATCATTGGGGACAAGGAGGTAAATAGCACTGGAGACGAGGAGGTAAATAGCACTTGGGACAAGGAGGTAAATAGCACTGGGGACGAGGAGGCAAATATCATTGGGGACAAGGAGGTAAATAGCACTGGAGACGAGGAGGTAAATAGCACTTGGGACAAGGAGGCAAATAGCACTGGGGACAAGGAGGTAAATAGCACTTGGGACAAGGAGGCAAATAGCACTGGAGACAAGGAGGTAAATAGCACTGGGGACAAGGAGGTAAATAGCACTTGGGACAAGGAGGCAAATATCATTGGAGACAAGGAGGCAAATAGCACTGGAGACGAGGGGGCAAATAGCACTGGAGACAAGGAGGTAAATAGCACTGGAGACAAGGAGGTAAATAGCACTGGAGACAAGGAGGCAAATAGCACTGGAGACGAGGGGGCAAATAGCACTGGAGACGAGGGGGCAAATAGCACTGGAGACGAGGGGGTAAATAGCACTGGAGACGAGGGGGCAAATAGCACTGGAGACGAGGGGGCAAATAGCACTGGAGACGAGGGGGCAAATAGCACTGGAGACAAGGAGGTAAATAGCACTGGAGACGATGAGGCAAATAGAACTGTACTCTTGTGTCTGGAATCCATTGTAAAGGTGCAGTGACTCAGAACGTGATAATCTCTTTGCCTTACATTTTTGGTTATACACCAAGAGCCTCATATGAGTTCGGCATAACCAGCAGGCAATTGGTGGCGGGGATTGAGCACAGTGAACCCTATCTTGGCTTGAGTTTCTCGGAGCAGAGCATAGTTGCTAGCGTATCTCCCATATTGACGCGAGTCATTGATGGCTTCAGATCTGGCTGGGTAGATAATCCACGGACATACCAGCAACATGAAGCCAACACAACATTCTTATACCCGTGAACGGGGGCGTAAGGATTGCTTTGTCCAGGACCTACAACGCTGTTAAGAAGGCAGTAGTCCCCACACCTCATAATAAACTGAAGATTCAGTTCAAGAAACTCTCCTCCAACACTTTATTCCTGACAGCAGTGTCTGCTTTTGAACTACCTCCACTTGTATTCTGGTCTGCCCCAATAGTCTCCAATCCAGCGCATGTATGGTTACACTGCAAGTTAGTCTTTCAGCGTGTGCTCTATAATGTCTACACATAGCTCTCTATCTCTCTCTCTCTCTCTCTCTCTCTCAAATCGTCAGCTCTATTGATTCTTGGTGGTATTCTTGGCAAAGAAACTGGAAGTTATTTGAAGCTGATAAACAGGGTTTCTCAAACTACTGTGACCCAGATACACTAGGGCTTACGCAGGTTACTAAGAGTACCGGCCAGATATTGTGACAGAACCAATGGAAAGTTTACTGTTCCTTTAAACACGTTTTTATTCAACCTTATTTGTTCGTTGTCCGCTTGTGTGGACTCCGATTAATCATAGGTTAACCAACTTCTCAATAACCTAGACAGCTGACATTTTGTACACAGCCTCTACTAGTCCGACCTGTTAAACCAGGGGTTCCTAAACCGTTCGGTCCACGGCACCCTTTGTGAACGATCATTTTTCAACGGCACACCAAGTCAGAAAATGAGCTTACTTAACAGTTGTAGTGTGGCACCCACTGTGTTAAACTATGAAATTTGGGGACGGCGTGGGCTAGTGGTTAAGTGACACGGCTCACAAGTCGAAGGTGCTGGGTTCGATCCCCATCACAGCACCGGCCGTTACCCCGGGCAAGCAAACCCTTAGACAATGCAGGAGGAAGCAGACTCTTCCATAAAATGCATGCTGAAGTCGGATGCACTGGGCCGATAGGCGTAAAACAAAAACCACAGTGCAACGCACACCGCCTTGAGGAATATAGAAATAAGGCGAACGCAACCCCCCTCCCCCAAAAAAAAACAAACAAAAACAAAACAAAACAACCCCACTCATGATGTCCCAAAAACAAAAAATAAAAATTAAATATAAATCGCCAAAACACAAATTCATTACAAAAATAAATAATTCAATCATGATGTCCCAGAAGCGATCCAGAACTGCCAAGACCCTTCTACACCTCCACGTGGTGATCCTGGATAACAGGCTGCAACAGAGCAGACTGGCTAAGGAGACGGGATCAAAGAGGGAAGGCTAAACCGGTGCTCCAAAATGCTTGCTGAAGTCGGATGTGTCGTACAGAAAAGTGTAAATATCGCAATCAAGATGCAAACTACGACACAACGCATTCCGTTTTCCGGACGACATCCTGCTACTTGCAAATCACTTTTCATGGCTTGGTAGTGAGAGATTGAGAACAAACAAAGAAGACGAAGAAGAAGTAGAAGAAGAAGAAGAAGAAGAAGAAGAAGAAGAAGAAGAAGAAGAAGTAGAAGAAGAAGAAGAATTAGAAGAAGAAGAATGAGAAGAAGAAGAATAAGAAGAAGAAGAAGAAAAAGAAGAAGAAGAAGAATAAGAAGAAGAATAAGAATAAGAAGAAGAAGAAGAAGAAAAAGAAGAAGAAGAAGAAGAAAAAGAAGAAACAATTTAAACTGTCACATTCTGATCCGGTTCACTGCTTTACTATTCATTACCCGCGACTACATCTCGTCTCAGTACGGTTTTCAGTGGAGAGTTCAATAATTGATAACCCCTGAATTGGGATGGAAGTCTTAACAGAGTCAGGCGAAACATGCTGATCAAGACTCCCCCTCACTTCTGGTCCTCGTAACGTTTACTGTGTAACCTCATCTTGCCTCGGGCCAGATCAATGATCAAGTCACGCAATCATTGTCATTGATCTCGACCCCTTCCGTCTCCTCCCGTCACAAAAAAAAAAAAAATCTCAGTGAACCAACCCACCTTCCGAATGTTACGTCACAAACCACTAAAAACCCCATCTCTTTAAGAAACACATCTGACATATATATGCATGTATATGTGTGTGTACGTATGTTAGTACGTATATGCTATTCTATATAATATTAATGAGTGACTAGCCCTAGGGTGGAAGACAATAATGCTGGTCAGATGGTATGCTTCACATACTGTAGGCTGCTTCTAGACTAAAAACAAGATACAAGGGGCATGGCATACGTCTTTATCCTGACTATGAAGGAGTAGGAAGAGAAAGTTGAAATTTGGCACATATGTAGCTCATTCAATTTGACTTGAGAAGTATGAATTTCCCTCCTCTACGGGTTTACCCAGCATGGTGCATGGCGCACCACACCTTATTAACCGGATCTGCTACTCTACAATAGAGAAATCAGAGGACAGAACTGTGATACAATTCTTGATGTTGCAGGGAAAAAACCTACCGAAATACACAGGGAGATGGAACCAGTGTTTGGGGAATTATGCCTTTTGTATGCTGCTGTAAAAAACTGGTGTAGGCAGTTTTAAGTGTGGCCGTTCCCATGTTGCTGATCTTCCAAGATCAGGAAGACCATCCTCAGAGTGCAGCGATGTAAATGAAGAAAATCATTGAACAGGATAAGAAAATGACAATTTGCAGAGATATCTAGGTCAGCAAAACTGAATGAAAGTACCGTTTTTAGAATTTAACACAACAGACTGAACTTGAGAAAAGTGTTTGCCCGCTGGGTCCCGCGTCTGCTGACATGTGAGCAGAAACAAATGAGGGTTGATTGCTGTGGCCAGTTGCTCAAAATGTGTCGGTCGAAAAAAAAAAAGGTTGCCGACCATGGTGACAGTAGATGAGACTTGGGTTCACCATTATGACCTAGATTCTTTCTTTTCCCAAAACTTAAAAAAAAAACAGCTGAAAGGAAATCATTTTGACAGTTACGAAGATCTCATACTGGCTTGTGATAACTGGTTTAGTTCGAAAAATAGGTTACTTTATTCTAAAGGTCTGTTCAAGGTCATGCAGAGATGGTACATTAGTGATGGATGGAAGTGACATTTTGAAATCAATCAATGACCGCCTACTGGATGAGGACACCGCAATAGATGAAGCAGCAATTCACAGACTGCAATGTTTCGACATTAAACGAGGTTCGAGCGGAGTGGGGCGCATGAGAGGACGGAGCAGGAGAGTGTACAACCAGCGAGCTACAGGGACCATCAGCATCCATACCTTACGCCATTTGATGAGAGAGACTGAGCACCTATGGGTATGTCCGGAGTGCAGTGACGTCGATTCTTAGAATCAGAAACAGACTACATTCTGCTACTTAAAGCCTAATCAGGGCTCGATAGCGGGAGACTGAGAACGAACGAAGCCAAGCCAAGCCATATACAGGTTTCCAGTTCAGGAGCAAGGACAGACCTTGACGTCGGTAGATCCAGGGCGCCTCTGACACTCTCAGGAAGTTACACCAAACTACAACACAAGCCTACCATTTGACGATAACAAGAAATCTACGCATCCCGCTTCTCTCTGCGACACCACATGACAAGAGCAGTAGGACAACAGAAGAAGACACAGTCATGGAAACATTTCTGAGCAGCTACGGGAACAGCAGAGTTCGTGCATCGTCTTTTTTTTTTTTTTTTTTGCTTAGATGTTTGCCTCACTAGTTTCTACTGGCGGTGGCGCGCTATTTTCCACCCCAGACCGTAGTCCATTGGGCGATATCAGGACGCATAAACCAGTTCTTGGATGCATGTGTGCATCTGTATGCACATATGCTAGGTTTGTGCGCCCTCAGAAGCTAGCCCAACCAAAGTGCAATGGAAGGGCCTCACCATGAGGGCGCGTGTGAAATTGCCATTTTCAGCAATTAAAGGAACTGAACACTCATGGGCGTGCCTGGTGCAACGAAGCCAGTTCTATGAGGCGTTCTCCGCAAAACTATTCTGTATCTCCGCTTATTGAACAGAAATATGAGTTAACCGCTCAATTATACGCATTCACTGAAAGGGAATGATTACAAGAGACGAACATAAAGCTCGTTTTCTGATCTGTTGCACATTTATAGAACAAATTAAACGAAGAATTTAGCTTTGCTTTATTTTCGTTTAATCTGCACTGGTTCGCGTGAATTCTCTATCTGTCAATGTCACCACAGAAGTTAAAAAGACTAAACGTTCCATAGGTAATGTAAACACAAGTTCGAAAATCACATCGTTGGACATTCATTCGTAAGAATTACATTTCTAATACTATCCGTTAGAGGCTATTGATTTCTGATCGATATATTGGCTAGTGTACTTCGGTTAAAATACAGAAGGGTGACGGTTCATAGTTGGTGTTTACGGCTTCGTTTAGGTGTATCCCTACGCGTAAGGTAAAGGTAAAAGTAGTCCCATGCTAGACACTGTGTCGAAAAGATTGATTATCTTTTCTTTTTTTCTTTTTTTTTTGCGTTCGCCTTATTTCTCTAACCCCCAAGGCGGTGTGCGTTGCATTGTGGTTTTCATTTTGCGCCTGTCGGCCCAGTGCATCCGACTTCAGCATGCATGTTTTGTAAGGGTCTGCTTCTTCCTGCATTTTCTAAGGGTTTGCTTCCCCGGGGTAACGACCGGTGCTGTGATGGGGATCGAACCCAGCACCTATGGGCGGTGAGCCGTGCCACTTAACCACTAGCTCCCCCTCCCCATCCCCTGTCGAAGTGATAAACAGTTATCTTCTTCGTTCGTTCTCACACTCCTGCTACCAAGCCATGAAAAAATGGCTTAGCAAGTAGAAGGATATTGTCTGGAACACGGAATGCGTTGTGTCGTAGTTTACAGCTTGACTGCGATATGAACATCTTTCGGGCTGAAACATCAAATTTCAGCAGGTAATTTTGGGTGCCGGGTTAGCATTCCATCTCCGATCCCTTCTCCTTAGCCAGTCTGCTCTGTTGCAGCCTGTTATCCAGGATCACCGCGTGGAGGTGTAGAAGGGTATTGGCAGCTCTGGTTGGCAGGTCCTGGCGCTAGTAGTCAGCTATGGGTAGCTAACCGCTGCAGCTCATGCGCAGCATCTTCACCCCGTATGAAGTACTAGAAACCAATACAGGAGATTACAGCTTGTCTATGAGGTTAGCCAGGATTATAGTTTGTCTATGAAGTTAGCCAGGATTATAGTTTGTCTATGAAGTTAGCCAGGATTATAGTTTGTCTATGAGGTTAGCCAGGATTTTAGTTTGTCTATGAGGTTAGCCAGGATTATAGTTTGTCTATGAGGTTAGCCAGGATTATAGTTTGTCTATCAGGTTAGCCAGGATTATAGTTTGTCTATGAGGTTATCCAGTTCGACGCTGCATTACCTGCGCAACAATTTTCATCTGCTTATTTTTTCGTTCTTAAAGGGACATTGTGTCGCAGTTTGCATCGAGGCTGTGATATCTGAGCCTTTCGGCGCATTACATCCGAATTCAGCTGGGTTTTTTTAGGGCGGGGGTGGGGGTGGGGGGGGGGGGGTGTTAGTGGGTTTACCTTCCGACTTTGATCCCTAGTCAAACTGCGCAAGTGCAGCCTGCTTCCAGGACCGCCACTTGGAGGCAGAATAGGGTCTTTGTTAGCTCTGGTTCGCTGACCCTGATGAAAACAGCCAGCTATGGGTCGATACCTGCAGTCAGCTCATTCACTGTGTAGCATCTTCGGTCTCCCTTTCCCACAATAACCTTGGTACCAATTCACAGCCGGGTCGACTGGAGAGTGCCGGTAACATGAAAGGCGAGTGCTCTAAACAAACGCGCAGACATAATCCCTCTAGAGTAGGAGACTGCCCATAATCTCTGTTCTACATGATTATTGTTTAAGTGTTAATTCCTCTAAAGTAGGAGACTGTCCATAATCTCTATTCTACATGATTATTGTTTGTTTTAATCCCTCTAGAGTAGGAAACTGTCCATAATCTCTATTCTACATGATTATTGTTTGTTTTAATCTCTCTAGAGTAGGAGACTGTCCATAATCTCTAATCTACATGATTATTGTTTGTTTTAATCCCTATAGAGTAGGAGACTGCCCATAATCTCTATTCTACATGCTTATTGTTTGTTTTAATCCCTCTACGGTAGGAGACTGCCCATAATCTCTATTCTACATGCGTATTGTTTAAGTATTAATCCCTCTAGAGCAGAAGACTGCCCAAGTCATGGTGTTGCACCGGATAGTAGCGACTCTGAATTTCCTTGATGAAGAATACCCACAAGACCTCTGGGTCACAGAGTATACACAAGTGGGTCAGCACAGCATACAGGAAAGAAGGGAAGAGCGGGAGTGTACATAGAATAACCAAACAACAGTAGGGATACAGTCAGGAGACCAGCAGGGAAATTCTGTCATATATATGATGTTATGGTCTATGTTATTGTCTGTGCTATTGTCTGTGCTATTGTCTATGTTATTGCCTGTGCTATTGTCTGTGCTATTGTCTGTGTTATTGTCTGTGCTATTGTCTGTGCTATTGTCTATGTTATTGTCTGTGCTATTGTCTATGTTATTGTCTATGTTATTGTCTGTGCTATTGTCTGTGCTATTGTCTGTGCTATTGTCTATGTTATTGTCTGTGCTATTGTCTGTGCTATTGTCTATGTTATTGTCTGTGCTATTGTCTATGTTATTGTCTATGTTATTGTCTGTGCTATTGTCTGTGCTATTGTCTGTGCTATTGTCTGTGCTATTGTCTATGTTATTGTCTGTGCTATTGTCTATGTTATTGTCTGTGCTATTGTCTGTGCTATTGTCTATGTTATTGTCTATGTTATTGTCTGTGCTATTGTCTGTGCTATTGTCTATGTTATTGTCTGTGCTATTGTCTATGTTATTGTTTATGTTATTGTCTATGTTATTGTCTATGTTATTGTCTATGTTATTGTCTATGTTATTGTCTGTGCTATTGTCTATGTTATTGTCTGTGCTATTGTCTATGTTATTGTCTGTGCTATTGTCTATGTTATTGTCTGTGCTATTGTCTATGTTATTGTCTATGTTATTGTCTATGTTATTGTCTGTGCTATTGTCTATGTTATTGTCTATGTTATTGTCTGTGCTATTGTCTATGTTATTGTCTGTGCTATGGTCTGTGCTATTGTCTATGCTATTGTCTATGCACAGACATTAGCATCGCTTGCGCGGCTTAACAAAACCTGGCAAGATAAACGGTTAGCAATATGCACGAAAATAAGATTAATGCGTACATTGGTCCTGCCAATATTTCTATATGCTTGTGAGATATGGACAATTACAGCTGACCTGCAGCGGAAGATACAGGCCTTGGGGGTGAGATGTTTCTGAAGACTTCTAAGCGTCATGTACAGAGATCGAGTTACAAATGAGGAAATACGAGAAATAATTACTACAGCAATGCGACCTATTGAAGACCTCTAGGCAACTGTCAAATGAAGGAAACTCGCTTGGTACGGTCACATATCGAGATCAAATGGTCTTGCAAATACGATCATGCACGGAAAGGTGCAAGGCAGACGACGAAGAGGCCGTTTCCAAAAAAGGTAGCAGGACAACATAAAAGAATGGACCGATCTCCGACCAGAAGAGGCACAGGCAGCGGCCGCTAACGGAGAAAGATGTCGTGGAGGTTGTGATCGTTATCCGTTTTTTGAGCCAGCGTTATCCGTTTTTTGAGCCAGCGTTTTCCATATTTTGAGGAGTGTTATCCGTTTTTTGAGCAGCGAAGGGTGTGAAACATAATACAGCCACCCACAAGAACAAGAGGGCATAGCTACAAATTAACTACATAGAGGTCCAGATTAGATATTAGGAAATATTTTTTTAGTCAGTGAGTGGTGAATACTTGGAATGCATTGCCACGTGAGGAAGTGGAGGCAGGGACAGTTAATGCATTTCAGAATAAATTGGATGCGCATAGCTTTTAGAGCAGAAGTGATGTAAATGAAACTGCTTGTATACAGACTCTGCAGAGTGATGTAAACCAGTATAAAGACGTTAAGTTAAGTTAAAGCTATAAATGCATCGGTCAAAAAAGGTCCAGTACAGTGTTGCATGGTCACTCCAGCAAGTGTGAGAATGTAGATTCCAAAACGGCGTGAGTTCTGTGACATTTTGATAACTATCGGATCACGAACACCGAGTAGTCGATTGCAGCCGTTGACCGCCTTGTAAAGTAAGATCGCCAAATGAATGTAAATGACACTGGAGTGAATGACACTTGCTGGAGTGAATGACACTTGCTGGAGTGAATGACACTTGCTGGGGTGAATGACACTTGCTGGAGTGAATGACACTTGCTGGAGTGAATGACACTTGCTGGAGTGAATGACACTTACTGGAGTTAATGACACTTGCTGGGGTGAATGACACTTGCTGGGGTGAATGACACTTGCTGGAGTGAATGACACTTGCTGGAGTGAATGACACTTGCTGGAGTGAATGACACTTGCTGGAGTGAATGACACTTGCTGGGGTGAATGACACTTGCTGGAGTGAATGACACTTGCTGGAGTGAATGACACTTGCTGGAATGAATGACACTTGCTGGAGTGAATGACACTTGCTGGGGTGAATGACACTTGCTGGAGTGAATGACACTTGCTAGAGTGAATGACACTTGCTGGGGTGAATGACACTTGCTGGGGTGAATGACACTTGCTGGAGTGAATGACACTTGCTGGAGTGAATGACACTTGCTGGAGTGAATGACACTTGCTGGAGTGAATGACACTTGCTGTAGTGAATGACACTTGCTGGAGTGAATGACACTTGCTGGAGTGAATGACACTTGCTGGAGTGAATGACACTTGCTGGGGTGAATGACACTTGCTGGGATGAATGACACTTGCTGGAGTGAATGACACTTGCTGGGGTGAATCACTCTTGCTGAGGTGAATGACACTTGCTGGAGTGAATGACACTTGCTGGGGTGAATGACACTTGCTGGGGTGAATGACACTTGCTGGAGTGAATGACACTTGCTGGGTGAATGACACTTGCTGGGGTGAATGACACTTGCTGGGGTGAATGACACTTGCTGGAGTGAATGACACTTGCTGGAGTGAATGACACTTGCTGGAGTGAATGACACTTGATGGAGTGAATGACACTTGCTAGAGTGAATGACACTTGCTGGGGTGAATGACACTTGCTGGGGTGAATGATACTTGCTGGAGTGAATGACACTTGCTGGGGTGAATGACACTTGCTGGAGTGAATGACACTTGCTGGAGTGAATGACACTTGCTGGAGTGAATGACACTTGCTGGAGTGAATGACACTTGCTGGAGTGAATGACACTTGCTGGAGTGAATGACACTTGCTGGAGTGAATGAAACTTGCTGGAGTGAATGACACTTGCTGGAGTGAATGACACTTGCTGGAGTGAATGACACTTGCTGGAGTGAATGACACTTGCTGGAGTGAATGACACTTGCTGGAGTGAATGACACTTGCTGGAGTGAATGACACTTGCTGGAGTGAATGACACTTGCTGGAGTAAATGACACTTGCTGGGGTGAATGACACTTGCTGGAGTGAATGACACTTGCTGGAGTGAATTACACTTGCTGTGGTGAATGACACTTGCTAGGGTGAATGACACTTGCTGGAGTGAATGACACTTGCTGGAGTGAATGACACTTGCTGGAGTGAATGACACTTGCTAGAGAGAATTACACTTGCTGGGGTGAATGACACTTGCTGGGGTGAATGACACTTGCTGGAGTGAATGACACTTGCTGGAGTGAATGACACTTGCTGGAGTGAATGACACTTGCTGGAGTGAATGACACTTGCTGTAGTGAATGACACTTGCTGGAGTGAATGACACTTGCTGGAGTGAATGACACTTGCTGGAGTGAATGACACTTGCTGGGGTGAATGACACTTGCTGGGATGAATGACACTTGCTGGAGTGAATGACACTTGCTGGGGTGAATCACTCTTGCTGAGGTGAATGACACTTGCTGGAGTGAATGACACTTGCTGGGGTGAATGACACTTGCTGGGGTGAATGACACTTGCTGGAGTGAATGACACTTGCTGGGTGAATGACACTTGCTGGGGTGAATGACACTTGCTGGAGTGAATGACACTTGCTGGAGTGAATGACACTTGCTGGAGTGAATGACACTTGCTAGAGTGAATGACACTTGCTGGAGTGAATGACACTTGCTGGAGTGAATGACACTTGCTGGAGTGAATGACACTTGCTGGAGTGAATGACACTTGCTGGGGTGAATGACACTTGCTGGAGTGAATGACACTTGCTGGAGTGAATGACACTTGCTGGGGTGAATGACACTTGCTGGGGTGAATGACACTTGCTGGAGTGAATGACACTTGCTGGAGTGAATGACACTTGCTGGAGTGAATGACACTTGCTGGAGTGAATGACACTTGCTGGAGTGAATGACACTTGCTGGAGTGAATGACACTTGCTGGAGTGAATAACACTTGCTGGAGTAAATGACACTTGCTGGAGTGAATGACACTTGCTGGAGTGAATGACACTTGCTGGAGTGAATGACACTTGCTGGGGTGAATGACACTTGCTGGAGTGAATGACACTTGCTGGAGTGAATGACACTTGCTGGAATGAATGACACTTGCTGGAGTGAATGACACTTGCTGGGGTGAATGACACTTGCTGGAGTGAATGACACTTGCTAGAGTGAATGACACTTGCTGGGGTGAATGACACTTGCTGGAGTGAATGACACTTGCTGGAGTGAATGACACTTGCTGGAGTGAATGACACTTGCTGGAGTGAATGACCCTTGCTGGAGTGAATGACACTTGCTGGAGTGAATGACACTTGCTGGAGTGAATGACACTTGCTGGAGTGAATGACACTTGCTGGGGTGAATGACACTTGCTGGGATGAATGACACTTGCTGGAGTGAATGACACTTGCTTGGGTGAATGACACTTGCTGGGGTGAATGACACTTGCTGGAGTGAATGACACTTGCTGGGGTGAATGACACTTGCTGGGGTGAATGACACTTGCTGGAGTGAATGACACTTCCTGGGTGAATGACACTTGCTGGGGTGAATGACACTTGCTGGGGTGAATGACACTTGATGGAGTAATGACACTTGCTGGAGTGAATGACACTTGCTGGAGTGAATGACACTTGCTGGGGTGAATGACACTTGCTGGGGTGAATGACACTTGCTGGGGTGAATGACACTTGCTGGAGTGAATGACACTTGCTAGAGTGAATGACACTTGCTGGGGTGAATGACACTTGCTGGGGTGAATGACACTTGCTGGAGTGAATGACACTTGCTGGAGTGAATGACACTTGCTGGAGTGAATGACACTTGCTGGAGTGAATGACACTTGCTGTAGTGAATGACACTTGCTGGAGTGAATGACACTTGCTGGAGTGAATGACACTTGCTAGAGTGAATGACACTTGCTGGGGTGAATGACACTTGCTGGGGTGAATGACACTTGCTGGAGTGAATGACACTTGCTAGAGTGAATGACACTTGCTGGAGTGAATGACACTTGCTGGAGTGAATGACACTTGCTGTAGTGAATGACACTTGCTGGAGTGAATGACACTTGCTGGAGTGAATGACACTTGCTGGAGTGAATGACACTTGCTGGGGTGAATGACACTTGCTGGGATGAATGACACTTGCTGGAGTGAATGACACTTGCTGGGGTGAATCACTCTTGCTGAGGTGAATGACACTTGCTGGAGTGAATGACACTTGCTGGGGTGAATGACACTTGCTGGGGTGAATGACACTTGCTGGAGTGAATGACACTTGCTGGGTGAATGACACTTGCTGGGGTGAATGACACTTGCTGGAGTGAATGACACTTGCTGGAGTGAATGACACTTGCTGGAGTGAATGACACTTGCTAGAGTGAATGACACTTGCTGGAGTGAATGACACTTGCTGGAGTGAATGACACTTGCTGGAGTGAATGGCACTTGCTGGAGTGAATGACACTTGCTGGGGTGAATGACACTTGCTGGAGTGAATGACACTTGCTGGAGTGAATGACACTTGCTGGGGTGAATGACACTTGCTGGAGTGAATGACACTTGCTGGAGTGAATGACACTTGCTGGAGTGAATGACACTTGCTGGAGTGAATGACACTTGCTGGAGTGAATGACACTTGCTGGAGTGAATGACACTTGCTGGAGTGAATGACACTTGCTGGAGTGAATAACACTTGCTGGAGTAAATGACACTTGCTGGAGTGAATGACACTTGCTGGAGTGAATGACACTTGCTGGAGTGAATGACACTTGCTGGGGTGAATGACACTTGCTGGAGTGAATGACACTTGCTGGAGTGAATGACACTTGTTGGAATGAATGACACGTGCTGGAGTGAATGACACTTGCTGGGGTGAATGACACTTGCTGGAGTGAATGACACTTGCTAGAGTGAATGACACTTGCTGGGGTGAATGACACTTGCTGGAGTGAATGACACTTGCTGGAGTGAATGACACTTGCTGGAGTGAATGACACTTGCTGGAGTAAATGACACTTGCTGGAGTGAATGACACTTGCTGGAGTGAATGACACTTGCTGGAGTGAATGACACTTGCTGGAGTGAATGACACTTGCTGGGGTGAATGACACTTGCTGGGATGAATGACACTTGCTGGAGTGAATGACACTTGCTTGGGTGAATGACACTTGCTGGGGTGAATGACACTTGCTGGAGTGAATGACACTTGCTGGGGTGAATGACACTTGCTGGGGTGAATGACACTTGCTGGAGTGAATGACACTTGCTGGGTGAATGACACTTGCTGAGGTGAATGACACTTGCTGGGGTGAATGACACTTGATGGAGTAATGACACTTGCTGGAGTGAATGACACTTGCTGGAGTGAATGACACTTGCTGGGGTGAATGACACTTGCTGGGGTGAATGACACTTGCTGGGGTGAATGACACTTGCTGGAGTGAATGACACTTGCTGGGGTGAATGGCACTTGCTGGAGTGAATGACACTTGCTGGAGTGAATGACACTTGCTGGAGTGAATGACACTTGCTGGAGTGAATGACACTTGCTGGAGTGAATGACACTTGCTGGAGTGAATGACACTTGCTGGAGTGAATGACACTTGCTGGAGTGAATGACACTTGCTGGATTGAATGAAACTTGCTGGAGTGAATGACACTTGCTGGAGTGAATGACACTTGCTGGAGTGAATGACACTTGCTGGAGTGAATGACACTTGCTGGGGTGAATGACACTTGCTGGAGTGAATGACACTTGCTGGAGTGAATGACACTTGCTGGGGTGAATGACACTTGCTGGGGTGAATGACACTTGCTGGAGTGAATGACACTTGCTGGAGTGAATGACACTTGCTGGAGTGAATGACACTTGCTGGAGTGAATGACACTTGCTGGAGTGAATGACACTTGCTGGAGTGAATGACACTTGCTGGAGTGAATGACACTTGCTGGAGTGAATAACACTTGCTGGAGTAAATGACACTTGCTGGAGTGAATGACACTTGCTGGAGTGAATGACACTTGCTGGAGTGAATGACACTTGCTGGAGTGAATGACACTTGCTGGAGTGAATGACACTTGCTGTGGTGAATGACACTTGCTGGGGTGAATGACACTTGCTGGAGTGAATGACACTTGCTGGAGTGAATGACACTTGCTGGGGTGAATGCCACTTGCTGGAGTGAATGACACTTGCTGGGGTGAATGACACTTGCTGGAGTGAATGACACTTGCTGGAGTGAATGACACTTGCTGTGGTGAATGACACTTGCTGGGGTGAATGACACTTGCTGGAGTGAATGACACTTGCTGGAGTGAATGACACTTGCTGGAGTGAATGACACTTGCTGGGGTGAATGACACTTGCTGGAGTGAATGACACTTGCTGGGGTGAATGACACTTGCTGGAGTGAATGACACTTGCTGGAGTGAATGACACTTGCTGGAGTGAATGACACTTGCTGGAGTGAATGACACTTGCTGGGGTGAATGACACTTGCTGGGGTGAATGACACTTGCTGAAGTGAATGACACTTGCTGGGGTGAATGACACTTGCTGGGGTAAATGACACTTGCTGGAGTGAATGACACTTGCTGGGGTGAATGACACTTGTTGGGGTGAATGACACTTGCTGGGGTGAATGACACTTGTTGGAGTGAATGACACTTGCTGGAGTGAATGACACTTCCTGGGGTGAATGACACTTGCTGGAGTGAATGACACTTGCTGGAGTGAATGACACTTGCTGGGGTAAATGACACTTGATGGAGTGAATGACACTTGCTGGAATGAATGACAGTTGCTGGAGTGAATGATACTTGCTGGAGTGAATGACACTTGCTGGAGTGAATGACACTTGCTGGGGTGAATGACACTTGCTAGAGTGAATGACACTTGCTGGGGTGAATGACACTTGCTGGAGTGAATGACACTTGCTGGAGTGAATGACACTTGCTGTGGTGAATGACACTTGCTGGGGTGAATGACACTTGCTGGAGTGAATGACACTTGCTGGAGTGAATGACACTTGCTGGAGTGAATGACACTTGCTGGGGTGAATGACACTTGCTGGAGTGAATGACACTTGCTGGGGTGAATGACACTTGCTGGAGTGAATGACACTTGCTGGAGTGAATGACACTTGCTGGGGTGAATGACACTTGCTGGGGTGAATGACACTTGCTGGGGTGAATGACACTTGCTGGGGTGAATGACACTTGCTGGGGTGAATGACACTTGCTGGGGTGAATGACACTTGCTGGGGTGAATGACACTTGCTGGAGTGAATGACACTTGCTGGAGTGAATGACACTTGCTGGAGTGAATGACACTTGCTGGAGTGAATGACACTTGCTGGAGTGAATGACACTTGCTGGGGTGAATGACACTTGCTGGAGTGAATGACACTTGCTGGAGTGAATGACACTTGCTGGGGTGAATGACACTTGCTGGGGTGAATGACACTTGCTGGAGTGAATGACACTTGCTGGAGTGAATGACACTTGCTGGAGTGAATGACACTTGCTGGAGTGAATGACACTTGCTGGAGTGAATGAGACTTGCTGGAGTGAATGACACTTGCTGGAGTGAATGACACTTGCTGGAGTGAATAACACTTGCTGGAGTAAATGACACTTGCTGGAGTGAATGACACTTGCTGGAGTGAATGACACTTGCTGGAGTGAATGACACTTGCTGGAGTGAATGATACTTGCTGGAGTGAATGCCACTTGCTGGGGTGAATGACACTTGCTGGAGTGAATGACACTTGCTGGAGTGAATGACACTTGCTGTGGTGAATGACACTTGCTGGGGTGAATGACACTTGCTTGAGTCAATGACACTTGCTGGAGTGAATGACACTTGCTGGAGTGAATGACACTTGCTGGGGTGAATGCCACTTGCTGGAGTGAATGACACTTGCTGGGGTGAATGACACTTGCTGGAGTGAATGACACTTGCTGGAGTGAATGACACTTGCTGTGGTGAATGACACTTGCTGGGGTGAATGACACTTGCTGGAGTGAATGACACTTGCTGGAGTGAATGACACTTGCTGGAGTGAATGACACTTGCTGGAGTGAATGACACTTGCTGGGGTGAATGACACTTGCTGGAGTGAATGACACTTGCTGGGGTGAATGACACTTGCTGGAGTGAATGACACTTGCTGGAGTGAATGACACTTGCTGGAGTGAATGACACTTGCTGGGGTGAATGACACTTGCTGGGGTGAATGACACTTGCTGGGGCGAATGACACTTGCTGAAGTGAATGACACTTGCTGGGGTGAATGACACTTGCTGGGGTGAATGACACGTGCTGGAGTGAATGACACTTGCTGGGGTGAAGGACACTTGTTGGGGTGAATGACACTTGCTGGGGTGAATGACACTTGTTGGAGTGAATGACACTTGCTGGAGTGAATGACACTTCCTGGGGTGAATGACACTTGCTGGAGTGAATGACACTTGCTGGAGTGAATGACACTTGCTGGGGTAAATGACACTTGCTGGAGTGAATGACACTTGCTGGAATGAATGACAGTTGCTGGAGTGAATGACACTTGCTGGAGTGAATGACACTTGCTGGGGTGAATGACACTTGCTGGGGTGAATGACACTTGCTGGAGCGAAAGACACTTGCTGGAGTGAATGACACTTGCTGGAGTGAATGACACTTGCTGGAATGAATGACACTTGCTGGAGTGAATGACACTTGCTGGAGTGAATGACACTTGCTGGAATGAATCACACTTGCTGGAGTGAATGACACTTGCTGGAGTGAATGACACTTGCTGGGGTGAATGACACTTGCTGGAGTGAATGACACTTGTTGGGGTGAAAGGAATGCATCACCCTACTAGATCTTCAGTCGCCGATGACTTTATATATGTGTCATCCCTTCGCTGCTAAAAAGAAATCTCATGTCAATAGTAGGGGCCTGCCATCTTTTAACTGCACTTATGACGTCATATTCGTCTGCCCCGTGATGGCATTTACAGAACTTTATGGGGAACTGAGACTCTAGTCCGGTCAGACATAACGTACTGACCAGGACGTCGCGTCAGAGCCATGGACAATATACTGACCAAGACCTTCTTCTTCTTCTTTGGGTCCAGGATCTTTTGGTCATGCTATATCTGCAGGCCAGTCGCCATTATGAAGTCTGTAGTCTTCACCAGGTCGGAGCGGCTGCCCCACAGCTTTTGTCTCAGCTCCGCACCCTCTGGCCAGGTCTGGCATCTCATTTCCCTATAGATTGGGCATTCCTGTAGAATATGCTCAGGGTTCTGGCATCCTGTTCCACATGGGCACTCATCGGTGTGTGAGATCTTCAGTCGGTATAGATGTTCTAGTAGTTTGCAGTGTCCAATTGTCAGGCAAAATAAAGTAGTTTGTTGATTTCTTTTGAGATAGTGAATTGGGTCTGGCGTACTGCTTATGTTTCTGTCTTCTCTCCATTTGTGTATATACTGATTTCTGATGATGTTCTTGATTTCTCTGTATTGTACTCGATGATTAAATTGTGCCCTTTTGCTGCCATCTTTTGCCAGAGCATCAGCTCTCTCGTTTCCCGTGATTCCGCAATGGGAGGGTAGCCACTGGAGCGATATTGTTGAGGATCTGTTGAGTTTTCCCAGTTCTGCTCTGATCTCTGATAACAGTGGTTCGTTGTTTGTTTTTTAGTATTGTCTCTAATAGCTCTCTGCAGTCTGTGAATGCAGCTATTTTTGTTGGAGGTTGCCTTTCTGTTTGAAGTATTCGCAGGAGGGCTATCGATTCTGCTCTAAGGTTTGTGGACAACTTTCCTGTTGGGGGGGGGGGGGGGGGGCGGCTCTATTTCTCCTATTTTAACCAACTTCCCCATAACCTAGATCGCTGAGATTGTGTAGACAGCCTTTACTAGTGCGACCTGTTTATCAATCAAATTTTGACTTATCACGTATAAGTCATTCAAAAGCTTGTACCGGAAAAGGTAGGTTTTAACAAAACAATATTACCTGCAGTGACCCATAACTAACTGCTAGTGTCAGTCCATTGAACGAGAGCTGAGCAGTGCATGAGCTGCAGCGGTCAGCTACCCACAGATGACTGCTAGCATCAGGGTCAGCCAACCAGAGCGACCAAGATTCTTCTACACCTCCGCGTGGTGATCCTGGATAACAGGCTGCAACAGAGCAGGCTCTATGAGGATAAGGGATCGAACAGGGAAGGCTAAACCGGTACTTAAAAAATGCCTGCTGTCGTAGACGGATGTGTTGGACCGAAAGGTGCACATTTCACAGTCAAGCTTTAAACTAGCGACATAACGCATTCCGTTCTTCGAACAACATCCTGCTACTTGCAAAGCCCTGTTTAGGGTCTTAGTAACGGGAGATTGAGAACGAACGCAAAATAAGAAGAAGAAGAAGAGGAAGATGAAGAAGAAGAAGAAGAAGAAGAAGAAGAGGAAGACGAGGAGGAAGAGGAAGAAGAAGAATGAGTCACATTCGAAAAGGCACACGCCATCATTGAGTCGTAACATCATGAACCACCAGAAGCAAACATTGAAGATGACACAGGTGAAGAAATCGACATGAACGATGACCATCAAAGATTATATTCGGCAATGAATGTTTGACCAACACAAATAAATGTAAGCGAAAATAGAAACGCCAATACAGCAATTCACCAAAGAAACACTAAAATAAAATAAAATTAGGGATCAAGCACATGAGCTGCAGTGGTCAGCGACCCATAGCTGACTGCTAGCGTCAGGGCCAGCGAACCAGAGCTGCCAAGACCCTTCTACACCTCCACGTGGTGATCCTGGATAATAGGCTGCAGCAGGGCAAACTGGCTAAGGAGAAGGGATCAAAGAGGGACGGCAACTCGGTACTCAAAAATGATTGCTGAAGTCGGATGAGTCGGACCGAATAGACCACCGCGTGGAGGTGTAGAGGGGTCTTGGCAGCTCTGGTTCGCTGGCCCTGACGCTAGCAGTCAGCTATGGGTCGCTGACCACTGCAGCTCATGCGCTGCTCAGCATCTTGATCCCAGCTGGAGGTTTGAGACCATAATCCCCTTCAAAGTATTCTCATTGGGACTCCACACACTTCTCCCAGCGGTCCCGCCATTGATGGAAGCATTTGAAGTAGCACAGCTGGGTCGTCGTCGCATTCCGCATAAAGTCGTCTCGTGGATCAAATCGGGACTCTTTCTGCAGAATTTTCAGCTTGGAAAACAGTCAAACATCGCATGAAGTCGTGTCGGGAGAATGGAGAGCCTGGCGAACCAGATGTAGGTTGTATTTAGCCAAGAAAGTCTCAACCAGATGAACGTTGTGTTTAGCCAAGAAAGTCTCAACCAGATGTGAAGAATGGGGAGCCTAGCGAACCAGATGAAGGTTGTGTTTAGCCAAGAAAGTCTCAACCAGATGTGAAGAATGGGGAGCCTAGCGAACCAGATGAAGGTTGTGTTTAGCCAAGAAAGTCTCAACCAGATGAAGGTTGTGTTTAGCGAAGAAAGTCTGAACCAGATGTGAAGAATGGGGAGCCTAGCGAACCAGATGAAGGTTGTGTTTAGCCAAGAAAGTCTCAACCAGATGAAGGTTGTGTTTAGCCAAGAAAGTCTGAACCAGATGAAGGTTGTGTTTAGCCAAGAAAGTCTGAACCAGATGAAGGTTGTGTTTAGCCAAGAAAGTCTGAACCAGATGAAGGTTGTGTTTAGCCAACAAAGTCTGAACCAGATGAAGGTTGTGTTTAGCCAAAAAGTCTGAACCAGATGAAGGTTGTGTTTAGCCAAGAAAGTCTCAACCAGATGAAGGTTGTGTTTAGCCAAGAAAGTCTGAACCAGATGAAGGTTGTGTTTAGCCAAGAAAGTCTGAACCAGATGAAGGTTGTGTTTAGCCAAGAAAGTCTGAACCAGATGAAGGTTGTGTTTAGCCAAGAAAGTCTGAACCAGATGAAGGTTGTGTTTAGCCAACAAAGTCTGAACCAGATGAAGGTTGTGTTTAGCCAAAAAGTCTCAACCAGATGAAGGTTGTGTTTAGCCAAGAAAGTCTCAACCAGATGAAGGTTGTGTTTAGCCAACAAAGTCTGAACCAGATGAAGGTTGTGTTTAGCCAAAAAGTCTAAACCAGATGAAGGTTGTGTCTAGCCAAGAAAGTCTCAACCAGATGAAGGTTGTGTTTAGCCAAGAAAGTCTCAACCAGATGAAGGTTGTGTTTAGCCAAGAAAGTCTCAACCAGATGAAGGTTGTGTTTAGCCAAGAATGTCTCAACCAGATGAAGGTTGTGTTTAGCCAAGAAAGTCTCAACCAGATGTGAAGAATGGCGAGCCTGGCGAACCAGATGAAGGTTGTGTTTAGCAAAGAAAGTCTCAACCAGATGAAGGTTGTGTTTAGCCAAGGAAGTCTCAACCAGATGCGAAGAATGGGCTGGTGCGTTGTCATGGTTAAGCCACCAAGTTTCCGTTGTTCACAGGTTTGGTCGTTTGTGTCGAACAGTATCATGAAGGCAACGGATGCCCTCCAGGTAGTACTCTTTGGTTTTGACCGCGTGGCGCGTACTCCCGGTGCACAACCCCACGGAGTCAAAGAAAACGGTCAACATTTCGTGGTGAATGAAAATCCGACGGTTATTCATAACACTCAGCACTAAAAGGCTGACTGCCAAGTGCAAACACAATCTGGGTGCGGGGATAAATTCACGCATGCACATGACGGTCCCCTATACCTCCCTGCCGAAGGGTAACACTCCATGCTTCATTTGTTTCGGAAAAAAAATTAAGGTCCGATACTTTTTGAACACACCTCCTGGCTGATAAGCCAATGGTGCGAAGCTACCACCTGAGGGATTTCGGCCGAACGCCTCTAAGCCAGAATCCCGGTCGAGCCGCAGAAATGCACCTGGCCAAATGCACTCCTGCCTCGCTCTTTGCCTTTGTCTGCTATTAGCCATCCCAATGGACGCAGAAGAGATGCAGTCCAGCGGACATTGCACCTCTGCCCTATTGTGACAACCTCCCAGGCGGCGGGGAATGCTAGGCGTGCCATCACTGCAGATGAGCCGAGAAAATAAAGGGAGCAAAGAGATACCTCACTCACATGCATATGCTACGTTTCTGGCAGGACGTGACGATCCTGAGACACAGTCACACTGGAATGCCTCTCTTCCGGGATAGTATAAACTAGTACATAGTCCATCATATCATATCATTGCCAAACCCTATAGACACGAGTGGGGAAGACTCGATAGTCCTGCAAGACATCTTCCCTAAGAGAGACAACTCTGACCAAAAACAACTGCTGCCTTGCAGATGGGCTGGGGACAGCCAAAGGCTAAGGAGGGCATCCCTACAGAAACGCCTGTTGAAATCGGATGCACTGAGCCACAGACGTAACAAAATAAAACAGTGCAACGTAAATATCGCTGTAAACAGCGTACGATGAAGAAGAAGAAGAACACACCTCCTAAATAATGTGATGACATTGATGGGTGCAAGCATATATGGAGAAAGAGAAGGACAGAGAAAGAGGGAGGAGAGAGAGATGAGTGAGAGAGAAAGAGAGAAGAGACACAGAAAGTGGAAGTGAAAAGAACCGAAATGACGTGTGATAATAAGAGGGAGATTAACTACAGAACGGACCGAATTAATTTGCGAGTTACTTCCCTTTCTAGGCGTGACCGAGATCAGTCCTTCTCAAACGTAGTGTGTCCTTGTCACATTATTGCTAACGCTGTGCCACACCATCGGGAATTATTGTTATGGTAAATATGTCAACTCCACTGAGGATTTCATTTACCTGGACAGTAAACAAGAATCCGACGCATGAAGCCGCCCGAACGTTATTGAAAGAGTCGGTCTAGCTACCGCTTATAAGAACGCCGTGCATTGAATCTGAAACCAGCAAAGGCTTTCAAAGAAAACCAAGCTATTAATTTGTCTAACATGTATCGTCTCCATGCTCATGTACGATTCCGAAACCTGTTTATTCTTCATGGCGACCAGAAGCGCAACTATGCCTTCCACATCCCCGGACAAAAGCGAATTCCTACGATCTAATGACCGGGTCTCAAACGTGGATGTCACCCGACGGACATGCCTCAAGAGCACATTCACCATTCTAAACCGTCGCCGTCTGTCCCTTTTTGGATATATGAGGATGCTCTCATACAAAAGCTCTCAAAGCAGAACAGGGCACCAAGGAAGCCTCTCTGCTATGTCTTGTTTCCGCGGCCGCCACTTACTACATAGTTAGGTTAAATCGGAAAGACATCATCTACATTACATGCAGCCTGCTACTCTACCACTCAAAGTGGTCATGGATAGTTTACGCGATGAGCTCTTGTCGCTAAGCCTATCTGAATACCTGCCTACATTACCTTACTTACATACCTACCTACTTACCTACCTACCTGTGGCATACCTATCTAGCCCTGTTCCCAAACAGGAAATACACTATAATTGACCTACATCATCATCATGTAGCATGTCCTTTGCAGAACGTCGCTCACATGACAGCCCGTTTGAAAAAAAAACTCCATCTTTTACCAAATCTCCAGCCTGCTGACGGGTCATGCCCAAGCATTCCTTGGCATCTTGGTGCCATCGCCTTCTTGGTTCTGCCTCTGCCACTCTTGTCCGGCATCATACCTTCCATTACCCTACTCTCAAGACCGTTATGTCTTTTGATGTGGCCATGGTATTTCAATTTTCTGTTTGTTGTGGAATTTATGAACCAGTTCTCCTATATGTATGGATTCCGTGGCGAAGTGGTTAAGCATCGGCCTCGTGATCAGGTTGTGTGGGTTCGACTGCGGACTCCGCCGTCTTTTTCACGAGTGCTTGATGCGGAGTCCCCTGCATCTCGTAGTCGCCCTGCCACTGGGGTCGGGTGGCACGAGACGAGAGAGTGAGGATAAAAAGTAGCACAGTTAATCCTTACTTAAAATAGCGCTACCAAAATTAATTATGCCATCATCGTCTACGATGGACAGCGGCCTTTGCCTTTCCTCTATGCCCCAACCCTTGTTAAATGTCTGCATTCTTTTTTTCGGTTAATGGCATTCTAAGAACCTTTCTATAACATCTCGACTCGAAGGACTCGATTTTCTTCCTTTAGGTTTGGATAACTGTCCATGTTTCGTAGCCGTATGCCGTCACATGTAAAAAACACAGGTTCTCTAAATGTTCACCTTTGTATTATTGTTATTCTGCAATAGTTAATCCAGGCTGTGTAGCCTCTGCAATGCAATTGCTAAAATCCTTCTTATTCCCTTTGAGCAGTCACCATTGTTGTCAAACTATTCATGACCACACGAACGCACGCACGCACGCACACACACACATATATATATATACATGGTGGGTAGGGCAGGAGTGGAGGAATAGTACCTCACGGTGAGTGGAGGAATAGTACCTCACGGTGAATGGAGGAATAGTATCCCACGGCGAGTGGAGGAATAGTACCTCACGGTGAGTGGAGGAATAGTACCTCACGGTGAGTGGAGGAATAGTACCTCACGGTGAATGGAGGAATATTACTTCACGGTGAGTGGAGGAATAGTACCTCACGGTGAGTGGAGGAATAGTACCTCACGGTGAATGGAGGAATATTACTTCACGGTGAGTGGAGGAATAGTACCTCACGGTGAGTGGAGGAATAGTACCTCACGGTGAGTGGAGGAATAGTACCTCACGGCGAGTGGAGGAATAGTACCTCACGGTGAGTGGAGGAATAGTACCTCACGGTGAATGGAGGAATAGTACTTCACGGTGAGTGGAGGAATAGTACCTCACGGCGAGTGGAGGAATAGTACCTCACGGTGAACGGAGGAATAGCACTTCACGGTGAGTGGAGGAATAGTACCTCACGGTGAGTGCAGAAATAGTACCTCACGGTGAATGGAGGAATATTACTTCACGGTGAGTGGAGGAATAGTACCTCACGGTGAGTGGAGGAATAGTACCTCACGGTGAGTGGAGGAATAGTACCTCACGGCGAGTGGAGGAATAGTACCTCACGGTGAGTGGAGGAATAGTACCTCACGGTGAATGGAGGAATAGTACTTCACGGTGAGTGGAGGAATAGTACCTCACGGTGAACGGAGGAATAGCACTTCACGGTGAGTGGAGGAATAGTACCTCACGGTGAGTGCAGAAATAGTACCTCACGGTGAGTGGAGGAATAGTACCTCACGGTGAGAGGCAGTCACTTCCTAACGTAGGTTGGCTTGGATCCCTATTTGGTTACCACACTCCTGCCTAACTCACGTGTGGCTTCACGAGACTGGTAGTGTATAGCAGCGTCAGCCCTCCCTCTCCCCCCCCCCCCCCAAACAACGTGAGAAACCACGGAGGGGGACCCCACCCCCATCAGCACACACAGCCGCTGGCGGAAGTGACGGATGAACATCATAAATGACAACTACTGGGAAGGCAGGAGCTGTACATGCCTGGTGTCCGGCTTATGGCGTACCAGGGAACAGAAGGGGATGAGCGGATAACCATACAAAAATGCAATGACAAACTACTGTATGTAAACTGTCAAGAAAATCATGACAGCTAAATATGAGAAAACTGAAAAGATCCCATGGTGAGACCCCAATGCCAGTGATATCGAGTGCCTGGAGAGAACGATACGGGAGGGTATGGTGCCCGGAAAGCGGGAGAAAGGCAGACCGAGGAGAAGATGGACACAATACATCACGGAGGTCCTAGATAATGACATCGACAGATGCGGGAGTTATGGCTAGAGATCGAGGTCCTTACAGATCGGCTGTTGTGAGAGCGACGTTCTGGCTAGAGATCGAGATCCTTACAGATCGGCTGTTGTGAGAGCGACGTTCTGGCTAGAGATCGAGATCCTTACAGATCGGCTGTTGTGAGAGCGACGTTCTGGCTAGAGATCGAGATCCTTACAGATCGGCTGTTGTGAGAGCGACGTTCTGGCTAGAGATCGAGATCCTTACAGATCGGCTGTTGTGAGAGCGACGTTCTGGCTAGAGATCGAGATCCTTACAGATCGGCTGTTGTGAGAGCGACGTTCTGGCTAGAGATCGAGGTCCTTACAGATCGGCTGTTGTGAGAGCGACGTTCTGGCTAGAGATCGAGATCCTTACAGATCGGCTGTTGTGAGAGCGACGTTCTGGCTAGAGATCGAGATCCTTACAGATCGGCTGTTGTGAGAGCGACGTTCTGGCTAGAGATCGAGATCCTTACAGATCGGCTGTTGTGAGAGCGACGTTCTGGCTAGAGATCGAGATCCTTACAGATCGGCTGTTGTGAGAGCGACGTTCTGGCTAGAGATCGAGATCCTTACAGATCGGCTGTTGTGAGAGCGACGTTCTGGCTAGAGATCGAGATCCTTACAGATCGGCTGTTGTGAGAGCGACGTTCTGGCTAGAGATCGAGATCCTTACAGATCGGCTGTTGTGAGAGCGACGTTCTGGCTAGAGATCGAGATCCTTACAGATCGGCTGTTGTGAGAGCGACGTTCTGGCTAGAGATCGAGATCCTTACAGATCGGCTGTTGTGAGAGCGACGTTCTGGCTAGAGATCGAGATCCTTACAGATCGGCTGTTGTGAGAGCGACGTTCTGGCTAGAGATCGAGATCCTTACAGATCGGCTGTTGTGAGAGCGACGTTCTGGCTAGAGATCGAGATCCTTACAGATCGGCTGTTGTGAGAGCGACGTTCTGGCTAGAGATCGAGATCCTTACAGATCGGCTGTTGTGAGAGCGACGTTCTGGCTAGAGATCGAGATCCTTACAGAT